>ONZH01002947.1:0-437500 GCA_900303285.1 Rhinella marina
AATCAAACATACTCCAATGCCTGAAAATTTGTATCTTCTAGGACTCATCTTTTTCTCTCTCGTCTTGTTTTTATTTTTTCCATTTCTTCCCCTCTTTCCCTTTAAGTTCTTTAATGCAATGACAGCAACAGTAACTAATGTAAGAGTGACACTGACATCCATAGCTTTGGGTAAGCGCATGCTTGACAGTGGTAACAAACAGCCTGCTTAAAAATACACCAAACTATCAAATTTTTTATGCTTTTTTAAATTAAAAAACATTCCATGAATTGTCCTTTATTGGGGGCAGATGGCTGCCGGTGTTTATACACACACTGTAGTATGGTAAAAAAGCAGTAGCTTGTTCTGTACAAGTCCTCAAAAATTTTCTGAACCTAGTTTTTCAGGCCGTGCATGTATGTTTGCTGATACGCATCATGTTGGCACGACAGTGGGAAAAAATGGTTCCATCGTGTAGCAAACTGAACCAGCTGCTGCCGTGGGAGAGTGATAACTTAAAGGAACCCTATGATTTTGTAAAGGGCTGCGGAATATGGTGGCGCTATATAAATAAATTTCCTGAACATTATTATGGGGGTTTCCATCTTGCCTGAGCTGTAGCTGATTCAGTAAAAGATATTAATGACTTATCCTCAGGAGAGATCATCAGTGTCAAATCTGTGGGGATGCAACACCCGGGACTCCCACGTTCAGCTGTTAGAAGAGGTCTTGAGCGCCGCACCCACTTCCTAGAACATGTTACGTCACCGTACGTCGGTCACATGGCCTAGTTGCAGGTCAGGCCCATTCAAGTCAATGCGGCTGAGCTGAAATACCAAGCACAGCCACTATACAATGTACAGCGCTGGGCTTGGAAAGATTCCAGGAGCCTGCATCGCTCACCAGAGCTTCGGTGTGTGCAACGGCTCCCTGAAATAGCTTATCAGCTGGGACTTGGACTAATGTGATCATGATGACCTATCCTGAGATCCTGCCTGTAAGTCATCATTATCTTTTCCAGGATAGCCTCTTTAACAGCATTTAGAAAGCATAAAGAAAATTGATTTATGGTAGCCCCATGGTCCAAAGAAAGAAAGAGCAGCCCCATGGTCCATAGACACAATGGTCAGGAGGGGACCTTATTGACTTCTATGGGAGAGTTTTCTGGGCATGCTCTGTGACCTGTGCAGAGGTCATTGTACAAGGAAAGAATAGATAGGCTCTGACAATCACCTATTGTGAATGGAGGATCCTGTCTTATCTGTCATTCTAATCCTGACTGTAATGATACCACCTCTTTGTATAGATAAGCAGGTAACCGCAATAAAGTGATCTGAAGAAGAAATAGCAAATGTTATTAGGCTTAGTGGCCAGTGTGAAAACTTCAGGATTGTATGTTTTTTGTTTAAAAGGGTTTTCCATCATTTTGATACTGATGACCTATGCTTGGGATAGGTCATCAGTATCTGATCGGAGACAGCTGGCAAAAAGTGTGAGTGCCACAGAGAATAGATTTTGGGTGAAGGCACGTAACTGTGCCACATTTGCAGAACAATGAGTCAAAATTTACAGATGGCTGGTATTATGTACTACTGCCTGCTTAACAAAATTTTTGTGAAGGAGTGGAACTGCACTACAATTCAAACAACTGGCAGCAACTGCACTGCCAGCAACTTGGCCAGGTGGGTGCATAGAGTTGTTTTCTTCCCACACATTCCATTATTGATGACTGATGACAGAGTAGAGGAGGAGGACGATCCAGTGTTGGCGCCTCATATACTGCAATTGATCTCTGCTACCTATGTTTGAACGTCCACATCCTGCAGATCTTGCACATGGCTATATTTTGTGTTCTGGCCTTGTGTAGAACAATCACTATACAGGAGAAATACATACAAGTAGCAAGTAGCAGTCAAGCTTGACTTAACATCTGCCACGTTTTGAGCCTGCTTCCACCACAATAGAAGCAGATCTGGCCCTTGCAAGTATTTTTGAGATTTTGGCTGTACATTACCACCTGATCTTTATTGTTGCCATGGTCACCATCCTCCTTCCATGATGTCACCTCTCTTCTGCACCCCAATATGGCTCCAATATTTAACACCCTAAGTCCACACCCTCCCCGCTACTTTTTTCAGACCGTGATTTATCATTGTGGCTCCTTGTCCCCGTCATGATTTCCTCCTCTGTATTTGCCCCAAGAGCCACTGTCGCCATGGCTGCCCTACCGCCAGCACTGTGGCTACAAGTGCCACTACTACTACTAATACGACCAACACAACTATGCAAGCGGTCCCCGCCTCTACCTGATTCTCCTCCTTATGGCAGTCCAAATGCTAACTGTTCTCACAAAAGTCATTGACAGAAGACTATCTTGTGTATTATATAGGTATGACTCCACACACCTGCACATAGGAGGTTCATCCAACCAGAGACTCAAGGTGCTGTACACCCAAAGCCAAAATTACTTGCAGAAAACAGAAGAACAACGTGGCACTCACCCTCTAGTAGAAAAGAACCTTTCTTTATTGCATGCAGATACATGAGAAGTAAAATATAGCAGGAGACGGCCGTTTCATGCACACCACACTTCCTATGGCCAGAAGAAGAAGCAGAATTAAACATTCCCTTCCACAAAGAAACTGGTATCGACTTGCTGAAATCGGCTAAACTACTTAATTATAAAAGGTAGCAAAACTGCAGCAGTTTTTTGAGTAATTAAAAGAGAAACAATTAAACATCCTCTTCTGTGAACACATCGGTGCTGACATGCTGAAATGTGCTGTCCCATAGACTGCAGTAGAATACTAATACAGTGTATTGGATTTTCACTCGCTACCTGGGAAGACATGCCTTAGGCACGGCTTTTCAAGCAGCTCAGTATGACAGGCCTGGAAACCTTCATAAGTCCCCAGGCTATCATTCAACTGATTTAAAACCTGTGAATTTGCTGCAGGGGCTCAGATTAGAGGGAAACCCCTTCCTCTGTCTAAGCTCTATGACGCTGCAGTCACTGTTGCCTGTGGCATCTGAGAGGTTAAATGTCATCGTGACTGGGTACAGGCTGTATTATACAGTGGGCACCAGCTGCATATGGAGCAGGTTCAACTTTTGTGTCAGCTGTATACATTCCCTGAACCATCCATGACCGATATAACCATCATGGATCGTTAAGGGTTTAAAAAACTGAACAAGAATACATCTTGTATACAAGCCAAGTTGTACTGTGATTTTTGTATAACTCTTTTAAAGGGAATTTGTCATCAGATGCATCATTGTGAATCCAACTTACATGTGAGATGCATCAGGTCAGTACTTTGAAATGGTCATGGTCCTATTTCAATATGTGGCCCATTGTGTAGAAATCTGAATTTTTATTTTATGCTAATTAGCCCCTGGGTTCAACGAGGGCAGTGCCATTGCACCTTGTTGCACCCGAGGCTTCGCTTTTCTTCATTCCATACCGCACACCAACCACTTTGACTGACAGGGCCTGGCTTTGAACATGTTGCTGTGAGACTTCGGGGCCAGGCATTGAGTACGTCTTCAAAGTTTTAAAATGAAAGAAATGTCCTTGCAGGTACTGTAGTTGCTTTGGAGATTCTGCGGCATCTTCTGCTGTGTTATTAGGCAGTAAATGCCAGGCACACCCAGCTTCAGCCCCCCACTTCTCACTCCCTGGCTGACAGCTTTGTCTGTCTGTCCCTATTCTACACACACAATTCTTCTTCTTTGTAGTTCAAGCCTTTCCCTTCACTCCCCCTGGCAGTAGAATACAACCTTAATTGATTTCTGACTGTCCCTGACTGATTTTTTCACTCTCCCTGACTCCCTGGCAGACACTTTTAAACCTAACCACCCTCATTCACAGAATGACGTTCTGCTCATTCTGCTAGGACTTCTCCTTGCCTGCTGCAGCACTTATTAGCTCATCTAGGCTTTCAGTTGGCCTGTGAGCCAATCAAGTCATGTCCACCCCCCTCACTTCCTCTCAGGATCATATGAACACGTGCCATAAAATGGTACACGTACCGACACGTGCAGTAAAATGGCGCTGAGCACTGTTTTACTGGATTCGTCCAAAACCCACCTGAAATGGTTCGGTTCGTTTGCTGGCCAACATTTTGCAAAGTTCATAGCGAACTTGGCTCATTACGAACTGGTTCGCTCATCTCTAGGGGCTATCCACAATTTTTTTCACGGTCTTCCCCCATCCTCCATTTGACTAAGCACTTTAGGGCTCATGAACACAAATGTACGCCGGCCGTTCCGTGCATTGGGGACCGCAATTTGCATGGAGAGGACCGCAATTTTCAATTTGCAGAGGCATGGAGAGAAATCCCACGGAAGCACTCCGTAGTGCTTCCTTGGTGTTCAGTACTTTCCTTCCACACCACTCCTTACAGATTGCGGACCCATTGGAATGGGTCCACATCCGTCATGCGGTTTGCACATGGCTGGTGCCCGTATATGGCAGACCCGATGTTTAGGGGCACGGTGGGGCAACAGCCGTGTGCCTGAGCCCTAACAGTGATAATGTTAAAACAGTCTTACCGGGCCAACGCTGCTCTCCCTGCACTCCCCAGTGTAATTAACCTGTGATCCTAGCCCGGTTGCAACCTACGATTTACATATCTGGCACCTGCTGAATGTTCGGCACATGATCCAGGAAGTGTCCACCACCTGATTACACCAAGGAGTGCAGGGAGCGTGGCAGTGGCCCAGTAGGAATATTTTCAACATTATCACTGTAAAGTTTTTAATCACATGAGGAAGAGACTATTAAAAAAATTAAAATTGCAAGTAACCCCTTTAAGTGTAAACTTCTCTATTTCTATCCTCCATTATTGGCTGCTTGTTCTACAGCCGAAGAAATACAAGCAGCAAAAGCTGGCAGCACAAGCGGTCCGGTAAATCATAGCAAGCAGCGTCCCGACACTAATCACTAATTAAACATATAGCAAGTAACAAACGATTTCATTTCATTTTATAACGCAGTCTCATTTGTATAGCTGCCTGTATGTTCGACGGCAGCTCAGACGCGGTTTTATTGAAGCCATCTAACATTTTAAAGGCAAGCTGCTTTATTAACAGACCAGCGCACCTTTTATAAGCCTGTTAAGAAATTACCAAACACATTGCATTCATTTCCTGAGTGTATAAACAGAGCTTCTTGTCTTCTCTCCATCTTCTACTCTTCTGAAACCTCATGTGTTCTATCTCAGTACGTGGTACCAGGCAGTGGCGTACATAGAGAAGTAAGGGCCCCACAGCAAGGATCAGACCAGGACCCACACAGGACAGAAGGGTTTCCGCCTAAATCCCTTTCAATGACCCTTGGGCCATTTTCCCATTGCCTCATTTGCTAAAAGTTGAGTCCTGACCAAGTTTTCACTTCCAGAAGAAGAGGAGATAATCCCAACTAAGACTGGGCCCCCTCTTGCCCTGGGCCCCATAGCAGTTGCATGGTCTGCCACTATGGTAGTTATGCCCCACCATCTACTGGGGTTACTGCAGTCACGGGCCAGAGCCCAGCCACTTTGGCTCTGGGAACATCATCAGCCTTGGTATTCAGTGCAATGGATACCAATGAAGCAGTGTGGCCCTCCTGTTCAATATATATAGAAGAGGCCTCTCCTAGCACAGGGGCGGGCAACCTGCGGCACTTAGCATGCATACTTGCTCTGCTCTTCTAAGAACTCTCCTAAGAAATGAATGGAGCATGCTGGGATTTGTAGTTTCACAACAGCTGCAGTGCCCAAGGTTGCTGGTCCCTGTCCTAGCACATGGACATTTACTTAACAAATTATTTTATCAGTTGTGGCCATTAAAATTGAACTTTTGGATATTTAACTTTTGCTTTCCAGCTATTCTTTTATCATACACATAACTACAAAAAAGGTATTGGGGTCAGGATATGGCAACAAAAAATAAATACATTTTTTTTTTCAAGGTAGATTTTTTCCCCAGTGTTAAAACACAGTACGAACTATACATATGTGGTATCACCATAATCATACTGACCAGAAGAATGAACGTAGCAGGTTAGTTTTAATGCAAAGTGAACGCCGTTAAAAAAAAAAAAAAACTGTGGTGGAATTGTGTTTTTTTCCAAGTTCACCCCATTTGGAATTTTTTTTACAGCTCCCCACTACATTGTATGCAATATTAAATGGTGGTATTAAAACAAACAAACCCTCATACGGCTACGTGAACAGAAAAATAAAATAGTTATGACCCCTGAAAGACAGAGTGCGAAAAATGAAAACGCAAAAATGGAAAAACCTCTGGGGCTCAAAGGGTTGAAGAAATCACTTTGTAGGCCTCTGTTGGAAATTGAACCCCAGACCTTCCGTATGACAGGCAGCAAGTTTACCAACACAATGTAGACCTGCACTGTTGTAAGGATAGGATTTTGTGCCTAAAATTTTTCGTAGGCGCAATACTAAATAAAGAGTATTACTATATAGTAGCTTTTTAGGAACTTTTATTTTTCAGCTTTTCTTTTACAGTAAAAGAACAGCTAGAAGGTAACAGTTATATTCTTTCTGCAAAGTTAATATTACAAAAAAATTCACATTTCATTGGGCAGGAACACTGCCAGGCCTAATTGACTATAATGGAACCCAGTGGGGATTCGGGCTATTTCTGGCATTAGTGTTGCGCCTTGGCCGGACAATAACTGGGGCTTCCATTCGTGGTTTTGTTCCGGGGCTCCACGGAAAAGATAGGGCATGTGCCTGGCACTGCATTGATGCCTAAGCCCTATGCCAGGCACTGCACTGATTTCTCCACCTGCTGCCAGTCACTGCACTGGTTGTCCATTCTCATGTGTGTTGTTGGGTCACCTGGTGAAGCAGAAGAAGAGATGATAGCATGAAGCAGAAGCATGTTAGGTCCTAAACAGAGGACAGGGCCAAAATAGAGCAGATCACAGTCCTCTGGGGCTGGGCAAAATCTACACAGCCAATGAAAATGAGTACCAGGCTGTGTAGGACCTAGTAGGAGAAGTCCATGATCATGTTGAATGTCCTGCAAGTTTGATTTTAGTTCTTCAGGACTGCCACCACTGATGGTGTTTAAAAGTGGTGAGTCTGCACCAGAAGGAGAGGTTCTCTTTCAAGAAACTGGCGACTGTTGTGGCCGAGACATTCCTGGGGATTGCGTTTAGTATTGCTTGCGTTGTTAATTTATCCGGATGCTTAAAGGGGTTATGCCATCTTGGATAATGGGGGCATATCGCTAGGATATGCTCACATTGTCTTATAGGTGCGGGTCTCCGTTGGCTCCATAGAAATGAATTGGAGCCGGGCCGCGCTTGCGTGGTGCGCTCTCATTCATTTCTATGAGCACAGCGGGGAGCTGCGCCTGGTGATGGTTGGACCCCGGAAGACCCAGGGTCCTTCAGGCTCTGAGCTCCCCCGCTTTGTTCACGATATAGGTGCGGGTCCCAGAGTGCCTCAAGCTGGGTTTCCAACCATCACAAGTCTGTGTCTCTGGGGGAGAAGTAAATATCTTTGCTTGCAATAACTCTTGTATGTCCATTCCTGTTCCAGCATCAAGCAGCCCACATCATATAACGTCCTATAACTCACACTAAGGCCAGAGAATTTAACATTTTTGTATTTTTTGCATTACTATTGCCCATACAGCTGCCTGCCATTCCTGTGAGCCCTGCCATAGAGAATAGATGCACTGGAGGGGATAGGGGTAAGTTCTGTATATGACTTCTTTTGGCAAACCCAATTCCTCTTGACTGGCTATACACATTAACTTCACTTGAAATGACCAATTTTGGTGGTGCCAGCTTACCATCTAATGCATATGGGGGCCTCCCGATTCTCCTTGGAGGGCAGATATCAGGGGAGATAAGGATTGAGCAGTTACATTTAGGCCGGTCTCAGGCTGTAATGTCTGATTTGTATGGTGCTGTAGAATATGTTGGCAGTACATTGCATTTCTGTACATGGCGATTCATCAGGATTTTATTCTATACGGTTTATACTGCACTGCGCTTGTTAAATGCCTCTGACAAGTGCCTGATCCAGTTATCCTGATGAGTCTTGTTTGTGCCTCTTTTTGTTGTTTTTCACATAATCAAGTGACTTTCTACTGATTGTTTTAAGGGGAACAGATTTTCATTAATAATTCAGGCCTCTCTGCCGCACGAGGAGATATATGAGATCTAACGCTCGATGCTCTGTCCTTGAAACAGGTTCATATACATAATCATTCATCACCGGGTAAACAAATGGGGAAAACATCAGCAAAGTTTTTGCTTCATATTTAGTACAGGATTCCGGAAGAACAATGTACTGTAAGTAGAATTTGGAAATGGTTCTATAGATATCAGCGGCTCCCATTACAATTAGAGATGAGCGAATCGAATCCACCAAAGAGGAATTCCATACGAATTTCAGGATAAATTCGATTTGCCACAATGCTGACTTTCGTCGTGCTTCGTGGTAGCTAATCGATTTAACCTGAAATAGTGTAAAAGGCAAACTTACCTCCTCCATTTGCTCGCGATGGGCGAGCAAAATGATGATGTCATTTCAGGCTGCGTGAGATTTCGTGACAGGTCTTCAAGCAAGATAGCTGCAGCTGGCCTGTTGAGAGCAAATGGAGGTGGTAACTTTGATTAAATATTTTTTTAATGTTAATTTTGCACAGTTTTTAAACTCAGATGCTGCGATCATGTTTGAACGCGGCATCTGAGAGGTACAATGATGGGGGACGGCGCACTTTGCGACAAAGTAATTAGTCACAAAGTGATTTTTTTTTGTAAAATTCGGTGAAGCAGCCGAATCGAATTTTCTAAAACTTCGCTCATCTCTACTTACAATGTATCTGTCGTCTGCAAAGAAATAGATCACGTGTGCAAGATCAGCCTGCCCAGAAACTGAGCCCTCACCTCCGGCTTCATGTTAAATCCCTAAATCGCTTATCAGTTAGTTGTCTTTAACCTCTTTTATATCTGGTCTTGACAAACTGAACAATTGTTTGATTGGTCTTTTCATATTCTAGTTTTCATAGCTTTTTTTGCTTTCATCAGTATCTGATCAGTGGGGGTCCGACATCTGGGACCCCCGCCGTTCAGCTGTTTGAGAAGGTACCGGCGGTCCCGTGAGTGCTGCGGCCTTCTCTCAGCTTTTCCTAGGCCAGTGACATCACGTTCATTGGTCACGTGGCCTAGGAGCAGCTCAGCCCCATTCAAGTGAATGGGGCTGAGCGTGATACCAAGCGCAGCCACTATACACTGTGCGGCGCTGAGAGAAGGCCTCGGCACTCACAGGAGTGCCAGTATCTTCTCAAACAGCTGATTGACGAGAGTCCCGGGTGTCGGACCCCCACCGATCAGATACTGATGACCTATTCTGAGGATTGGTCATCAGTAGTTAACTCCCAGAAAACCCCTTTAACCTAACCGTATGCCGCCTTATTTTTGCTGGGTAATTTTTTGGGAGTTTTCTTAAAGGGACACTAACCTAGAAATGAAAGAAAAAAATAAACAAGAAATAAAATTGCCCTTAGGGCTCATTCACACGACCGTATGAATGAGTCCACATCCGGAACGGGTGTGGACCCATTCATATCAATGGGGCTGCAAAAGATGCGGGCAGCACACCGTGTGCTGTCCGCACCCATTGTTCCGTTCCACGGCCCCACAACAAATATACAGCATGTCCTATTCTTGTTCACAATGGCTTACAAAAGTAGGCAGTTCTATAATGAGTTGCCAGTTCCATTCCACAAATTGCGGAATGCACACAGGCAAAATCCTTGTTTTGCGTGAATACGCCCTTAATGTCAGTCTGTAGCGCATCATGCTGACATAAAAGGCCTTGTAAATATCATGCAAAAAATAAAGAGGCGTATTTCCAGGTGATCTGCTCCATCTTCGGCTAGAGAATGACTGAGGAGAAGGGGAGGCTTCTACGGTGTGGCAGGGCTTAGTAATCTTTTTCTCCTATTTGATATCATAAAAACCATCTTCCGCACTCCATAGTAGAAACAAATTGGTGCTTTTTTATTTTAGTTTTTTCAAGGCAATTCAAAAGTGTGATGTTTCGGTCGAATCCAATCAATGTTTGGTGTGACCGCCCCGTTGCCTTCAAAACAGCATCAGTTCTTCTAGGTACACTTGCTCACAGTTTTTGAAGGAACTCAGCAGGGAGGTTGTTCCAAACATCTTTGAGAACCAAACACAGATCTTCTGTGGAAGTAGGCTTACTCAAATCCTACTGCCTCTTTATGTAATCCCATGATGATGTTGAGATCAGGGTTCTGTGGGAGCCATATGATCGCTTTCATCACTTCTTGTTCTTCTTTAGGGCTTGTTCACACGGCCATTGCGTGGCTGTGCCCGTGCTGCGGACCGCAAATTGCGGTCCGCAGTGCGTGAGCACCTACTGTGGTGCTTCCGCTTGCGGATCACGGACCCAGCCACTTCAATGGGATCCGCGATCTGCATTCGACAGTCCGCACCACAAAAGCATAGAACAAGTTCTATTTTTTTGCGGTTATGGAGGCACGGACAGAAACACCACTGAAGCATTTCGTAGTGCTTCCGTGGGGTTCCGATCCGTGCCTCCGTTCGGCACCGCACCGCATCTCCGTGATTGCGGACCCATTCAACAGAATGGGTCCGCAGTCCATGATGCGGAGTTTAAACGGCCGGTGCCCGAGTATTGTGGACCCGCTGTATGCGGGCCGCAATACGGCCACAGCCACACAACGGCCATGTGAACGGGCCCTTTATGCTGAGGACAGTTCCTGAAGACACTGACTGGATGTTTGGGGGTGGTTATCCTGTTTGTCGTTGTCCTGCTGCAGAATGTATTTGGAGCCAATCAGATTCCTCTCTGATGGTTTCGCCTTATGGCCAAGTATCTGCCTGTATTTCTTAACATTGAGGACGCCATTAATCCTGATCCAATCCCCAACTCCATTTGATGAAATGCAGCTTCAAACTTGCAGGAAGCCTCCACCATGCTTCACTGTCACCTGCAGATTCTCATTATTGTACTGCTCTCCAGCAAAATGGAGAACAAATTGCCTTCTGTTAGAGCCAAATATTTCAAACTTTGACTCATCAGTCCAGAGCATGTGCCGCCATTTTTCTGCACCAGTTCCTATCTCTTTGTGCATAGTTCAGTCGCTTGGCCTTGTTTCCACTTTGAAGACAATGGCATAGCTAATAGGGAAGCAGGGAAGCAGCTTCTTTGGGGCCTGAGCTCAGAAGGGGCCCTGGAGCAGTGGCTCGAGGAGGACTTACTAATGATTTTATTTTCATGGCCCCAGCAACATGCAGCATCAATTTATGTGAGACAGGGCCCGCAGCAGTGCAGCAGGAGGCCCACTCGGCACATATAGTGGCGTTGGCTATGTGCTCTTTGAGTCCAGCTCTGAACTAATGTGTCTGGACTCAGAAGGAGAGGACAGTTCCCTGGGCCTGGTACTATGATGTGTGCAGCGTGCGTCCAGACCAGAAGAGGAGAGATACAGTAGCAGCAGCAGTGCCAGCATGTGTAGAGAAGGGAGCAGCTGCAGTACCTGATCTGACTACAAGACTGGACTGTCTGTAAGTGATAAGTTGGGCCAGGGGCATTGGGAAGCGCCAGCATGTCACTGACTCCTACTGCCTGAAAGTGTGGCTGATGGCACCACAAACTTCTGTTTTTTTAAAACATTTATTTTACTGTAATTTTTTGTATCAGAACTGCCGAAAAAACGCAAATAAAGCTTAGACTGTAGCTCTATTAAACTACAGTCTAAGCTGAAATAAATCAGAATGTTGCATATTTTAGCCTCCTACGGGGCTAAAAAAAATCAAAAAAATTTTGTATGCCATATTAAATGGTGTCATTAGAAAATACAACTACAATCAAGTCCTCATATGGCTATGTGAATGGAAAAATAAAAAAGTTATGGCTCCGGGAAGACATGGAAGAAAAATGGTTCAATGTATTCAAGGTCTCGGTCGATGGCAGGCAGTAATATATTGTGCTGCTATGGCCGCTGTGGTCTCCTCCTCCCCCAGCAGCATGGATAGTTTCCCTTCCTTCTCCATGAAGGTGAAGTCTGGGAAGGGATCAGACAGTCTCCTGAAGTGAGTGTCCCTCACTTCTGAGTATTTGAGGCGTCATCCTACATGGCCTCCTGGTCACACTGATGGCATAGTCTGCTCTTCCTGGGCTTGTACCTCTGTCGGTGCGACCGGTGTCTGTAGGGTTGGGGAGATTCTCTAGTTATGGGGCCAGTTTGTGCTCCCTCTGCAGGCTCTGATGGATTGTCAGCTTCTGTGATGTTCTTATGTTGTTCCTCCAGACGCTGATATACTCCTCTTTGCTCTTGTGTATTGTCTTCTGGATTTCCCCCTTTGTCAGACTGCACTGGTTGGTGGCATGGTCAGGCTAGGTTTGAGTGACTTGTTGCTGGGTGCTTTGTTTTTCTGGGGCATCTTGGGGTTGCAAGGCTTTGCTATGGTAGGAGCTGGGACTACTGCTATGCAGATGGGCTTTGAATGATAGTGCCCTCTTCTGGACAGCAAGGTATAGTGGATACCTGCCCAGCTCCGCTACCAGACTTGCGCTGTTAGAGGTGCTCTGATGGACCTGGAGAAGGTGTTAGCAGAATTCCCACTTTGACCAGTCCTGGTATGTATCTGGAGCACAGACTTCTCTGCCATACAGGTGGATTGGGGTGATGATACTATGAAAGCTCTTAAGCCAGACGATCACTATCTCTCTATCTCATATTTATCTATAATCTATCTATCTGTCTATCTATGGTCATAGGTGACATCAAATCTACATTACCCTCTATCTAGGTGTGTGTGCAACGACCGGGCCACAGGGCTATATGTGAGTGTAGTGTTTGGTGGTGGTGAGCCGATGGTTGCAGTAGTACTCACAATTTTTTGCTGCTCCCTCGGCCAGCGTGCAAGGATAGGAAGGGTGACACCAGTTCCTTCGGGGCACTCTTTAGTTGGTACAAGGGCTCCCGCCAGATGGTGGTTTCAGGTGCCCTTGATGGTCGTGAGGCAGGGTCCCTGTTGTCATGACGCCAGGACTATTTGGTGCATATAGGTGATGAGTTCGCACAATGAGACCAGTTTTCTTAACAAACTCCCAGTACTTTACAGAAGCTGATCCAAAAGTCATCAATGTGCTCAAAAGTAATGTACAGCAAAGCAGCTTCTACCATAGTTCAGGTTAGTTCCCAAAAGTTAGTTGGGAACTAGTTGGGGTATTTTTACTCTATAAGGCTTCATTCACACGTCCGTATGTGTTTTGCGGTCCGCAAATTGCGGATCCGCAAAAAAAAAACAGATGACGTTCCGTATGGCATCCGTGTTCCGTTTTTTTTGCGGATCCGTTGTAACAATTCCTATCCTTGTCAGCAAAACGGACAAGAATAGGACATGTTTTGCAGAACGGAAATACGGACATACGGAAACGTAATGCACACGGAGTACCTTCCGTTTTTTATGCAGACCCATTGAAATGAATGGTTCCGCATACGCAAAAAAAAAACGGAACAGAAACAAAATACGGTCATGTGAATGAAGCCTAACAATCAATCTTTCTCCCTTGTTTCTCCAGGCTGGAGGGATGTACTATCTCTGCTGTACTGTATAGTTATATACTTCTGTATCCTCTCTAGGAATACTATCTCCTGACAGGTGGCCTTTCTGTCCTTGGTTATGGTGGGCAGCTAGTTGCTTAGAATCTTTCCACCAAATGCAGAGGAGGCTAGAGCTTGATAAACGACAATTACCTTCCTTTGCCAATATTCTCACTCCCTCTCTGAGTTTCTTGGGTCTTCTGTAATATTTCTCTTCTAGGGGCTGGTACATGGAACTAACTCTGGAGTTTTGATAACTCTCCAAAATGGCTGCTGAGGTGCAGCTTCCTCAGACATCACACTGTCCTCCTTCTTCTTCTTCTCTCAGAGAGCAGGGCGGAGTCAGCCCTGGGAGGTTTGTTAGAACTTCCCTTCCCTATACAACTTTATATGAACTCAGACACAAGCACATTTTACATGAAACACAATCACAATATCATACCTCCCAACTTTGTAAAGCGACAAAGAGGGACACATTGTGCGGCGCACTTAGCTCACCGCGGCAAATTTTTTTAGCACTAGGCCACACCCCTAACCCCGCCCACTATACACCTAATCCCACCCAGTCCCCTTACTGTTCCACATATTCCCCAGTTATGTGCCCCCAGTAATATGCCCTGTTATGTGCCCCCAGTAATATGACCAGCTGTGCCCCCCAGGAATATGCCTAGTTATGTGCCCCCCAAGAATATGCCCAGTTATGAGCCCCCAGTAATATGACCAGCTGTGCCCCCAGTAATATGCCCACATTGTGCTCTCTTGTAATATGCCCACATTGTGCCCCACTGTAATATGCCCACATTGTGCCCCCATTAATGTGTTGTGCCCTCAGTAATGTGCCCACATTGTGCCCCTCACAGAAAGTTAAAAAAAATAAAATCCTTATACTTACCTTCTTCCTAGCAGCATCACCAGCAAGACATTGGCTTCCCTTGTCTGGAGGGGGCAGAGCCAAGGCTGTCGGCCGGCCCCGCCACCTGCCCAGACAAGACCTATAGAGAGCTGCAGGAGGTATGGAGAGCAGCAGGGGGGACGGGAGGGAGGATGTAAGAAGCAGGCAGCCCATTGTGGCTGTCATGTCCATAGGATGCAGAGACAGCTGCCAGACACCGGGACATACCTCCCCTGTACCAGGACAGCGGGACAGCCACTGCAATCTGGGACTGTCCCGCTGGATCCGGGACAGTTGGGAGGTATGCAAATATTAGGCAGTGTGTTTCAGGACACTGCATGTGCAGTATTTCTAAAAATGTCTTTCCATCAGATACCGATGCGTCGCTCCTCATAACCATATGCCCTGTTTCTATTTTTCTCCCTTTAGTAAAAAAGCGGTTGAGCATCTTAATTCCCTCATTGCGCACTTGAGATATGAAGACTTTGTTGACACGTTTTGGCTAATTAGATTTCTGTTCTGCAAGGAAGGACGTGTAAATAACACGGTGACCTACAACTGTTCTGCCGTCTGCATTGTTACATGAGGAGCGCTAGTCTCAGGCTCAGTTAAAGGGGTTCTCCAGTTTTAATACACCAATTTTCATACACCCTGTTACAGAATTCTCCATTAAAGAGGACCTGTCCCCTCTCCTGACACGTCCGTTTTAGTAACTCCTTGCATTCCCCCTGTAATAACCAATCTGGAGCATCTTTTTGTCATGTCTCTATCTTCTTCCATTCACCTATTAGTCCTACTAGAAGTTTATGAATGAATTTGGTTAGCAATGAAGGTCCAGCTGGGTGTTACCAGTAAGCGGTGTGTCCCTGCACAGTTTGACACTGGCAGCACTCATTGAATAGTGTTAGACTGTGCAGGACATGATCTCCGAATTGGGTGCATCACATACAGGCGATAGCAAACACAATACTTGTTATTAGACTTTATGGATTTTACTAAAGCTGTGGCGCAACCAAAAGAACAAGCGGACACTCCATGTGGGATTTAAACTGGCCACAGCTTTATTGAATAATAACACCAAACTCCGAAAACGATATGCCTGCCGCAGCGAGCCGCTGCGGGCACGATATTATAGCCCAACTTCCAAGAGTCTCCAACCGAGACATGAACCCGTGGGGTACCACGTCTCAGTATTAACTCCCCAAATTCCATAAGTTCTGGCCTCACAACTCTGCCAAAATAAAGCTGTGACAAAACAGTACAATATAGAAATAGTATCTGTATATATATAAAATTATTTTTAATATTTTTTTTTTACATTCGTAATTATTTATTTAATTATATATATTTGTTTATTTTTATTGTCATTTTTTAAATATAACTTTTTTTTTTTAATCAAAATAAGATTTTGAAAACAAAAAAACAAAACAAAAACATGGGGAGGGTGGGAGGGCTTGTCACCTTGAAAGACTGAAGCTGCAATGCACTTTGTGCTGAAGAACTAACACTGAAGGTGGGAGCTAAACCCCTCCCTCCAAAGGGGAGTGGCCAATAAGAGAGGGAAATCGAAAGTAGGTTTTGACTGGAATATGTGACCCAGGCATGATCCCTGCCTTGCTGGATGCTAGGGCTAGTCATGACCTCCGTGGCCTTCATACAGAGGCCCCGAAAGTCACTTACCCCCAACTGGCAATACCCATTTGGTCCTTTAGTGCAGACTGCTAGTAATTCATTTGTAAATGTCTAGTAGGATTAATAAAGGAATAGCACAACATAGAATTATAAGATTAGATGCTCCAGAATTATTATTTCAGGAGGTTTCCCATAACTGCTAGAACAGACATGTCAGGAGAGGTAACCTGTCCTCTATTCAGGGTCCTCATGTCTTGGCTAGAGTAGACAGCAGTTACCAACAGCATCTCTGTCTCTGAAGGACATATCCTGTCCAATATGACACAGACCACCCATCAGAGGCATTGCTAGGGTAAAACATTCAGGACCTGGGCACGGGATGTTTTGTCCCAGGCCCCAAATGTACTGCCTGCTAGATAGATACAACTGTGTTGTCCTCCTCAGGACGGCAATACAATTGAATCTAATGCACTGGACCTGTGTTGAAGGACCTGTGATGACATCACAGTCCATGTGATCAGTGCAAAGGGCAGTGGTTGAGAAGGACTTGCAATGATGTCATATCATGAGACCAGTGCAGAAGAGGACTGCGCCTGGCAGTGAAAAGGAGAAGGAAGAAGCTGTGGTAAAGTCAGCTACATGAGGAGAGGTAAGTGACGGGTTGGATTCTCAATGTGAGAGGTAGAGGAATGCTGGGAGTTGTGGTTATTTAACTGAGACTGTATGTTAGGGCTGAAGGGAGGGATGTTATTTACATGAGACTGTAGGAGTTGGGTGGAGTGATGTTATTTATATGAGAATGAATGTTGAGGGGTTGGGTGGTGATGTTATTTGCATGGAACTGTATGCTGATGGCGGCTGTGGGAGGGAGTGATGTTATTTACATGGGACTGTATATTGGCACTGTGGGATAAATTAATGTTATTTACATGGGACTGAATGTTGAGGGGGTGATGCTATTTACATCGGACTGTGTATTGGAGGGGCTGAAGGGAGGGAAGTGATGTTATTTACATGGGACTGTATTTAGGAGAAGACTGTAGATAGAGAGGGATGTTATTTACATGGAACTGTATATTGGAGGGGGATGGAGAGATGGTGTTAAGCTATTTACACAGGACTCTGCGGCGGAGTGAGGGAAATAGTGTTATTTACGTGGGACTGTATGGTGGAGGGGCTAAGAAATTATAATTTCTGAGGACACCAAAGGGGGGAATATAACTACAGGGGGCACTGCAGGGGAGCATTATAACAGTAAGGGGTGATATAAATAATGGGGGCACTGTAGGGGTATTATAAATACACGGGACATTAGATGTTCTTATTACTATTGGGGGCTCTATAGGAGGGACTTATAGATATACCTTATTTCTACTAAGAGCACTATGGGGGCCTTATTACTACTGAGGGGTCTGTGGAGAGCTTTATTGCCACTGGGGGAACAATAGAGGGGTCTTATTTCTACTGGGGGCTCTATGAGGGCATTATTAATACTGGTGGGCTCTTCTACTGATGGAGGCACCCATGGGGAGCATTATCACTGTTGGGGGCACTTTAGGGGCAGTATTACTAATGGGGGCATTCTTGGGGAGCATTATCACTGTTGGGGAACTGTAGGGGGCAGTATTACCAATGAGGGCATTTTAGAATGGAGTTACTATTGGTGGGACTATGAGGAGCACTATTACTATGGGGGGGGCACTATTATTTCTTCAGGATAGTATTTAAAGGTTTTGGGGGGCACAGTGAGCAGCAGGATAAGGCTGTGGGGACTCCTGGTTGGGGGATGATGATAGAAATGTAAGGAAGCTAAGATGTTTATGTGTCACACACTGCAGAGACAAGACAGCTGAAGGAAGTTGTCTGGACCAAATGGAGAAGATGATGACAGAAAAGATCTACATCAGAGGAGACGTCACCTGGGAGGCACTGGATGCGTGGTTTGTGCTGCTGTATAGCAGGGGTGGGGTGAGGGTTGACATAGAGAATTGGGCCATATTTACTAGGGCTTGGGCCCATGCATCTTTTGAGACCCTAGCAACACCCCTGACTGTCCCTGTGAAACCCTAAAATGGCCATCTTAGGTGTATAATTGCTGTGTTTGTGACACATCCTATCACATCAGTGGCTGAGCTCAGAATAGCGACTCTGCTTGAGACCTTGCACATAGTAGACAAGTCAATATTGTTCCTCCTGATTGGCTGTGAGACTGAATGCAAGGCATTATGGGCAAGTCCAACAGCCGGGGCCCTGCCCTGGGTTATGTAATCCTCTGCCTTCATCTTTTCTGCCCTGTTTCCCTCACTAGTGTAATGAAATTGAAATGTAAAATGTAATGTGCAGTCTTGTGTGATTTCTCCAAATTGAATCGGCAAAACTTTGGCTTTGTTTGGAAATAGAATTTATTGGAAATTCTCAAAATAACTCAAATCTACACCAGCTCCTAGCTGGAGTAGATTTAAATCATAATTTAAGTCAGTTTCTGTCGTAAATGATAGTGAATCCAACAAGCTGCAAAGCCCCTTCTCGTACCAATTTAGAAAAGTGGCAAGATGCTCAAGAAGTGGCAAATTAGGGTGCAAATGTGGTGTGCACAATAATTTGCAACTTTTTAATGCCCCGTTTGTAGTATAAAGGGACAAATGAATGTCCCCCATGTGTTAGAGAAGCTGGATCTCATTTTTCAGCTGTTTTAAACTTACAAACCCCAGTTGATCCATGTAATGGAAAATGTGACGTGACTGTATCTTACTGGCTATAAAATCTTTGGCGTAAAGGCAATAAACCTTTGGGGTTGTATTGGAGCACATGGCCTAAGCTAAGAAGGTTTATCTCTCAGCCAGATAAACCTGATATCAAGGCCTGGTTTGTTCAGGCTTCAGAGAATGGGCCCATGGTCCCAAATCTGTTTGACCAAGCTCAAAATCCCACATCCACTATAGAGGGAGACAATTAGAGGATGACTAGTCAGGATAGTGCACCCTTGTTTCTGTTATCTTCTTGCCAGCCATGGTCTTGGCCACCTGCGTCTTCTGTGAGTACTGTAAGCCGTGGGCTGCATCTTGTTCTTAAGGCCTCCTGGCCTGTTCCTTATGGTGAGAGTCCAAATTCTTCCCCAACCAATGGCTGGTAGTCCTTGGATACTTAAGGCACCTTAAGTGGGAGGGTGCCTGAACTTTAGGTTTAAGGTGTTATCTTCTGTCAGACTACTCTTGTACTACTCTGAATACTCTGACTGCTAGCTGCAATCTCTAACCTTGGACTTGACTTTTGGATACATTTGTACACTGCCTTTCCTCGCCATGGCCTGTTCTCCTGAATACAAATATTGTCTGACCCTTTGGAGTCTGCCAACTACACCAGGACTACTCCAGGAGGTAGCAGCCTTGCTGGTTCCCTGCAGCAAAGCCATGCTCCCTGTATAGGAATTAAAGGTGAATACCAGGGAATGCCAGGACACCTTCCTTAGGTTTAGCTCAAAGCCAAATGGTTAGTTGGCACAGTGAGTCTACACCCACTGCTTGTAACACCTTTCCCATAAACAATTAAAACTTTACTAAGTTTAGTCCTTGTATTCTCTAAAAGAACCCACAGCCTTCAGTAGAGTGTCTAACCCTTGACTGCTGGAGAGCAGTGTATTCATGAGTTGGGAACGTATCTCCTGTTTTTTTTCTGTGGTGGCAGAGTGTACCTAGGTGTGTTTGTTGGGGTATGATTTATGCCCATTTTTCAGCCAGGGAAGAAGGTGAATACAAGATTGAGTTAGAGGGGATACAGTAACCCCAGACAGTCTGGCATCACATGAAGGGGAAATGCATAAATGGCCATCTAGAGAAAGGCAAAAAAAACTGCTTAGACCTACTGTAATTTACTATGAAGTAAAAAAAAAATCCTTCCTGACCCCGTCTGGCAATCAGACAGATTCCTGGATCAACATTTAACATAAATTCTGTAGCTATCTACAATTTCAGCCATTATCAAATCTGTGACCATCAGCTGTGTGCCTTTATATCCCTTTAAATAAAGTAATAAAAAATGAAAAATCAAAAAAATATCAATTTATTCTAAATAATATTCCACAATACTGCGCATGTACAATATATGTTCTGCTCATACATAGCGTTGAATGCAGTGAAACAATCTGAAGCCAATGAAACGGTTTTGTATCAAAACTTTATTCAATAAACAAAAAAATGCAACATCGGGTAACATTTCTATAAAAAAATGAATATGGGACTGTTCTACAGTGCGTTAAAAAACCCTCCTGTCCTTGAAGTAGTATACAAGATTGTGTTGTAGAAACAGTCAATTTTCAACAAGAAGTTATTACGTTTCCTTCCGGAGAACAGAATTGACATTTAAATATTGCAATCACTAATCTAATTTGGTTAACAATTCAAGAAATTCTACTGCTTCTTCCTTCCATTTGGAGATGGTTTGTATCCGAAGTAGCTGACTTTGCTCTTTTATAAAGAGATGTACAACCAGTTAAACGCACACACACATTTTTGTAAGTAGGACTGACACAGAGATTCTCAATTGCCTTGTGTCATACAATGTATTTACAAATCTCGTTTTTTTTAATTATTTTTGGAGGTTTGCAAAAGTCAAGCATTCAATGTGTAAAAAAAATAAATAAAAAATCAAATACATGAGGCAATAGGACAACACAACATCCAGTAACATCTCATCAATTCACTAAAGAGTACACAAAAGTACTTTATGTTAAAAAAGTTTAAATATGTTGGGGACAAATGGAAAATCCATGAGGCACTAAATTTTCCTCTAGATCAATGCCATAAGAGGAATCGAAAAAAAATTTATGTGTGCATGCGAATATTATCAGGCATAGTATGGATGGACATGTAAGATTATACGTGTTCTATATTATGGACACAGCTTGCATCAGGATTTTTCAGTTGAGATGTCAGGTGACTATGCATAAAGGCTATGGACACCTTTGGAACTTTTTTTTACTGATCTAGATGTATTTTGGACTAAAAAGCACTTTTCTAATTGGTTCTTATTTAAAATGTTGCTTCTTTTGGCTTGTGAAGCCTCTCTGCCTCATAGTACATAACAAGCTGCAGAAGGCCATTCACAGTGAATATTTTTGAAGCTGATTTATGTAGTCATTCAGGGGCAGGAGAATGAAATGTCAGCCAGTCGGATAAGTCTATCATAGAATGGAATACTGCAGCTTGCTATGTATTGTAGTATGAAACATACAAGTTGCGGAAGCCAAACAATGCCAAACTATTACAAAACTTTTTTAGCCCAGAATACATCTAAATAAAGTTTAAAAATGACTTCAAATGTGTCCTTAGCCTTTTTAGGGAAAACATTAGGGAAAAGCTATCGTATGTATTTGTTATATATTTGGCAAAAGTGTTGCTATGCGTTTAACTAAAAGAATTTTGGAGGGCAAAATTCAAAAATTAGAGTAACCATTCAGGGTGAATCCACAAGTCATAGCCATTTCAAGGGCAATGTGCAGACACATTGTGACCAAAATGGTGTACCGGTGTGTGGTTTTGACCTCATGCACATGACAGTAGTTTTGGTCCGATCTACACTTTTTGTGGGTTGCACGTGGGCCCATTAATTTCCAAGAGTCCACAAAAAATGTAGACAGCACACAGATGTCATCCGTGTGCTGTCCGAAGCCATTTTGCAGATAAGAATAGGCATTTCTACTGATGGCAGTGAGAAAATTGCCAAATCCAAATGGCCGGAATCTGTATTTTGTGGATCCGCAATTGTGTGCATGAGGTCTTTACTGTAAATCATTGCAGTTTTCATATTGGTTGTTAACATCCATGTGGATTTGTGGGTAAAACTTCTGTCTGCCTACAAAACCATGAAGCCATTAACAATTAATCTGACATCACAGTTGTCGGCAGCATCCGCTATGTGTGGACTCTTAATGCCTGTTTCATGAAGATGGATAAAACTGTATAAAATACTATTGTCACACAACAGAATATTTAAAGGGGTATTCCCGTCACAGACAATGGGGACATATCGCTAGAATATTCCCCCATTGTCTGATAGGTATAGGTCCCACCTCTGGGACCCGCACCTACAACAAGAACGGAGCGGGGAGAGTTGTGTCTGGAGGACCCCGGGTTTCCCAGGGTCCGGCCACCACCAGGTGCAGCTCCCTGCTGCTCCCATAGAAGTGAATGGGAGAGCACAGCGCATGCATGTCCCCCGATCCCATTCATTTCTATAGGGCCAACGGAAATAGCTGAGCCAGCGGAGGGTGGCTATGCATGCACAGTGCGCCCTCCATAAATTTCCCCGCTGCGTTCTCACCCAAAGGTGGGACCAGCACCTATCAGTCAATGGGGGCATATCCTAGCGATATGCCCCCATTGTCTGTGATGGCAAAACTCCTTTAATAACAACGACTCCATCATCTTTAGTGAATTGAGTTTAATAGAATAGGATACAAAATGCAAAAAAAATAAAAAATAAAAAATGTTCCAGGCAGCCCAAGAAAACATTTGTACAAATACAATAACAAATGTACATCAGTCTCAAAAGCCAAGGTCAGCTATTTCATAGCGGATACAAATTATATCATAATTTACCTAAAAGGAACAATCTAAAGAATAAATTAAATAATACTTATAAAAAAGCACACCCCGCCCCCTCCCCCAAACCAGCTCACAAAGTCTGGAGCCGGCAGATTTATTTTACAGTTATAAAAAAATGTTTTTGTTTCTTTTTGTTTCTTTTTTTGTGTTTTTTTTTAAGTTTTTTTTCTATTTTTTTTTTTTTGCTTTCCTTGCACTGAAAGGCGTGCAGCATACTGTGATATATGACCCACAACAGTATAGTAATGATCAGAGCATGTACATCCTTGCAATACAACGAGCAGGAGGACAAAAAGTGGGACAACCGGTGAAGGGTTTAAACAAGTTACAACATTCAGTGCTCACAAAAAATTACAATAAAAGGGTGAGAAAGATAATCTAGAAAAACCACAAGCGTCTGGATTAAACATTCAAAGCTATGTGCACAATTGTGCGGTGCCACAGAGCAGCCGATCTTCCTCCACTTTATACTCTACGCTACGCTAGAAAAATAACAAAAAAAAATATTGTATCGGTCACTTTGGGGAATGAGACAATTTTGCACATAGCTGAAGTTTATTAGATGAGTCGACGTGATGAGGAGTTACAAGATAATTTATTCTCTGGTGGATTCTTCAGTGTCAATGATTATTTAGGTAGTGATAACTTTTTGTTTGCTTTTTGAGACTATACAAACTTTTGGAGCTGCCCTGAGACACCTTGCTGTCAAAAAAATTCCTGTTGTGGAAACCCATTATGATTTGAAATGAATTGTGGTTACAATGTTCATCATTAGCCTGTATATATGTAATACTGTTAGGTCATGTGTTACAATCATGAATATACAAAAATTGCATTGAAAAAATAGTTCCACCATTTGGAGACCCACCCCCCACCACCAAAAGACAACTATATTCTAGGTGGTCTTCCTTTATCTCATTGGCTATGGAGATTAGGTGTCTTACTCTGTATCTTAAAATGCCCTGCTTAACATGGGAGTAAATGGGTTGTCCCATGTGGACAATATGCCTCAAATGTCCGATAAGTGAGGGTGCCTCCACTTAGACCAACTTCTATTTCAATAATGGGGCCCCATTGTGAATGCTGAGCACGTCCAACTTCTATCTCAATAATAGGGACCCATTGTGAGTGAAGAGCACGACCAACTTCTTCCTCAATAATGGGGCCCCATCATGAGTGAAGAGCACGACCAACTTTAACTCAGTAATGGGGCCCCATCGTGAATGAAGAGCACGACCAACTTCTTCCTCAATAATGGGGCCCCATCGCGAGTGAAGAGCACGACCAACTTCTACCTCAATAATGGGGCCCCATAGTGAATGAAGAGCACGACCAACTTCTATCTCAATACCCCACCATGAATGGAGAGCACAGCTACTCTTCAATTCACAGTTATGGAACTTCCAAAAATAGCCTAGCATTGGCTCAGCTATTTTTGTTCCCATTGTTCTGAATGGAGGGGTGGCCGTGTATGTGCAACTTGCCGTCCATTCGCTGTTAAGAAACTTCTGAAAATATCCGAGTGCGTTCACTTGGTTGTTTTCGGGAGTCCCATAAAAGTGAATGGAGAAAATGCATATATGTAAGGTGTGCTCTCATGTTCTTAATATAGGAACAGGTCCCAGAGGTGGCATACACACCTTTCGGACACAGCTCACCAATAGAGGGAGCTAAAGAGCTTATAGTATACTGTTTATATAACATACTCTATAGCAAAACAGTATGCAGTAAGCTCAAAAGCTCCCCCTAGTGGTGGCTGCAGGCAGGCAGAGTTTATTTCACTCAAATATATGTCTACACAGGGTATTTGGAGCTCTGCATGTGCCAAGACAGATGTGTAAATCTTCAGTGATTCATTCCATAGAAGATCATAGTCAATCCATGACATGTTTCGGGTCTATCCCAGACTTCTAAAGGGTTCGGATACGATACAGCCAAAACGTGTCACAAAATGATTATTATCACTGATGATTCACAAGCATTTGCTCTGTCTGATGTCAACTAAGGCTGCAACCCCCAGACATGAGCAACACCATCTTGTCTGCATGAGTTGTCTTCACAGAGCTCTGTATTGGAAAAGTTGAGCTTGATATACGATGGACCTAAAATTAAGCGGTGTTCAAATATTGTACGGTATTTACACTGGTGCATTATCTACCATGGGAAATTATTTAGAAGTTTGTAATCTAATCTCTCCTGATTTGAGTCCTACAGGAAGAACTATCCTTCAAACACCATGTGTAACGGAAAGTCTCACAAGATAAGTCAACTATTTAAGGCAGGTAAATCTTTCTATATTTATTTACTATATGAAAGCGTTGATCCCCATGGATGATGGGAATTTCCTCGACACATAGAAATATGTAAAATGTGCTGCACGTCTCTTGCAATTGATGCAAATAACACTAAAAAGGATTATGGAAAATGTGTATATTTCCATATCACAGAAATATATTAATGAAGGTTAAGCATCTGTTACTTAAAGAGGTTCTCTGCTTTGGACAATCCTTACTTGATAGGTCTCTTGACAAAAAGTTTATCTCAAAGTATCTCCCAGCGATCGCTGCAATCTGTGGTGTTCGGTTTCTCTGCAGTGACCCCAGAGGAGGAATGAAGTATTACACTGTGTCCATTCAAATCAGTGGGTTGTCTGGGTAATTCAGGACCGGACAGGTCCTCCAATGGATGAAGATCCTGATCAGTGACTCCTCTCTAATAAGTCTTTAATATATAATAGGGTAAATTAAATTGGATCTTTGAAACTGGACAAACTCTTTAAATGAAGTGGTGGAATGAAGTGGGGAGACATTGTTGTCACATAGGTACACACTACCAGTTTACAAAATGCAGCCAAATACTGGTGTCAATGGCACTTGGTAAATCCATGTAATTAGTAAATCCAAAGTTTATGTATTAGTTGTCCATACAACATGGTGGGCACTGTGTGGTCTAATGAAGACATAACAGATGAACGTGAAATGCTAAGATTTCCACTCCTCATTTCTAATTTGTGTCTATATAACCTCCATGAACCTCAACTCAAGTAGTTACCAAAGGAATCATCCTCCACAAGTTTTCCAATAGAACCAGTAGAATGGAATTTATCTGACTTTTGACACAACTGGATGTAATTGGTTGCAAAGATCAGAAAAGCAGCGAAACCTCGGAGTCTATGTGCCAGTAGTCACTGTATGATGTATGGTATCAATTTTATAGAGAAGATAACAGACAGTGCCCTGGACCCTCTCATCTGTGCTTCATCGCTACTCTCGAACATGAGACATAAATCATAACCAGAGGAACATTTGAGGTCAAAGAGTTGTTTTCCCAGGAGATTTTTTTTCTCCTTGGTCCACCTCAAGGTTCAACTTTGTGCTGCTAAGATGCTAAGAGTTTATTTTTTCCAAAAAGTTGGTGCTACTTGTTGACTGGCTCTAATAACTAACCCCTTCTCTCTACTGTAATGTGTTCTTCATGTGAAATGTTTTTGTGGCTATGCCAGTGGGGTGGGGTTGTGTTGTACTATTGATGTACCATAACTAAAGATCTAAAAAAAAGTTTTCCAACCATTTTGATTTTTTAAAAATGCTTAAATAATCCTACGCCACTCCCATTCTGATACATCACACTGCCCCTCGCCTCTACTTCCTGCTCCCTCCCGACACAAAATGGCCATTCAGCCAATCACTAGTCACAAAAATTACTAGCTCCTTTTTTTTTTTTAATTCAACAGATGGAAAACCCCTTTAAGACTGGAATCTGTCATTAAGTCACACCTAGGATGATTAAAGGGAATTTATCAGCTTTAGGTTTTTATGCAAACTGAAGAGCCGCCTATGCTAAATCACTCCATATGCTGCCTCCGTGCGGCACTGTATTACAGAGGTAGTCTTCTTCAGGAGCACCAGGCAATCATGTGACTTTTTGGTTGACAGATTCTCTATGAACCAGAAAAAACTCTTTCAGCCTCCATATAAACTAGAGGCTTATAGTATGGCCCTAAATATGCCCTGTAGGTCTCTGTAGGCATGGAAGGATTCTTATCTAGAAGTATTGCTTCATGGAGTCTAATGGGGACTCCATGACTGTGTACTAAGAGTCATACTGGAGCAGAGGCCATGTGGAAAAGTGGTGGAAAACCCCTTTAAAAGAGGGGGAAAAAGTAATGTAAAGGTAGTCTAATCATTTAAAGAAGCTCTGCACCATCTGATTGCAGAATTGTAGGTCTTCTCTTTTTCTCCATACGTCTTCTAGGGAGGCTTATTTTTTGTACTTTCTTATGTGTCCTATACTATAACGTTGGCATTTTGTTATGTCAAGTTCAAAATATAAAAGCTTTAACTAAAAATATACAATTGGAGTAAAAAATAAATAAATAAATAACTAAAAAAATTTCCCATAAACGACTACACCCCCACTGAAAAAGTGAACAAGGTTGGAGAACACTTCCAATTTAGCATTAAATATATCTTGAGGCTGGAATTCTGGACGGGCTTACTGGCATAATGGCGTTTTCAGGTTAGGTGTCGCTCATTGTTTCCAGTGAAAGAGTCTTTGACACAAAATCCTTACATTAATTTCCGTGAAAATAAGGAACACATAAAGCAGTTCTGTAGGGACGAGTCAACGGGTGATGTCGTGGGAAATCTTGCAAGTATTCAATCCATGGGTGGGAAAGGCCTGTGGGTCTGTCCATTGGTTTTCATGGGAGAAGACTGACTGTGAAACACTTGTATGCTGCAACATTCCTGGGTGTCCGACTAACTCCTTGGCTGCCTTTCCGAGGGAGCTAAAGGGCACTGCTCTGCAATGCTTTCCAGGCCCCTTTGGTAGCCAAAAAAGTTAATTTTTTTGTTTTTTTCAGATGCAGTTAGAAAGCAGAGCCTGTGATAGCGTTGAGCTGCTTCATCAAACCCTCCAAGCTTGCCATTTGTTCACTTAAGTCGTCTTGCTCGTATACCTGCAAATAAAAAAAAATTTAAATCATTAAAAATGTTATTATTTTTTTTTGTGTCAGATATAAAAATTCTCCAACACCTTCTGTCTTCTTGTCCATTAGGCTCAAGGTGTAACTTGAAATTCCTTGGTCAAATACAGAATTTGTAACAGGGCAGCCCGACACAGAGGCCATTGTGCCCCTTTTTTGACCGAGTGGTTTATAAACAACATTTATCATCTATATAAAGAATAGGTGATAAATGTATGATTGCTGGGGTTAGGACTACCGGGACCCCCCCACTGATCTTCATGGAGGTCCACTGTGGGAGTGGAGCAATGGTGCTTAATAACAACCAAAGCCCCATCACTTCTATGAAACTGTCTCAGCAATCCATAGAAGTGAACTGAGGTAACTGCGCGGTGCATCACCACTCAGAGAACTAAGGGTTCGGATCTCAGGGACCCCTGTTCTTGTGATCAGTAGGGGTTCGAATGGTCATACCCCCAGTGATCATGTATTTATCATCTATCCTATGGATAGGTGAAGAATGTTTGTTGGTCAACCCCTTTAATGCAACCTCTATATACCTTATAGTTACTTACAACCCTTCTACAGTAGTTGTATACTTTTATAACTAGGCAGAGTACCCCCTTAAAATTGGTCCTGAAAAGATTACTCAGCAGGGGGCGACAATGAGCAGAGGAGAAAGCTTGATCTGGGGGAAAGAAATCTTAAAATCTACATTCCTCCCATTACTGTGGTTTATCTGGAGCTTTTAAGATAATGAGGACCATGCGGCTCTGTAATAAGAGCATCATCCGTAAAGGGAATGATGAAAAAATGAATTTCAATAGTGGGTCTTACACTAGCAGGGTCGTCTGTATGTTTATGACTTTCTTCTGACACTTCTGGAGCTGTTGGTACTGACACCGGGAGAAGCGGAGATCTTGCTTTTCCTGCCAGCCCCAATGACGCCGTCTTCACTTGAGGCTTGGGTAAACTGGACCCTAAAATTATAAAAAAAAAGTTGAAATTTAGCATCAATATTGCAATTTAATTTTATATCCAATGATAAAGGTTTGCACAAAGTATGTTAGTTCTTTCGTGTTTTATTATATTCTTTGTGAAAATCAATTTAAAGGGGTTGTCTAGGACTTTGTTATCTAAAGGATAGGCCATCAATATCTGATCGGCATTGGTCCAAAACATTGCACTGACGCTAGCAATACACAGATCTATCCACTGTGTAATGCATCACTGCTCCCATTCACTTCAGTGAGTGCAGTGCTACAGTAACCAGCGTCATCCAGTTCATAATGGTTCTGTGTAGCTCTGGCACTGACTTCCCCTGAGCCACTTGTGAACACTCTGGTTGGTGGGTGTGCTAGGAGTTGGACCCCCGCCAATCTTTATGGTGTAATTTGATCTATAGATGACACATCGACAAAACATGTGACCACTGCAGTCACTCATGGGCTACAGACATCATATACATGTTGTTCATGTCAGCACTTTCCTTTCCCTGTTCTCAGCATCACTGCATCCTGGCAGGATGTTTACATGCAGAACTTCCTGTTTCCATCAGCTTCCTGCTAGGTTTTCTAACCAATCTCAGCTTTTGCTCTGTAATGGTCCTCAGGACTTGCTTTGCCTAGCTAATATGGAGAGGGAAGGTGTAGGGGGCATAATTATTTCAGAAGGAATAGTAAGGCAGGCGGTGCAAGCCCTGAGGAACATTACAGAGGAAAGCATGCTGGGATTAGTTAGAAAACCCAACAGGAAGCTGATGAAAACAGGAAGTTCTGGATGTAAACATCCTGTCAGGATGAAGTGATACTGAGAATAAGGGAAGGAAAGTGCTGATGTGAAAGGTATAGGTATCAAAAACATGCAGTGTTTGGTGTACATTGTGGGACTGGAGAACCTCTTCAATGCAATGCCAGACACATCCAAGGAAGTGGTGCTATTAATAGAAAAATTCCACCCAAGATTTTTCACCATCTTTAAAGGGGTTATCCATCCTCTAAAATAACCCCCTTATGCCCAGGCCTCTCACACATATTGTATTTACTTTGCTCACCGGCACCCACGCTGCTTCTGACGCCCGCATGGGTGCCGCTGCATCTCCCTGTCGCACGGATGAAAACATCCGGTGATGGGGGGAGCAGCCAATAGCTGGCTGCAACGAGGACGAGCCTCCCTAGCGTCACCCGCGACAGGGAGATGCAGCAACAGCCCTGAGGGCATCAGAAGTGAAGCGAGTGCAGGGGAGCAAGGTAAGTACAATATGTGTTAGGGGCCAGGGCATATTGGGGGACATTTTAGGGGATGATAACCCCTTTAAAGAACTAGTCAGGTCAGTCTTGATAAAAGTACCTATATCTAGGTAGAGTACCCCCTTAATAATCCACCTTTATCATATTTACAATGTTAACTCATTCATTTGTGTCTGGAACATTGAGTCTACTGAATGTACTATGAAGACATAAGCCGCAGTTAAAATATGCAAATAGGAGCATTTAGCATTTGTGCTGGCAGCCGTCCCGCTAATGATGCTAATACCCTTTTTATTATAATCACAGGGATGATTTTTCATCACTTATTAGCCTGTCCCATTCATTTCTCATGCTTATGTCAGCAAACCTGCTAGCAACAAATTACATGTGTAATTGTGTAAAGTACAAACCGCTCGGAGGGCTAAATAACACGATAAAGCCTCTAAACTGTAACATTTACAATGGGAGTATGTGAGCGGCGAAGGATCCCGAGGATCTGTGCTTCCTTCTTATCATAGTGGAGTTACACCGCTTATTATCTCCCTTTCGTTGGCAAAACTCAAATGTCACGATGTGAAAGACTCTGCAAGTAAGAGAATTAATTCAACTTGTACCGAGGCTGGCGTGCCAAGAATGCTTGCTTGTCATCCCAACTAATTACTAGGAGCATGATAGTCAGCAGCGGGAGGCGAGGTGGGGAATAAATACATAATGAGATTGTGCTGCCATTTGGTCTGAAGACTGTCGGCTGCCAATATATAACATCCAATTCTTGAGGAGATCAACCGGCTGCCAACTACTGAGCAAACAAACACGGCGGGGATAGATTACCATCCACAAAGACTTTCTTCTATGTGGGAAGAGCTGACAACTTGTGCTGGCCATGAAGTAGTCAGGAGTTAGAATAAAGAGTATGCCAAGTATAAAGGGCCGGACTAAACCAAGTATAAAGGACTGGACTATACCAAATATAAAGGACCGTACTATACTAAGTATAAAGGCATAGACTATACCAAATATAAAAGGACCCGGCTATACCAAGTATAAAGAACCAGGCTAAACCAAGTATAACGGACCGGATTATACCAAGTATAAAGGACCAGACTAAACAAGTATAAAGGACCAGACTAAACCAAGTATAAAGAACCGGGCTAAACCAAGTATAAAGGACTGGACTACACCAAGTATGAAGGACCAGACTGTACCTAGTATAAAGGACCGGTCTGTACCAAGTATAAAGGACTGAAGTATACCAAGTATAAAGGACTGTACTATACCAAGTATAAAGGATCGGACTAAGCTAAGTATAAAGGACCGGACTAAGCTAAGTATAAAGGACTGGACTAAACCAAGTACAAAGGACCAGGCTATACCAAGTATAAAGGACTGGACCATACCAAGTACAAAGTTCAGGACTATACTAAGTATAAAGGACCGGACTAAACCAAGTATAAAGGACCGGACTAAACCAAGTATAAAGGACCAGACTAAACCAAGTATAAAGGACTGAACTAAACCAAGTACAAAGGACCAGGCTATACCAAGTACAAAGGACCGGACTAAAGTACCAAAGAAAGGAGATCCAGCAGCTGAGGGATGCCTTTTCATAAAAACTTTCTTTTATTGAAAAATTCATAAAAATGTCTATAAACAGAGCAGTCAGATTTCCCCCCATGGAACAGTTGACGCATTTCGGACAAGACCTACTCCTTATTCATGACATGCTTAACTTAGTAAAACATTCCCCTTATAAAATACCAGCCACACAATTAGGGGCATCACATGATCACAGCTTGGAAAAAACAAAAATGTCATCACGTGTTGTATTTTTATTAAAACACTGAGCTGTAAGTGCAATTTGATTCCGTTTCACATTTTTGTTCTGTCCAAGCTGTGATCATGTAATGCCCCTAATTGTGTGGCTGTTTTTTTTTATTAGGGGAATGTTTTACTAAGTTTTATATGTCATGAGTAGAGATGAGCGAGTAGTGTTCGATCGAGCTGGTATTCGATCGAATACTACGCTATTCGGCGTACTCGATTTTTCGAGTATAACGGCGATGGCGCACTTAGAATTCGTTTCCCCTCCCACCTTCCCTGGCGCTCTTTTTCCACCAATCACCATGCAGGGGGGATGACAGGCACGCTGAGCACGCTGGCAGCGCGAAAACGGCGTCTACATGGATTGGCTGGAAAAACCATGTGACCTCGAATATTAAAAACTCAGCTCTTCCTGCTCGTACGCATATGCTGCGTGAACTTAGTCAGGGACAGAGGCTGGAGAAGGGAGAGACAGGTTTTAGCTGTTGGACAGGCAGGAGCGTGATTAAAAGCCCTTATCAGGGCTACTATAGTGCAGTACAGTGATAGCTTTACTACAATATAGACTTTACAGAGAACGGCTGCTGTATTCAGGGATAGCTGCTGGAGTAGGGACAGAGAGAGGCATTAGTGGTGTATTAGGTGCTCTGCTACATACCAAACTATATTTGGCACTACTGCTGTGTACCTTGAACTATAAAATATATAGGCCTTATAATTGGCAACTGTACTGTGCGTTCTCTTGCAAACTAATTTAAATACCTGGTGTTAATACCCACCGTCAGAACAGTTAGTACACGGCTGTGTACCTTGAACTATAAAATATATAGGCCTTATAATTGGCAACTGTACTGTGCGTTCTCTTGCAAACTAATTTAAATACCTGGTGTTAATACCCACCGTCTGAACAGATAGTACACGGCTGTGTACCTTGAACTATAAAATATATAGGCCTTATAATTGGCAACTGTACTGTGCGTTCTCTTGCAAACTAATTTAAATACCTGGTGTTAATACCCACCGTCTGAACAGTTAGTACACGGCTGTGTACCTTGAACTATAAAATATATAGGCCTTATAATTGGCAACTGTACTGTGCGTTCTCTTGCAAAATAATTTAAATACCTGGTGTTAATACCCACCGTCTGAACAGTTAGTACACGGCTGTGTACCTTGAACTATAAAATATATAGGCCTTATAATTAGGCAACTGTACTGTGCGTTCTCTTGCAAACTAATTTAAATACCTGGTGTTAATACCCACCGTCTGAACAGTTAGTACACGGCTGTGTACCTTGAACTATAAAATATATAGGCCTTATAATTGGCAACTGTACTGTGCGTTCTCTTGCAAACTAATTTAAATACCTGGTGTTAATACCTACCGTCTGAACAGTTAGTACACGGCTGTGTACCTTGAACTATAAAATATATAGGCCTTATAATTGGCAACTGTACTGTGCGTTCTCTTGCAAACTAATTTAAATACCTGGTGTTAATACCCACCGTCTGAACAGTTAGTACACGGCTGTGTACCTTGAACTATAAAATATATAGGCCTTATAATTGGCAACTGTACTGTGCGTTCTCTTGCAAACTAATTTAAATACCTGGTATTAATACCCACCGTCTGAACAGTTAGTACACGGCTGTGTACCTTGAACTATAAAATATATAGGCCTTATAATTGGCAACTGTACTGTGCGTTCTCTTGCAAACTAATTTAAATACCTGGTGTTAATACCCACCGTCTGAACAGTTAATACACGGCTGTGTACCTTGAACTATAAAATATATAGGCCTTATAATTGGCAACTGTACTGTGCCTTCTCTTGCAAACTAATTTAAATACCTGGTGTTAATACACACTGTCTGAACAGTTAGTACACGGCTGTGTACCTTGAACTATAAAATATATAGGCCTTATAATTGGCAACTGTACTGTGCGTTCTCTTGCAAACTAATTTAAATACCTGGTGTTAATACCCACTGTCTGAACAGTTAGTACACGGCTGTGTACCTTGAACTATAAAATATATAGGCCTTATAATTGGCAACTGTACTGTGCGTTCTCTTGCAAACTAATTTAAATACCTGGTGTTAATACCCACCGTCTGAACAGTTAGTACACGGCTGTGTACCTTGAACTATAAAATATTTAGGCCTTATAATTGGCAACTGTACTGTGCGTTCTCTTGCAAACTAATTTAAATACCTGGTGTTAATACCCACCGTCTGAACAGTTAGTACACGGCTGTGTACCTTGAACTATAAAATATATAGGCCTTATAATTGGCAACTGTACTGTGCGTTCTCTTGCAAAATAATTTCACGGCTGTGAAGGCAAAATATTGTAACAAAAAAAAAATGCGGAGGGGGGCTAGCGGAATAGGACGTGGACGAGGACGGGGGCGCGGAAATGCTGTTGGGGGCCTTGTTGAAGCCAGTGGGGATACAATGCGTGCTGGTGAGGGTCAGCCAGGATCCCGCTCATCCAGAATCCCTGCCTTTATGGGACAGTTAAGCAGGGGGCGGGTTACACCGCTGTTGAGGCCTGAGCAGGTTGAACAGGTGATGCAATGGATAGCCGATAGCGCTTCCACACAGTTGTCCACCAGCCAGTCATCCACACAGTCTCACTCTGACCCTCCTTCCTCCACACCTGGCCAACAGAGTCATCCCACCATTGACCCCTCCCAGGAGCTCTTTTCGGGTCCTTTTTCAGATGTGCCGGAAGAATCCCAGGAGCTAGCAGAGGAATTTGTTTGTAGTGATGCCCAAACACTTGAGTTTTCGCCATCTCCTGCTGATGTGGACCCTGAGCCAGCATCTGTTATCATGAGCGATGATGATGATGAGACGCAGTTGCCATCAAGGGAGGCTGTTGGAATGTCCAGTGGGCAGCAGGAGGAGCAGAGTGAGGAAGTGGAAGAGGAGGTGGTGGATGACGAAATGACCGACCCCACTTGGCCAGGGGTGATGTCCAGCGAGGAAAGCAGTGGAGAGGTGGTGGTCTGCGCAGCACCAAAAAAGGCAGCAAGAGGCAGAGGGATGTCCAGAGGCAGAGGGATGTCCATAGGCAGAGGACAGTCCAGACAGAGAAGTGAGGCCACAGCCAGCAGGGCCGAAGCTGTTCCCGGCAGCGGGCAGTCGCGCGAAGCTCCCCCATCGAGGCCTCGTACTTCTGTGGTGTGGAGATTTTTTAATGTTTGTGCGGATGACAAACTGAGCGCGGTTTGCACACTCTGCCACTCAAAACTGAGTAGGGGCTCTGAGAAGAGCAATCTGACCACCTCAGGCATGCGGCGTCACTTGGAAGTCAAGCACTGGGCTGAGTGGGAGAGAGCAAACGCAATACAACCTGCGCCCGGTCTTGCTGCCACTGCCTCTTCCCCTTGTTGTGTGCTGCCACTGCGGTCCAGACCTCCAGCCAGGACAACCTCCACATCTGCCTCTGCCTCGGCTACTTTGGGGCCTTCTCCTTCAGCCTCCCCTTCCCCCGCCTCTTCGCCTGCACCTTCACACTCCTCGTCCCAACAACTGTCCATCTCGCAGGCGTTCGACCGCAGGCGGAAGTACGCCTCGAGTCACCCCAGCCCAAGCCTTAAACTGCCACATCTCCAAACTGCTGGCCCTGGAGATGTTGCCGTTTAGGCTTGTGGAGACGCAGGCCTTCCGCGACCTGATGGCGGCTGCCGCACCTCGCTATTCCGTCCCCAGCCGCCACTACTTTTCCCGGAGTGCCGTCCCCGCCCTGCACCAGCACGTGTCGCGTAACATCAGGCGGGCCCTGAGGTACGCAGTCAGCGCAAAGGTCCACTTGACCACCGACTCGTGGACAAGCGCTTGCGGCCAGGGACGATACATTTCTTTGACGGCACACTGGGTGAATGTTGTGGAAGCGGGGACGGGGTCGCAAACAGAGACGGCCTACCTACCACCCCCGCCCAAGATTGCCAGCACGGGTTCTGATACACCCCCCTCCTCTTCCTCCTCCTCCTCCTCCTGCCTTAACATTGCCCTCAGCCGCTAGCTGGAAGCGTTGCAGCACTGGCGCGGGGAGACGTCAGCAGGCGGTGCTTAAGCTCATCAGCTTGGGCGACAGGAAGCACAGCGCCCCAGAGGTGAGGGACGCCATATTGCAGCAGACGGAGATGTGGCTGTCGCCGCTGCAGCTAGGACCAGGCATGGTCGTGTGCGATAACGGCCGTAACCTGGTGGCGGCTCTGGAGCTTGCCGAACTCGATCACGTACCATGCCTGGCCCACGTTTTTAATCTGGTAGTCCAAAAATTTCTAAAGACTTACCCCAACCTGGCAGAGCTACTGGTGAAAGTGCGGCGCTTGTGCGCTCACTTTCGGAAGTCAACTGTAGCTGCTGCTAGCTTAAAAAAACTCCAGCAACGCCTCCATTTGCCTGAACATCGGCTGTTGTGCGACCTGCCGACTCGCTGGAATTCCACCTATTCCATGTTGGCCAGGGTGTGTGAGCAGCAGAGAGCATTGATGGAGTACCAGATTATGAATCCACGCGTGCCTCCAACTCAGCTCCCTCAGTTTGCCAACCACGAGTGGCCATGGATGGCAGACATATGCGATGTACTGCGTATCTTTGAGGAGTCCACCAAGAAGGTCAGCAGCGAGGACGCTATAGTGAGCGTAACCATCCCGCTCCTAGGCGTCCTTAAAGAATCACTCATCGCAATAAGGGAGAACGCATTGCACGCAGAGGAGACGGGGGTAGGAGGAGACGCAACGGAGCTACACAGTCAGACCACACTTTTGTCTGCTTCTCGGTGGCAGTTGCAGGAGGAGGAGGAGGATGAGGAGGAGGAGGACGACGTGGAGGTGGCTGTGGAAGAGGAGGAGGATGCTGGCGGCGAGGGTAGCAGTCAGGCTGTGTGCGTCCCATTGGTTCAGCGCGGATGGGGCGGAGAGGAGGCGGAAGAGAAGGAGGAAATGGCAAGTGATCCTTCTGGTGGGGGCAGTGACGTCATGCCTATTCAGAGTCTGGCACACATGGCTGACTTCATGCTGGGCTGCTTTTCCCGGGACACACGTGTTGTCCGGATAGTGGAGAACAAACTGTACTGGGTCTTCGCACTCCTGGACCCCCGGTATAAAGATAACGTCTCTCTTTTATTCCGGTAGAGGAGAGGACGAATCGATTGCTGGAATACCAGAGGGAACTCGTGCAGAACATGATGGAGATTTTCCCACCCACCATCGCTGGCGGCAGAGAGGAGAGGGTCTCCCAGAGTCCCACAACATCAATCAGGCCCACAGCCACCAGGGGAACACTCTCCAAGGTGTGGGACACGTTCATGGCACCCCCTGGTGCAACTTCCATCACTGCGGCGCCCGCTATCAGCAGGAAGGGACAAGTATCGGCGGATGTTGCGGGAGTACCTGGCAGACCGTACCCCTGTCCTCCCCGATCCCTCGGCGTCCTACACTTACTGGGTCTCCATGTTGGACACGTGGCTGGAACTGTCCCTGTACGCCTTGGAGGTGCTTGCCTGCCCTGCCGCCAGCGTGCTATCAGAAAGGGTGTTCAGCGCAGCCGGGGGCATTATAACCGATAAGCGCAGCCGCCTGTCAACCGACAGTGCCGACAGGCTGACGCTAATCAAAATGAACAGCAAATGGATTGACCCGGACTTTGCTTCTCCAACAGTGGAAAGCAGCCAAAAGTGAAGTGCCATCTGTATGAAGTGCCATTTCCTCCTCCACCTCCTCCTCCTTCTCCTTAACCGCCGTAGAATTGCTCCGTAAATAAGAAAAATTTATATATTTATGGCTCACCTCTTGGGCCTCCACAAAATTTTTAAGAGGTCTCACCTCTTGGGCCTCCACAAAATGTTAAGAGGTCTCACCTCTTGGGCCTCCACAAAATGTTTAAGAGGTCTCACCTCTTGGGCCTCCACAAAATGTTTAAGAGGTCTCACCTCTTGGGCCTCCACAAAATGTTTAAGAGGTCTCACCTCTTGGGCCTCCACATAATTTTTAAGAGGTCTCACCTCTTGGGCCTCCACAAAATTTTATCAAGGTCTCACCTCTTGGGCCTCCACAAAATTTTATCAAGGTCTCACCTCTTGGGCCTCCACAAAATGTTTAAGAGGTCTCACCTCTTGGGCCTCCACATAATTTTATCAAGGTCTCACCTCTTGGGCCTCCACAAAATTTTTAACAGGTCTCACCTCTTGGGCCTCCACAAAATGTTTAAGAGGTCTCACCTCTTGGGCCTCCACAAAAATTTTATCAAGGTCTCACCTCTTGGGCCTCCACAAATTTTTAACAGGTCTCACCTCTTGGGCCTCCACATAATTTTATCAAGGTCTCACCTCTTGGGCATCCACAAAATGTTTAAGAGGTCTCACCTCTTGGGCCTCCACAAAATTTTATCAAGGTCTCACCTCTTGGGCCTCCACAAAATTTTTAACAGGTCTCACCTCTTGGGCCTCCACAAAATTTTTAACAGGTCTCACCTCTTGGGCCTCCACAAAATTTTTAACAGGTCTCACCTCTTGGGCCTCCACAAAATTTTTAACAGGTCTCACCTCTTGGGCCTCCACATAATTTTATCAAGGTCTCACCTCTTGGGCCTCCACAAAATTTTTAACAGGTCTCACCTCTTGGCCTCCACAAAATTTTATCAGGTCTCACCTCTTGGGCCTCCACAAATTTTAAGAGGTCTCACCTCTTGGGCCTCCACAAAATTTTTAACAGGTCTCACCTCTTGGGCCTCCACATAATTTTCAAGGTCTCACCTCTTGGGCCTCCACAAAAATTTTTAAGAGGTCTCACCTCTTGGGCCTCCACAAAATTTTTATCAAGGTCTCACCTCTTGGGCCTCCACAAAATTTTTAACAGGTCTCACCTCTTTAGCCTCCACACAATTTTTAAGAGGTCTCACCTCTTGGGCCTACAAACAATTTTTAAGAGGTCTCACCTCTTTAGCCTCCACACAATTTTTAACGGTCTCACCTCTTGGGCCTCCACATAATTTTTAAGAGGTCTCACCTCTTGGGCCTCCACAAATTTTTTAAGAGGTCTCACCTCTTGGGCCTCCACATAATTTTTAAGAGGTCTCACCTCTTGGCCTCCACATAATTTTTAAGAGGTCTCAGCTCTTGGGCCTCCACATAATTTTTAAGAGGTCCCTCTTAGCCCACACAATTTTTAAGACGTCTCACCTCTTGGGCCTCCACAAAATTTTCCATGAGCCTCTGGCCAGCCCACGGCCTCTTCCTGCCTTTTGCGGTCCTACGCATCCCTCAACATCCCCACTGCTTTACCTGCTAGACATGACACTGGGCCAGGTCGGGTCACTGACACCTCTAGCGCCAACAATTTGGGCATTTTAAGGCTTCTGCATGTGTTTGAGTTGTTTTTACATTTTAAAGAAGACATGTCTGACCACATCTCACACACACACACACACAATGACAATTAGGGGTGGGGTCTATTTGCTTTCCCCCTTGCCTATGCCATCTGTGGTTGTCATAGGCAACATGATTTTAAGGGGTGCAGAATTTCATCTTCTTTTTTGTCTAGTTTGGCTTGGGGTCCATGGCAATGTAGAGGAAAGAAGGTTTCCTTGTATGGTCTCACTTTACAGAGAGGTTACATTGTCTTTGGAGTGTATTGTTGAGAGGCTGTGATAGTGGCGTAATAGTGCGACTTGAGCGCGTTATATGCACCCAGACATGCTTCCCCTGCTGTCCCAGTTGCATTCCAGCAGTGTTGGCATCCTTTTCTGAGGTTTCAGGGTGGACTTGGTGACCTCCAAGTGGTCGAATTGAGATTTCCAAGTGGCGAGCATTTTTTTCCCATAGACTTTAATGGGATTCGATATTCGGTCGAATAGTCGAATTTCGCGGTCTATTCGAATCGAATTTCGAACTTTCGAATATTTCACTACTCGCTCATCTCTAGTCATGAGTAAGGACTAGGTCTAGTCTGAAACGCATCAGCTGTTCCATGGGGGGAAATCTGACTGCTCGGTTTAAGGACTATTTTATGGATTTTTTAATAAAAGGAGTTTTTAAGAAAAGGCATCCCTTAGCTGCCGGATCTCTTTCCTTTGATGTTTGCTGGACCTGCTTCGTCTGGATCCGTACACACGGGAACGCCCGGGAGTGCTGAACTGATCAATCGGTACCAAAAAGTACCAAACTATACCAAGTACAAAGGACCTGAGATATCACAAGAGGGTACTGCTCAATTCACAAGAGTTGATGGAGAAATAGGAATAGCATGACCAACAATGAAGTAGGTGACTTGAGAAGCTTTTAGACCAAGTAGAACACAGGATATTTTGGATGAATACTATTAAAATGCATACTTACCAACATTTCAATAGCAAAAATTGTGATGGTCAATCTCCAACCCCGAAATCTCACAGTAACGCCCTCAAAACAACCAGACATTCCCTCCAGACATAATCCCAAACCCTTCCCTGGTCTGGTCACCCAGAATGTCCCCCAAAAATCGGGACTGTTGGCACTTATGCAACTGGTTGTCATGTCACTACCCCCTTGGTGCCCTTAATTCACCCCATGTATTGTTCTCATCAGTATTGCTATTACTACAATTACTTCTCTGGACTGTCATGTCATGTCTACTCTTTATGCCTTCAGGCACCGGGTTGAGGCATCCATGTGATTGTACTCATCCATCTTGTTGCTGGTTGTTTGTGTTTCCTCAAGCTTTCCCAATTATAATGTCTTTTTTGGTGAACTGCTTCTTAATATGGACAGAATGGGCTTTACTTGTATTCTTACTTGTACGGGCAATGTCAAAGAGTCATCAGTTGTCCCTTCCATAGACCCTTCATCAACACCAAATACATGAAAACAATTACGAGGAACCTACGCTCCACATGTAACGATCAATTACTGTATATAATGCCGCCTTAAAGTTGAAATTAAAGGGTGTGCTGCCCTGCTAAAGGAGGTGCCAGTCAACTGAGCTTCCAGACCATCATTAATCTACATACTGACAGTATAGCGGTATTATTTAGATGTTGTTCAGCACTGTTATTAGAACATGGAGCAGTTATTTGATGGCTATGTGGCCCTGCTTCTTAGCCATTATACAGTATATTTCTGTTGCAGTGTATGGTGGTGGCAACACTGTATGTCTCTTTTATTTAGTCAATTCTATGGAAGTATTATATGGCATTGTTATTTGTGCATATAGTATGGCACTTAGGAACCGTTTACTATAGGTATTTCTATATACTATGGGGAGGGTCAATGGCAACAGAAGATACCACACAGTGGTCTACCCAACATACAATTATGTCGTAGCTACACATGAGCTCATATTGGGGAAGTCCATGTTCTCAAAACAACAATCTTATGGAAAGTTTTAACCTCATTCTAACTGGTCGTATATTTCTGCTACTGGGAATCGAAATTAAAGGGGTTTTCCAGGTGTAGAATTTTGATGACTGATTTTCTGGATAGGCCATGACTATCTGATCGGTGGAAGTCTGACTCCAAGCACCCCTGTCAATCAGCGGTTTGAAAGGTCTTTAGCACTCAGACAAGATATGTGGCTTCCCCACCCAGTGTTGTACCATTACAGACATTGCTTGGGGTCCAACACCATATTTATAAAAACCTTGCACCAAAGTGGCCAGGGCTTCAGAGTTGTGAAGAGCAAGGCCCATTTATAATCGTCTTCTACTATTTTTCTAGTTAGAAAAGTTTTGTTTTCAGCTTATGCCAAGTTCATTAACCACTCTATGCAGGAGACATCCTGGCACTTGGCTCACTCGATGTGCCAGTAGTTATAAATCTTTCCAGTACGTAGATGCTCAAATACTGGATATGGAGGGCAGTGGTATGATATGCAGAGAGTGATGCCTGAAGGTGCCTAAAGGCACATGGAAGTTGGGGTCCTGTTACAGATTCTGCATTGGGCCCAGGAGCTTCAAGTTACAGCTCTGTCCCCAAACCATTGATTTGGTAATACGTTGAGTCAGTACTACCTATAACTCTTTGGATAATTCCATCTTTTCATGGCTGCATTTGGAAGCAGTGAAATCTTCGTATTGTTCCATGCCTTCCCTATGCAGATTTTGGTGGATATAAAAAAATGCTATGGAGTGATAGAGGTTGCACCTGTGTTGCCCCAGGCCTACAGTGAAGAGACTTTGATCAATGACCTCCTCAGTGACTTGCATATAACCCCTCCATGCTCTGCAATCACAAAGTCCCCCGTTGTCTCATTAATGTGTTTCCGGAGACGCATCGTGCATGATAAGCACATTTAAACAATGCAAATTATTTTTGGAACGTGTATTTGTGTCTTACGCGCTGGTCTTTGCTTTCCAGAATTTGTTCTCAGCCTCTTATATTAATCTTCCTGATTATAATATATAGATAGGGACGAATAATAAGGAAATTATACACTTTATCATGGATCAAATGACCATCCATTGAGAATGGGCTGGCCATAACACCTGAAACATTAGTCAGTGCCTGGTATATACAATTTTGCTACCTCTACCTACTGTACCTTTTGACCTACTGCTCTTGGACCCTCTATGACAGTGTCATAACTTGAAGCTCTTGGCCCCAATGCAAAATCTGTACTAGGGTCCCACCTACCATGTACCATTTATAACACTGGTGTCTTCCTAGATGGACTGGAGACCTTCCGCTCCATGAAGAATCAGGACCTAGGTGTGAGTCTGACCACTACCTCTGGACCCCTTATAGCTACGCCCATCCCAAAATATAATTACCCCCAAAACAGCGTAGGTATGACTTATCTATGTGCATTCTTTTCAACCGAGAGATCTTCTGAATTTTCTAATGATCTCATCATTGCCAAAAAGCCATATTGAAGACAGATAGAACTTATGGTGTTGTAAAGATATTTGGGTGGCTCCTGATTTTTTAATTCGCTAGGCATTATATGACTGGTAAATCATGGGCTCTTTTACAACCATATGGTCTACTGATTATCTTCTTTTATGAAGGGAACCAGGGAACTCAGAAGTAGCTGTGGTAGGAGCAGACTGGAAACTTAAAGTGGCCCAGGAAAAAATACTAAAAGTGGCCCCGTTTTGTAGTCGGGTCCAAATTGATGGACGACAGGGCCAACACAAGTAGACCGGGCCAGCAATACCATATTGTGGCACATTTTACCACCCCAACAGAGCCAAATACCACAGTACATCACAAAATACATCCCCAAAAACTTCCACTGGCCGGCCATGAGGAGGGTTCAGGTGGCCCCCTGGGCATCGTCCCACCGGGAAATTTCCCTGTAAGGTCTATGGCCAATCCGCCCCTGGGCTCTGGTTCCTGAGAAGGCTCAAAGTCCTCTCTGCCATATAAGAACCCACTATTGTTATAAATGGCACATGGTAGACGGGGACCCTGTTATAAATTTTTCATTGAGGTCTGATAGCTTTGAGTTATGCCTCATAATCTGCAGTTTGGAAGCGAACCTGAGTTCAGGAAATGTTTTTTTTATTACCCGAAGTCTCTTGAGACTTTGCAAAGTAATAACTTGTTTCATCCAAAGTCGATTCGCTCATCTCTACATAACACCATGAATTAACATGGTCTACAAAATGAAGTAATGGTTTACATCCTACAAGATCCTCCAGTGATTTACAGTAATTGGACTGCGTCCAATTTTACCAACTATGTAAACAATGATCCATATGCTGCTCGGAATTAGGACTTCAATGTTGATGGCACCTTAGGTAAAAACATAAAATAGGAAAAATATCCTTTGATTTACAGCAGTTCATTGTCTGCACAGAGAAGATGACTGTCATTTCCGATGTAAATGCATTTGATGAACAGTCCTTTTAAATTGGGAATTAGGCACACAGTACAATTATCTCCTATGACAAGCCGGTTTAGGTAACCTTCTGACATGTCTCAGAAAGTCGCCCATCTCCTTCACTTTCTTTTTGAAGAGACATTATCAACTTGGATGATTACCCAGCCTGTTTAATATTGATATTACAAATTGATTTCCCGGCCATGAATAAGTTAAGCCTGAGAGAAATGACATTTGCGGAGGATTAGACTTATATTTGAGCTGACAAAATATATCGTCTCCTTTCAGCTTCTGCATTCAGGTTACGTTTGGCTGACAGTTCAGGAAATGGATAGAAAATCAGACTATTTTTATTTATTTCAGAATGATTTTTCAAAGTCTAAATGGATCTCATTAACTTTTTTCCTTTCAATGCTTCAGCACACTTTACCACTACTCTAATACTTAAAGAGTTCCTTCCTCATCCAAACTTATGTACAAAACTAATGAAGAACAAAAAAATTCCAATGGGTTTCCATTTTGAAGATTCAAGCATAAACACAACAGATGCTTTGTAGTTATGTCTTACAACAGTCAATAACATTAGTGGTGGACTCTCCTTGGGATAAAAGTGAGCCATGAGTGTCCATCTTTTCCAGGAAATATCAATTTAAAACATATAAAAATGTGGAAAGCATGTCAAAGAGATCAAAAGATGACATACCATGGCCGACCTATATTTAAAAGTAGGCCTGTGGTCTCATTTAATAGATCCTTTAAATTGAAGCCATAATAAATTTGATGGATTCATTTTAATCTGTTTTGAAACTGAGCCAGACGGAACCTAATGGACTTATAATTGCTTTTTACCAGGTACAGTAGCAAAGCAGCCTATGATATTTGGTCAATCAAAGATGACATGGAAAGAAACCTTGATGTCAAGCGTCAACAGAGTCTTGTTTTCTCCATGTTGGGTTCCATGAAACAGAGGAATTTCTGAACAGTGTTACAGTTACTTAAGCAATAATAACCTTAAAATGTCCATTGTTTCTAATGTTTTAAGGGTAAAATGTATCATGGAGAAGGCTATTGTGGCTGGTACCTGCTAGGAGGCCCATAAGGGCATGTAGACAACATAGACATGGGCCCTCTGCTTGGAACCCCCTCTATGAACGTAGTGGACAGCAAGTAGGCTCGACTAAATGCTGCATGGTTAACTGTTCTTTCTGATAGCCAGAAATGCAATACATTTGCCCTGCAGGGACCCCGAGCCCACCCTTTTAATGTTTTGGTTTAGTTGGATTCTTCAGACGTTTTCAGCACCTCAGCATTACATAAAAACTCACTGATTTTGATGGTGAATTCTTCAGCAAGCCCTTCTAGTGAAGGTATTGAGTGGACACAATACTTTATTGACCACTCCCATAGGGGTTAGGTATTAACTAATTAGAGAAACAACATCATTTAAAATGATAGTTGGACCACCATTAATGTCATTTTCTTACATATCTAAATGTTTTCGTTCGATAGTGAATTACTTTTGTATAACTCACCAAAAGTAATATTTTGCTACTTCTTAGCTTATCATTGGTATACCATAAGCAGGGGTGGGAAGAAGGGTAGAAAGACTAGGCTGTTGCCTTGTGCGAAATGGAGGGGGAGGTCAAATTTTATGGAAAACCCTAAAAAGCCTATGTGATGTCTGTAGTCCATGTCTGTCAGCTTCTCCTCTCTCCTGATGTGTATGGCTACTAGACTACCCTCCACACTATTCAATAATGCAGGCCAATTGCAGCCTTCCCCACCTGTTTCCTGGTGCTCATTCCCTTAAGGCACACTTGTGGGCTCTTTCTAGCTCTTTAAGGGTTAGAATATGCACAGGCTAATTTGTTCCCAGCCAATGGCAATGTTCCCTGAGTTATATAGGGACCCGTCCTCTATGGGAAGGTGCCAGAGCTGTAGGTTCCTAGCTTATCTAGTCTAGCAAAGGTTTACTGCATTTTACTGCACTGACCCTATGTCTCATCTCCTGAACTCTGACTGACCCTGTGTTGACTGCCCAAACCTACTGCCTGATTACTGTATTGCTTGAACTCTGCCTGTCCCAATTTCTGCTTGCCCACCAAACACACTTTTGTCACCTTGGTGCCATGCACCTTTGTCTCTTGACCAAGCTGGGTCAGCAACCTCTGAAAGGAGACTAGTCCTAAAAGTAGTGGCCTGGTGGCTCCTGCACTGAAGTTTAGATACCCATACAGGGTTGAAAGAGTAAAAGCCAGAGGTCAACCTGGACAACATCCTGAAGAGTAGCCCCAAGCCAAATTCGTTCAATGGGCATAGTGGGTTCACACCCACTCTGTTACAGTCTATTTCTATGTGACCGAGGAGTGGCAGATTGATGACAAGAAATAATAGGGGCTGTTTACACAGTTGAATTTGGCACAGAGTCCATGCCAAAAAATGCTGGACAGCTGCGTTGAGACTGCCTCCCATTGTTTTCAGTGGGAGGCCAGGGTTATAGCCACAACTATGCCAATAAAGGAAATGTAAGCGGTGGATAAGGGAGGCTGCATTGGGCAATTAAAGTAGTATAAAACCCTTTATTTGGGTAGCAAGAAACCTTGACCCAGCCCTGACCATAAGAGACATTTATGGCTATTTATGTGACAACTGACAACTGTCCATCAGTTAATGAAAATTAATATTTTCACAACTCTTTTACAGCGCTATCATCATTTATTACTAAGGAACATAACCTTCCTCGCCACTGATTTATCCAGACCCCTCTTTCTGTGACAGCAGAGAAAGGTTATGATGACTGCATCTCGCCCTTGTGTCCCTAGATGATTTACAGTCTCATCAGTTCTGCTCGTAATTTTTTCATGTCGACTTTGCATACCATAAACAGTAAGTAAACCCTAAAGAGGAGCCTTCGACATTGCACACTAACTACATCAAGTTCTTCTCCCAAAGGTCATGAGTAAGAATAACCCAAATGTATTTAATTTCTTTTTCATGTTCTTCGAGGCTGAAGACTTTATTTTAGTGATAAATGGGCACAAATGGCCGAGAGATGTTTCGTTAGAAACAATTCCCAGCCGCTGCACAATTGCTTAAAATTCCATAAATGGATTTTTCTGCGTCATTTAGAACATAAGAAATCCATCACAGATGAGACCTTATGGAGACCCACCAGACAATAAAAGGCCTTTGTGTGGATATTACATACAGTATGTGAAAATTGTTTTTCAGTCATGTATTCTTAGATTTCATTGATTGAAGTTATAGGCTGAAGGCCTGTAGATATTTCTGTCAGGAGTATTACTGTCATGGAGACCTAAAAGATGTGTCCATCCATAAAGATGTCTCAATCCAATAACTTTCTGCAAATTTCTGTAAAGGCTCAAATTTCTCAAAATACATAATACCCTCAAATTGCCACGATTCACATCACAGAAACCAAGGAGTCAGATGTAGATACATATAGCATAAACATCGCCGAACAGAGTAACATGAAGTCATGTTTTCTTTCAAAGATGGTCATCTTTCAATACTCATTTCAGGAAATGTTGAGCCAGGAGATGATTTAAGGAAGGATGTTACTTTTTTTCTAGACCCTAGAAAGCTTGATGAATGATAGTTATGGGTGTAGATATGAGAACATCCATGAAGCTGATTTGCATCTATTCACTGCCTCCATGACAGCATAGTAACTGAAAGTAATCGGTACCAGAAGTACTCTCATTAGACTCTCTCAGTAGTGCAGCCTCAGGCCCTGGGCCTGTAATTATATATGATCATATCCCTACATAGCAGGTAAAAAAAAACTGTTTTAACATTTTTCATTTTCTTCTGGATGGTCTCAAAAGAAATTATCAACAAGCTATAAGGAGTTCAGAGGCATCTGACCTTGGAGCCTAAAAGCGCCTTGAGCCCCCACTTTCACAAAAGAGGACACCAGTAGTGTAAATGGCACATGGTAGGTGGAGCCCTGGTACAAGAACAAAGAATTTCACTAGAATTTACCACCCACCTTCTTGCATCAAAGTCACAAACCGTATAAAAGTGCCCAAACACCTTCAACAGCTGTCACCCGAGCAAGCATCTAACATATTTCTCCTGACTACCCTGACTTCTCCTGACTGGTGTGTATGTGCTTTCATCTGTTGGGGGGTTAGGGTTGGGGAGGGGGGGGAAGTCTGAAGGTCCCAATTTTTATTACCGAAATCTATAGGGACAGCTGACAGTACTCTAATGTATATGGGATTTCTAAGTCGTTGCCATGAATGTAGAAGATTGAGCTCTAACGCTGGTAGTCTGTGTCATGCATGGAGCTCTGGCACTGGAAGTCAGTGTCATGAATAGAGTGGATGGAGCTCTGGCACTGGAAGTTGGTGACATAAATGTAGAAGACGGAACCCTGGCACTAGAAGTTGGTGCCGTGGATGGAGGTCTGGTGCCAAAAGTAAGTGCAGTGGATGGATCTCCAATGCTGGCAGTCGGTGCCATGGATGGAGTACATGGAGCTCTGATGCTTGAAGTCAGTGCTGTGGATAGGGTTGATGGGGTTCTGGTGCTGGAAGTTTGTCTTAGAATACAGGGCATGGTGCTGGAATTCGGTGCCCTGATTGGCACTTTGGTGCTGTAAGTCAGTGCCGTGGATAGAGTGGATGGAGCTCTGGCACTGGAAGTTGGTGCCATGAATGTAGAAGATGGAGATTTGGTGCTGGGATTCGTTGCCCTGATTTTTGCTTTGGTGATGGAAGTCAATACCGTAGATGGAGTGGATGGAGCTCTGGTGTTGGAATTTGGCACCATGGATGGAGCTCTTGTGCAGTGTAGAGAGATGGTAATTGTAACCAATTGTAACTTCAATGGAAGCAGCACTGCAGTTACTAATTTCATCCACTATTCAACGGACAGAGTTTTGTACTTCTGGTGCCAACTTCCAGCGCTGGAGCTACTCTGAAACAACTGTCGGTGGAGTTCTAGGTGTCAGACCTCTGCCGATCAGATACTAATATTCATCCATATAAAATCCTGGATTACTCCTTTAAGGCATGATAATGCAGTAGAATTTCCTGCAGTCCTATGCCAAATGACAATCTCAGCTCTCCTACGTTCCTCACCTATTCGATTTTGCACGTAGTGTAGAAGACCCGTATTAAGATCTAGCAAACCTGAGACACTATAAGACTTTAATTTCCCTCCAGTCACTGAAGAAATTCACTTCCCGGTAATAACTCTATAGAAAACATTAAAGGAAAATGCTGCGAAAATGTTAATGTAAAATAATATACCATCGGAGCCAGATCAAATCCGTCCATAGCCCTATAAACTTCTCTTAAACCTGTTTTGCTTGAAATGCAGATGATTATTTTAGTAGCTTAAGGGAATTTTCACTTGTAAGGGAAAAATATAGAATTGATGTCAGATCCATAATGCAGCTAGCTTAACACTCCATCAAACATTTTCAATTTACTTGAAAGCGGACTAAACCAAATCACTTATATGGCGGCGTTTATGATTATTATAGAGGAATGACAGGAGGACGCGGCGCGGCGAAGGAATCTAGCATCTTATCTTAGGATTAGGCATAAGGAGAACACACTGTTTTTACATGCAGAAAACCCTGACTGAGGAACGTCCATAAAATATTTATGAAACCAAAGGGAATGAAATGATTTCCAGTGAATCTAATATAAAAGTTACACCTGAATGACTTTGACGTGTTAAGAGCAAACACATCCAAGAAGCTCTTCACAAAACCGGCAAGATGGCGTATGGCCTATGACCGGCAAGATGGCGCTATTCTGGGGTTAAAAAAGTCCAACTAATTATATTTTGGGTCACAAGGTGGTGAAAGGAATGAGAGATCCAACACAGTCATCCTTTTTACTCCCTGATATCTGCCGAATTAACATCAGCCAAACAACTAAGACATATTAGATGTTCGGCCAGTATAATAAAAATTGACAGGTTTAGCCAACGTGGCCACCTTTACGGGATTCTCCTTTTTAACCAGACCCAAAAGCGTTTGGTACCTAATAAAAAAAAAAAATCATACTCAACCACTCCCTACCTTTCCGTTCCGGTGCCCTAGGTCTGTTCCATGAACTTTCAGTCCCTGTTTTATGAATATCTGAACAGGGGTCAAGTGTGCTACATCAGCTATTGGCTGGCCTCAGTGGTGACATGTCCTAAAGCGGCACTGCTAGGTCACATGCCGCTCAAAGATGTTGAGGCCAGTCATTGGCTAAAGTGGCATGTACCCCAAGGACCGGGTAAACAGTCCAGGGACTGGAAAATTGCTGAACAATGCCACAGTGTTGGAAACATGTGACAGGGAGCAGATAAGTATAATTCTTTAGGTACCACATGCTCCGGGGGCTAGTTAAAAAGGGTCATAATCCTGGAAAACCTCTTTAAGGAGGACCTGTCACCTCTCCTGAAATGTCTGTTTAAATAACTACTTGCATTCGGATCTAAAACAAGTCTGTGTAGCATGGAGAGGCAGTCTACTGTAGAGTAGATACAACTTCTTGTAACTATTTTAGGACATTAAGCCTTACGGAAGGACCAAAATCTTATCCAAACAGTGAAAGTCAAGTGAAATAAGGTGAAAAGACTGACAAACAAAAATTCTGTAAAGTTCCGTAATTCTAATCAAATGATATGTGAGCTCTTAAGATAGTGGCTTTAATGGAGACCCTTATCTTCTCAACCTAAAGAAGACTGTCTTAAAAGGTTTCATTTACAAATTTTAATGTGATTGTACAGATGTTTCCACGCTCTGAAAATGCTGTCATACTCAATTTCTCATGGTACAAATGCAATGCTAGAAAAACCCTTGACTGCATTCAATTCATATCAGAACCAGCCACTTATAGACACACACGGCATAAACAACTCCCAACAGAGTAGTGCAAACCCATATTTTTTCAAAGCTGGTCATCTCATACCAAACAAATGGGAATAAGTTGAGTCAAGAAGAAAGATAATAAAGGAAATTCGGAAACCAGTTAATCAACTTTTAACCAAAGCTAACTAAAGAAGGAATCATGAAACAACACGGCCATATACAACATAAAGGGTGAACACACCAAACATAAATACTCTAGCAAGACATGGACATCACCACTGAAGGAAACAAATCAAACCGAACATTACCTGCTTGAGATAAAAGTGACGTATAAGGAACTTTAGGCTCCATCGCAGTCATTGGAGGAGGTAACAAGGGGTTGGCAAAGCTACGCAGGGGATGGGTCGGCCGAACGCAAGCGGTAGGGATTGTTCGGCTGGGAGCATCCTCATTACTGGGGTGTTCCGGCTGCGTGTGGGATATCATGGACGACTGCTGCGGTTGTTGAGTCTCATTCACTGCTGAAAAAATCAGTTCATGATATTTTAATGACTTACAGCCCAAATTAAAATAAAATATTCATATCACTATAATAATAGTAACAGAGACAGGAGAACTGATTTCAAATAGAGATGAGCGAATCATGCAAAATTTTATTCGCCGAATATTCGCCGAACTTTTCATAAGATTCGTATATTCGACAAATAGATTTGTTGAATTTGCGTACAAAATATACGTAATGATATGGCTTTTAGCTAACATTCGCACACTAATGACTAACGTTCAAGTAAAAAGGTACGCAACCTCTTTGAACACGTACGCATAAGCGTACGAAGTGCGTACGAAAATGACGGGTTTTGCTGGAGAGGAATGGTGGAGCAGGAGGAATGCTCTGAGTCTGTCCCCTGGCTTCATATGGATACTGTATCAGCAGATGACAGCAGATCATCCGCCTGAGACTGAGATGAGCGTGCCATCCACTCCACTACCTCATCCACTTTCTCCTCCACTACAATTTTGCGCCTTGGTGGGTTAGCCTGGTGGAACAACGGCCAAGTATTGCGAATACTACTAGTAGATGCTCCGGTTACAGGTCCTTTGGCACTGCTGCCCTGTGCCACCTTTCCTTTTTTTTTAGAGCTCGAGGTCTGGCTGGAACTGGAACCCTTTTGCTTATCCATTCCAGATATTTTTCAATTCACTCTGTGGCCCTGCAGCTGCTCTTTGTCCTTGTATCTCTCCCTGCCTGATTAATTACTAGCCCTGAACTGGCCCTGCACTTGCCCTGCAGTATTCCTGATATGTGTAATATGGATTTCCAGAGAAATTACACCCCAATTTTCACAAAACAGGTCTCAGAGTCTCAGAACTTCACACACAGTGCTTCTGCTCGTCTCAGCAGTCACAGCAGAAGTGATGGCTCACTGGCTTACCGAGCCTGAGCCAATCAGAGCAAGCCCTGCCCACTAAGTCAGGTGACCGCTTTCTTCCCGGGCTTTTGCACACGATAAACAAACTAACAGTAAAATTTCGCTAATGAATTGAATTCGTACGCAACAGTAACTTATACGTAGCAATAGCGTATAATTTATAGGACAAACTATGTAGCGAACGCATACAAAGCCGAAGCGAATCACCTAATATTCGGATTCGCTTCGCAGCTAAAAATTTCCAAGATTCGATACGAATCAACGAATCGGCGAATAGATTCGCTCATCTTTAATTTCAAACAAATTGTATTCACACAAAATTTTGGAAAAATTTGGCAAAAGTTGCATCTGAATCTAAATTCAGAGGGGAAGAAAGAGAGAAAGTTATAAGTTCTAGGAGACCTCAGAGTGTCACACAGATTTTTGAACCAATTGGAGCACTTTCAATTTTTGTAGAATAGATTCGGACCAGAATCAAGTCAGTTGACCAATTCGGCTGAATCAAATTTAGAATTATTTGGAATCGGATTTAGATTATGTTACTGTAGAAGGATAAGGGCTCATTCTTTTTCGCGACCTGTATAAGGGATATGTGTGACCCCCTTAAGATCTAAACCATTTTTAGTCTTCAGGACAACATTTTTTATTGTTGTTTTGCCTTCTTGCATTTTGGAAACTATAACATAAACTATAATATATTCTTCTAGAGAAGCGCGAAATAAAATTTGATACGGGTGTGAACATTTTCAACCCTAATCAAAAGTGCTTTAGTTGCCTGTAAAATTCTCTTTCTCTGTTCTCTCTATGTCTCTGTCTCTCTCTTTTCAATTCCCCTGAATCAAATCACTCAAAATTTGGATTGGAATCAGAACGTTTTCCAAAATTTGGGTCTAATTTCCAAATTTTAAAATTGACTCACTCATCTCTGCTTTTTATGTTTGTTTTTTTTTTTTTGTTTTTTTGCAGTAGCTTGATAGGACTTTTCTATTTTTTTTGCATGATATATACCTTCCTAGATTTTCGGGGGATCATTTTAAAGAACAGATCAAGGTAATTTATAATTTATATACATTTTTTAATGTCAGAATTAGCCGACTATAAACTGTATGATGGCTCTCAGGGGAGAGGTGGTATATTTTTAAGCACTGTGCTCTTAGGCCTCATGCATACATTCTGCTTTCTATCCTTTTTTCAGGATCCTGAAAAAAGGATAGAAAAAACGGACCCATTCACTTGTATGGGCGACGGACAGGCATCCTTTTTTTCACGGATGCCTGTCCGTTCCGTTTTTCAGATCCTTTTTCACTGGTGCATGTCCCATTTTCATCCGTTTAAACGTGACGGATGGCTCCATTGAACTCTAAAGGAGCGTCCGTGAAAACGGATGGAAACGGGTATGTATCCGTTTTCCATCCGTTTTCCATCCGTTTTCACAGATAGGTTGCTTGGAGACACAGAACCAGTCAGAACCAACCTAAACTAAAAAAAATGGATCCGTTTAAACGGATGGAAAACGGATGAAAAACGGATCCGTTTAAACGGCTGGCAGTCCGCTTTAACGGATGAAAAACGGATAAAAAGCGGATTGAAAAATACGGACCGTAAAAACGGAACGGGTGCAGACGGAACGTGTGCATGAGGCCTTACACCCCTGCTTCAAACTCCACAATCCTTTAGGACTTGTCTACAGAGGATGATTCAGGACTGACCTTTTCCTTCTAGAATTATTGCAAATGTTATTTTTTATTATTATTATTTTTGAGTAACTTTTAGCTTAAGCCGTTGGCTTCAAACTCTGTTCAGCTTCAGTATTTCTGTTATAGCTCTTTTTGTGGCTGTTTTTGAGTCTTATGCACATGAAAAACTTTTCCTTTAATTGAACCATTAGAAGAAATAAGCTTTCCCAGTCGGCCCCCCGAGTTCTTTAACTTGAATCAACCCTGCTGGTTTCCCAGTAATTATTAAAATACATAAAAGTAATGGGTGTAAAATGATAGACAAAGCATTTTGTAAATGGAAATGTGAGGACGCCTCTCAAATTACTCATAACAGGGCAGTGACTTCACTGCGAAATGATAAAAAAAATACATAAAGTGATGTTTCATAGCCCCGGAGACAATACATCATCTTGGATACTGTACAGCAGCACTCACCATTAAGAATTTCATTGTCCCAATGACAATTGATTCTGTTTTATGCTAGTAATAGACGTAGGCGTGATACTAAATAATAAAGCAGCGTTCTATTAAACAAGATTTTTTTAAAATTTTGCACCGATTTTAATTTAGGTATTGAAGATTTTATGGCTAATTATAACCTGCTTCATCATGGTTCTGGTTCTTTAGGTAATATCAGGCATAAGCTTAATGCAGATACTTCTTATGTTTTACCTATATGCTGTATATAAAATGTGATTATAGCATTAAAAGCTTATGGACTTTGGCAGCAGAGCATTACTTTTATAATACTCATCACTTTTTTCTCTTTGTTTTACAACTTTTTATTGTGAACATCTATAATATCTTTTAATGCTACCTAATACTTTTCTAAGTAAGGCTACTTTCACGCTAGTGGCAAGGGTGTCCGGCGAGTGAAGAGCCTGCCGGATCCGTGCTGCCGCCAGTCAGGTGTGTGGCCGGAACTACGCTCCGGCCCCATTCAGCACGCTTGCCGTGCTGTGGCCGGAACTCCGGCTCGCCTCCATTATAGTGAATGGGGCCGAAGCTTAGTTCTGGCCGCACACCTGCACTAACGGAAGCACGGATCCGGCAGGCTGTTCACCCGCCGTAACAGCCTGCCGGACACCCCTGCGTCTACTGTGAAAATAGCCTTAAACAAGAGAGCAGCACGGAGAGGCCGTCCACTGTACTGCTGATCCATAATGATTTTAAATGCTCACAACAGGACTGTTCACCGTCCAGAGGGACTCCGGTATCCTGCAAATCCATAATATCTTCCAATGCTCTCGAATCCTTTCCTGCAGCACGTATAAGCCGTCGGATGTATTGCAGATCCATCATGTTTTCCAGGTGCGTATTGTCCACAGACCTTACAGGGAAATTTCCCGGTGGGCCGATGCCCAGGGGGCCATCTGAGCCCTCCTCACCGCTGGCCAGTGGAAGTTTTTGGGGATGTATTTTGTGCTGCTGTCAGTATTGTGTGATGGACTGTGGTATTTGACTCTGTTGAGGTGGTATAATGTGCCACAATATGGTATTGCTGGCCCTGCCTTCCATCAATCCAAAAGGGGCTACTTTTAGTATATTTCCAGGGCCTAGTCCGCCACTGATAATTTATAATGCTCTGTAATACTTTCCTTGGTTAAAACAAGACTGTTCTGCATGGAGAGGTAGTCCAGAGTAATGCAGATCCATAATAACTTCTAATGATCTGTAATATTTTCTGTGCAGCTTGGAGAGGTAGTCCATTATACTGCAGATCCATAATGATTTCTAATCTTCACTAATAATCTCGTGAGTTAAACAAGACTGTTTGCATTACTTCAATGTAGTGCAGATCCATAATAAATTCTAATTCTCTCTAACACTACTTCACATCCATAATATGATCTCATAATCTCTAATGCTGTACTTTCCGAAGAAAAGAAAAACTGTGCACCAGGGAGAGGCAATACAATGTACTGCATATCCATAATATCATCTAAGGGGCTTTCGACAGCACAAGCAAACCTTGGAATATGCGAGGGCCAAGTGGTCTTTAGGGGATCATGATAACCTGAGAAAACATACCCTACTCTTGTCAAGCTATGATAGAGGTCCACTTTATACTTTGTTACCCTATGGGGCCAGCTCCGGTAATCAAGACAGAAGGTCATGTGGTAATGGGAATTTAAAATCACTTTGGAATTAACTGGAATGGAGTTCTTAAATGAAGCTTTATAAGCCTTGTATATCTTGGCTTTGTCTCCAGAATTTGGAGTATGTGTGGTACATGTTCAATTACCTCTCATCCACTTTGTAGTTCTTGGCATGGTATCTACTAACAAAGCCTTGACAGTCTTACAAGAACACTTGAAAGAAGCTGGATCACCACGCTGACAAAATGGCAAAAGTAATTTGTGACAGCGCCTCAACACCTTGGACGGGCAGAACCCAATTTTTTTCATGTCTTACAATATTTTCTCTTGTTGAGCTTTGTAGTCTTTTAGGTTCGTCGTAAGAACCACCACTATCAAAACAAACCCGGCACGGCTTTTGAAAAGCAATTTGCTTGCTGTAAAAATGTTATATAGTTTACAGAGCTGTTTGTTTTCAAGGCCGGTGAGTATTTTACCATACTACTTTGAAGTATTCGTCTTTTGAAGGTGTAATGTGTCATAAGAGGAGCTGAAGACGGCATCGCTTGTATCATCTCCTGACTACTCGTGCCTTTGAAGCGAACATGAAACCTGGGACTTTTACAGTCTATTAAAAGGTCTGAGCAGTTTTGCTTCCTAAGTCAACCACCTCCACCAGCTAAACTAATGGTTAATGCACCTTTTTAAAGGGATACAAATACCTATTTAAAGGACACATGGCCAAAGAGGAGGTGAGAATGGGAGGGATGGTAGTGGCTATGATGGTGATAGTAGTATGCACAGTTCACAGTGGAGGGCACAGAGTGGAGAGCACAAACTAGTGTTGGGGATCCTGGTTGGGGTGCCCTTGGTGTTATTTGAGTGTTTGCCACACTACAAGGCAGGAGTGACGCTAGGGAAGCTCGTCCCCGCCTGCCATTGGCTGAACCCCCGAACACTGGATGTTTTCATCCGGGCACGGGGAGAAACAGTAGCGGTGGTGCGGGGACTAGGAGCGGTGCAGGGAGCGGGAAGTATATTCAATGTGAGGGGCCCAACACATGGAGGGGGGGTTAGTTTATGATATTGGATAACCCCTTTAAGATCTGAATGGCCAATCCGTATGAAAGTGTGGTAGGTGCCTGAGCAATGTATGGCTCCCACAGCAATAAAGTCACTTGCATGGCTGTAGCTCACTGAAGTTATCTTTCATGGCCTTTATTTGATGTTAGACCTTCTAAGGTGACCGGGAGTTTAAGATATTTTTTCAAACAGCTGAGGTCTCAGAGGACTTGGAGAACAGGTCTGCAGAGACTCTCTCTCATGTCCTTCCTGCAGCTCTACACAGACTACACTCACCAACTAGAGGGCTGACCTTGGTCCATCACCCTGGCAACCTAACTAGTTCACCAATGTTAAACATCTAACTGTCTATACATTTTGCATTGCGTTTACAAAATGTATAGAAAAATAAGTGCTTTACCCATAAGTCCCAGTTAGAGATGAGCGAGCATGCTCGGCCGAGCATGCTCGGGTGCCATTTTCGCGTACGCATTTTAAAATCGGTACACTAATACATAGCATATTTTAATCTGTACACATATGCATACGCATAACGTACACATTTTTAAAATGCGTACGCATTACTGTACAGATTAAAATATGCGTATGTATTAGCGTACCGATTTTAAAATGCGTATGCAAATATGCGAAAATGGCATCCGAGCATGCTCGCTCATCTCTAGTCCCAGTAACCTGGTAACTGAATTAACTCTTTTGTCAGTAATTACGCTGTTGCTGTTCCACATCTAGCCCCTTATAGGCAGATTATTCAGTTACTTCATTTACATCCTTTACATTGTTCACATGTTTCCAATGGTTATAGGCAAAAATGCATTGTGAGTCATAAATTAATAGAAAAAACTAAAAGTTGTGGTGAAGTCGTAGAAGGTGCACTGACCCTCAAAAGTTCATTACCTTGATTCTTTTTGCTGGAAGGTGAGGATCAAATACCATTCAAGTTCTCCTCTATGCATCCACTGGATCATTCGCAAGTTCAAGTGAACTATAAGGGTACAGCCACATGCTGAGGTTTCTGGATGCAATTTCGGAAGCCAAGAATGGACCATAAAAGGAGAGAAAGTATAAAGGACAGATACAACTCCTCCTCTTTTTGGAGTTCCAAAACGTCATCCAGAAACCTGAACATGTGGCCGTACCCTAGGTTGCCCCATTAGACAATCCAAAAAGTTGGAATTGTGCATGTCCCAAGATCCCACATTTGACACCACAAAGTTTTTGAATTTTACTTTTTTCAGTCCTTACCTCGACCAGGTCCAAAACCCCGATCCACCGAAAGAGTAGGGAAAGGAACAGGACGTAGAGTAAACTGCGGATGGGGATATACACAGGTCGGTGATGGAAGTATTCCCGGATACTGAGCGCTTTCTAAGGTGGGCACTGGTATGGCGCTGACAACTGCTGAAATATGAAGAAGAAATCATCCCTTAGCACTTAATATGAGCTATTAATCACATAAACGCTCATGTATACTATTACAAGAGTATCTAAGCCGGGTGCTTAAGAAATATTAGTGTCAACGGAATGTGATCCAAGCCTTCCAGGCCAATGCAATGAATCCTCACATACCGGTCCGTGATGTAGATAAGATGTAAATAAAGTACAATTCCTACAGACTCTAATTTATATATATGGGATATCCGTCACTATTACATTGCTTCATAGCTTTTTTTTTTTCTAGGTCATTATTTCCTTACCGTATCGGATTGAAAATCAGTTGAAAATTCAGCAGGTTGTTGACAATTGAATGCTGATGTGACACTAACATTAAGAGTTTGGGAGCCTGAATGTTCAAACAAATCACATTGACTTTTTACAACTCCGCAGTCCTATATCATCGAAGCAATTTACTGCACGCTGTCAAGTTTTATACGCAGCCCGCGAACGCCTTAGCATTGGGAAAAAGAGATAAACCAAACAGATTTGGCCTCCGCCTGCCGCTATATTTTCATGTGATATTGTTCGCATTGTCTCCCGCTACGCTCTCGCTGAAATGTATGACTAGAGGAAAGGGGAAGAAAATTGAATTATCCTAAGTTATTCTCACCGGCGTGTCAACAGGAAAGCAATTTTCTATCGGCCCGCGCTATTATGAGTCTCGTGAATGAGAAGGATTTGAGATATTATTTTGTTATTTTTAGGATATTATATAACATAATCATTCCAGTGTAGCATCAATATTTACATTCTTGACATATTGCTGCCCTTGCATCATGGAAAAATTTGGCATGAAAGGAGTATGTCGCCAGGAAATTCACTGATAAACCAGGCCCAATGCCTTGCAAAGATAGCCCAGCTGAATGTAATGATACCATCTGTCGAATCTATATGCAGATGAGCAGTTAAGTGCATTGTGGGTGGGTACAAGCCACTCGGTGCACCTTTGCCCCTCCTGCTTCCTCTGTAGGCCCCTCTCACTCCTTGATTGACAGGGCAAGCTTCATGCAAATTCATCTTTAATGGCCCTTTCAATCAACGAGAGGGACGGGCTTACAGAGGAAGCAGGAAGTGCAAAGGTACACAAAGTGGCTTGGAACCACCCTCAATGCACTAAACTTCTCATTTGCATATGGATCAAAAAGCATTTTATTTTTCCAGAATGAAGCAATGGATATTAGTCAGGTCCCAACTCATGGATCTTCCTCAATTTTATCTTCTAATGGGCCAAAAAGAATTGTCAGAGGATTGTATAACATGGAGCCTCCATCAATGTCTGGAGGAAATTGCCATGAGATTTGGTAAGAATTTGCCTAGAGTCTGCCTTATCTGCAGAGCCTCCAGTGTAGAGGAATCTCAGGTTTCCAAACACCACTGATGTCACCAATACTGACAGTTCCTGCCAGTAGTGTACATAGAAAAGTAACGGTCCCATAGCAAGGATCAAACCAGCCCCCCACACAGGACAGAAGGGTTTCTGCCTAAACCCTTTTCAATGACCCTTGGGCCATTTTTCCACTGCCTCACTTGCAAAAGTTGTTCCTTTAGAGATTAGAGTACTGACCAAGTTTTCACCTCCGGTAGAAGAGGAGATAATCACAACTAAGACTGGGCCTCCTCTTGTCCTGGGACCCATAGCAGTCTCATGATCTGCCGATATGGTAGTTACGCCCCTGGTTCCTCCTGTGGTTGTAACAAGACAGCTAAATATGGGTTTTGTGGTATATTCGGCAGATTTGTGCATGTTCTCACTTAGCGTTGGACTCAAGTCTCTCTGTTTACATAGGACCTTAAAGATCCTGTTTTATAAGGGGTTCATTATTGTCAAAGCTTGGGTCTACCGGAGGATCTGGTGCTCTGGTGGGCCAGTCTGACCCTGTAAATTACGCAAGACAACTTGGACTAAAATTGGATTAAAAACATTTTTAGAATGTTATTTTTCCATAATAATACTTTGCAATTGGAGACAAGCAAATTGATTCTTTAGAATGAAAATTTAACCTAATCTTTCAAAGAATTCTGATTCATCAGAATCAGAGTTTCTTGAGGTTCAATTCGGGAAGAAATAGAGAGAGGGACAGAGACAGACAGAGGCTTTCCCAAGCGTTTAAAGTATTTTCGATTTGAGTAGAATTTCTTGCCCCATTCTGACCTGAAATTCACTTGTCTCTATTTGTAATAGTTAGTGTGTTCATTTTTTACTTTTCATCCTCAAATTATATCTTAATGCTTCAAAAGTGATTGACCATTATAAGGTGTTCATATTTATTCAAATCGGACTAATGGCAATTAATTTTGCCAGAGAATGGAGGATTTGACTCCATTGTCCTTGGCGTGAACTCATAAAAAAATTGATTTTCTCACTCTTGCAAGGCCAGGGAATCCATATCCGGCTTTACTTGACCCCATTAGTTGGTTTCTACCATTACATCATAGTAAAGTGCATGTTAGTGTTCTCAACTAAGAAATATTGCAGCCTTTCACTGTGAAAAAAAGTGTTGAAGAAGATTTTACAAATATAAAAAAAAAAGGTTGAAGCTTGCAAACATTTCAACAGAGGATTCTGCGTTACGGTAATTTGCACCAAATTTATCAAATGTTACACAATGTTTGATACATTTGATGCAACTTCAAGACAAAAATATTAGACTTAAGGTGCTACTTCACTTTTTATGCTGTCCCTTTACGGGAGTAGCAGGGTGACAATTTTTGTAATTTTTTTAAAAAAGTTGCAGTTGATAAATCTACTTGACAGGCTTACCATGTCCACTTTGCAAAACTTTTAAAAAGTAAAGGTATAAAAATGCAAAAAGTTGTAAAATCTTTGCACAAATAAGTTCAAAAAGTCCTATTTTGTGATTTTATAGCTATAATTCTGGAGTACAGGGATGATAAATCCCCCCATGTCTCCTGTTTATGATCGGGCACACTTCTACTAGATTAATCGTCTGACGTAAGGAGCAGATGCTGGACACTTACGAGGATTGTTGGACTGAGAATCCATTGGAATCATGAGTTTGGCTCGTGTGGCTCTACGTGCAGCTAAAGATCGTTCCAGAGTTGAGATGTTACTTCCAGCCTCATCTGTGTCCGGCCCTGTGGAGAGAAAATCACTCTCTTAAAAGTAGAATTTTTTATTGTTTTAATTTATTAATTAAAAAAATATACAAAAAATACAGAAAAAGACCCATCTCCCAACTCACAAAGAGGAGGGGAAGCTCTGAGAGAGGCAAGAAAAAAAAACATTTACCATTGATAATACACTTCTCTTTTCATAATGTATAATAGAATATTGTAAAGTGGAATATTAAAGGGGTTTTCCGGGATTTTGCTACTGATGATCTATCCTCAGGATAGGTCATCAGTATCTGACTGGTAGGGGTTCGACACCCGGGAACCCCGCCGATCAGCATTTTGAGAACGTACCGGTGCTCCTTGAGCGCCGCTAGCTTCACACAGCTTACCAAGCACAGCGGCGTATGTTGTACCCCCGTACGTTGTGGGGCTGAGCCGCTCCTAGGGCACGTGACCGATGAACGTGATGTCACTGGCCTAGGAAAAGGCAAGAAAAGGCCGTGGTGCTCATGGGAGCGCCAGTGCCTTCTCAAACAGCTGATCGGCGGGGGACCTGGGTGTCGGACCTCCACCAATCAGATACTGATGACCTATCCTGAGGATAGGTCATAAGTAGTAAAATCCCGGAAAACCCTTTTAATTCTGTCTATCTATGTATCTATCGATCTATCTATCTATTTATCTATCTGTCTATTACCTGAATGTGATGCACTTTTGCTTCCTAACTGTGACTCGGATTGGCTATGGCTGACAGGGGTGATATCTTGACAGCTCTGCCTGGGAGATTCCCTTCCTTGAGTTTCAGATCCCACTGGCTTTTCAATGTTCTTCATTTCCATCTCCTCATGGTGGATCCAAAGATCTGGTGGCCTCAGATCCTTTTGGCTTCCTTTCCTTTTACTGAGACTGTGTGTGGCTCGTTTTCTAATAAAACAAACAACAATAAATAATGTTTAATAAACAAAACAAAACAAAAAGAACTAAAATACCAAGAACATAAAAACAACAGTATAGTAAAAGCATAAAACAACAGCAGATAGCCAGAAGCGCCGTACTATGAAGAAAATATAAAATCCTGACAGTGTGGGCACCAGGTGTCATGCCACTTCACCACCAGCTGCTTACTGATCCATAGCTTAACAATATTGAAAATGCTACTTGTGAAGATCTAAATGCCAGGATGTGCTGTACCAGGGCAAAGCTTCGTTTTATACTTTACTGACACAAAGAATATTTCACTGACTCGGATATCATAGGAAAGGATGAAGTGAGGACAAGATAAAAAGGAACTTTAGCATATTTAGTTTCTTTCAAAGCCACTGTAGGAGATAGATGGAGCTATGGTCCATTAAAGGGGTATTCCAATCTCAGACATTGATGACCTTTGGGACTCTCTTCTATCTCCAAAATGGGCCACCTCGAAGTGAAGGGAGAGCAGCCGATCATGGGCATGTCACCCTCTGTTCAAAGCTATGAGAGTTCCAAAACTAGCCCAGTGCTGGCTCATTCTGGAGATAGGGGTGGAACCCGCACCTATCTCTTCTATGTCTGAAATGGGAATACCCCTTTAATATATATAAACAGACACCTCAACATGAAGATCACTTCATTACCTAGACCAGATTGCCTGTGCTGAGCTTTCATTCTCATCATGTACTACTCTACAAACTGGTCAGCTACATAGATAAAGAGCATCCCTCTCCGAGATCAAAGCAATTTGGGGTGGTCACCTCAACCAGGTTCCCTTGTAAATATTCATATGAACACATTGGGGCAGATATGTTAGACAGGGGTGCATCTAGCCTTTCTGCTGCCTGAGGCAAAAATTGAAATGGCTCCCCGCTCCTCCGGCCCTACTGTTAAAGGCCTACTGTGATACAAACAAATATAGAGAGATGAGCATTTCCACAATGGAAGCGCTCATTTCTCATGGCCCTGCCACCGCCAATGCTTGTCTCTAGGTCTCGCCGCCTGAGGCAGCCGCCTCACCTGGCCTCATTGGAGGTGCAACCCTGATGTTAGAATAAGAATTTTATGAGATTTGATTCAGGAGAATGACAGAGGAGAGAGAGATACTGAGAGATGAATACTGGTTTGGGCGTGTCCTGACTTCCCCCCCAGTGGCAGATGTTGGGGTAAAGAAGGGTCGAGGAGTTGGATTTCAATATGCCCAATCCTGTTGTTTGCAGAGGTTTCTAGCAGCCTCTCCCTATTAATGATTAGTATAAATGAGCAAATCAACTAAAAAAAATCAGATTAGACCAAAAAATAGTAAAAATTTTAGGTAGAGCCGAATCTAAAATCTTTGGTGATTTGAATCAGGTGAACTATTATTATTATTATTTTTTTTTTTTTGGTGGAAGGAGAGAGTAAGAGATTGTGAGAGAGGAAAAAAATATTTTTTTTTTCAAAAAGTGAGAAACAAGAAAAAATGGAGGAGGCCTCATAGTGTAATATTTTCAGGCCAAGTGGAGCATTAACTTTCGATTCAGCTAGAATCGATTCTGACCCAAATCTATTTGGTCAACCAATTCAGCCAGTGAACCTGAATCGAATGTTGAGTAATTTGCTCATCGCTAATGCTCGGTTATTCCTTAGAAAGGCATCAGAAGAAATAACAACTCAATTAATGACTGAACACGTAATACTCTGACTGGCTCAGTCCACCAAAAAAAGAGTGGGGGTCAGGAGGCATATGGAAAAGGCTTGTGTTCCTGAAACAACCCCTAGAAGAGATAAATTCAGCTCCGCTATAAGGTTTTGCTTCATAATGTCTCTATGGCCAAGTCCTAAAAGTCAGAAAACATTTCATTTCTCAGCCAAACATCTAAATTGACTGCACCGTGAAATTCAACTTCTCAGTTCTTATCTTGTCTTCTTCTTGTCACCCTGCCAACTGCCGGGAAAGGCTGTCTTGGAGAGGTTTTAGAAAGACGTAATTTCAGATATAATTCTTAACAAATTCAGAAACATTTTTCTTGCTGGCTACCAAATGCTGCCTTGCTCCTCTCTCTACGGTTCTCTGACTGCAGATTCCAGGCCAAGATTGCTGGAGGGCAACGACTGGTTGAACTTGTTAATGCTAAAATGTAAGACAGTATGCTGAGGAGATTAAAAATGATGAAGTCCATGGGATGGTCCAGTCCAGAAGTGCAACTTGAAGGTCTTGGGTCCTAACACAAGCAGGATCCCACCCCACCACACGCTATTTATAACATTGTGACGGAGGAGTCTATGGACCTTCTCAGACTCAAGAGTCTTGAGGGGCTGGCAATTCCACAAGTTTGGGTGCCATGGATACAAATAAAATGAAATTAAAACCTAACCAGCACTGCCACTTCTCAAAGGGAGTATCAAGATCTATACCACCCATTGTAAGGATTTGTCTTTATTTCATTAGAAAAGTCCTTAAAAAATAAGATTATCCCATGGAGCCATGTCATTGAGACTCCCAGCGATCAGCTGTAGATGAACTTCTTCAATTCCCCTGCAGTGCCCCCAAAGGAGAGATGATGCATTACACATATCTGAGCCTGTTGGGTCCTCCATAACAAGCGATACTCTTGTAGCTGTCCTAAAAAGGAGACCCTCCCTTAATCTAGAATTCCCAAGTAGGGCACTTAGCTTTTCAAAATGATGTACACCATGAAATGTCTACTTTGAATTATATTGGAGTAGATCTCATGTTGCTCCTTGGCCTAGAGATCTCAAGGTAAGAGAAAGAAGGTGTCAGAGACTTGTTACGTACTTCCTCTGTTGTGCTGATGACCTTCTTGTGCAGATCACGGCCACTATCACCACCACCAGAATGGTGATCGCTCCTACAGTGACCACGATGATCACCAAGAGGTTGCTGTTCTTCTGGGGTGTGACACCGTGAGGGGGGTGCATCTGTCCAATTGGAGGCTCTAAGGAGCAGAAAAACAGAGAATTAGATATGAACTGAAACAGAATGCATACATCTGAGACAACTTGGAACATCATCATATCATCATACAGTTGCAGCGAGTGTAGAAGGGGAGAGCAAGAGGAGGCTGATTGTGTCACGAACTTGCCTGCGTCAGATCGCAGGAGATCTGCTCGGCTGGCAAAGTGACATAATTTGACAGGTTTTTCTCTTTGTTTGGTTGCTGTTTACCACACCCCTTCCCCTCAGCTGTTGTGGCTGTGGTAATTTTCTTTCCTCTATTTATTCCTTCCTCTCCCAGTATCCCTTACGGTTTATACTTTCTGCCTACTTTGTAGTGTGTGGTGTGGATCTTGGCTGAGATCCGGTTGCTGCGATATCTGCTTTAAGATAAGTGATATTTTTCCCTATTGTGGTTTTCCTTCTGGAGTCTCCTGTTCGTCCGTCCTCTTGGAGGAATGGGTTGACTCTTTCCTGTGTCACTAGCTGCAGGGTTCTTTAGGGTGAATTGGTTATTAGGTTCCTGTGTATGAACTCTCCTACCACTAAGGCTTGTTCATACTGGTAGTCAGTCAGGGCCTAGTTTCAGGGATTCCTGCAGGAGGTGACCGTTTCCCTGGTTTTGGTCTTTTCCCTTCCCTTGTACACTCGGTGTGGCTATTCCCCCCACACCAGAGCGTGACAGATTGTTGGTGGTGGTGAGGATGGGGTTTTTAGCTCTTAAGGTGGCCATCCTCACCCTGGTGCTCCATGGGTCATGCAGGATGAGTCTGTCTCTCTACAACTAAGAACTGCCAGGTTAACTAGATCCATCCCATACATAACCTTTTATATAGGTCATAGGTAGCATAGCAGTAAACATATTAAAGGGCATCTGTCAGCAGTTTTGTACCTTGACACTGGCTGACCTGTTACATGTGCACTTAGCAGCTGACGACATCTGTGATGGTCCCATCTTCATATGTGTCCGCATTGCTGAGAAAATTATATGCAAATGAGCCTCTAGGAGCAACAGGGGCGTTACCATTACACCTACAGGCTCAGCTCTCCTTACAACTGCCGCACCCTCTGCACTTTGATTGACAGGGCCAGGCAGTCGAACCATCATCACACCTGCCTGGTCATCTTAATCAAAGTGAATAGGGCACGGCAGTTGCAGAGAAATATGAACTGTAGATGGACTGTATTTGAGGGTCCTGCTCATGAAGCAAATACCGTGTATAATATTTATTTCCAGGAATGATACATAGTTGGGAATAACTGAAACAAACAAAAAAAATTACTACATTTTCTTGTGGGGAAGATATACGGGTTATATGTTTCTCATAGGTTACAAAGCCACCTGCAGACTCAGCAAAACCTGCCCGTGCACCAGACGGAGAAGCTGCTGAGAGCTTTGAGACATCCAGAGATATTTTATGTATGGAAGATTTATTTAAAGACCTTGGAGTATGCAGCGCTGCCGCCCCGCGCACAGTGAGTCCGTATGGATGGGAAAACCGTGATGTGAGTTATGGATAATGTTCTTAGACATTAGCCGCCGCCCGGCTCGCTGCTTGCCATGTTAATTTATACATGGAATTTCATGTCGACTTTTGCAGAGATGAGTGTGGAGGAGATACGTGAAATATAGGTAAAAATGACTGCAGAATCCAGATTTTATGTTCGGCTAGGGACTTGTAAAAATTACCGTAAACCGCCGTAAAGTATCTGGGGAAATTGAGTTTTTTTTTTTTAGTCTTTAAATAATCCTAATGGAAGAAAGAAGAAGACTACATGAGGTAGGGGTATATCTGCCAGTAGAAGCTGCCGCTGTGCCTGTGGGGTCCATCTCAAGTTGGTGCCCCCCCCCCGATCCAGCACACAGCTTAGCCATGTAGCCAGGGGAGCACCACCAATGAGGCCTGATGAGATGATCGCCTCAGGCAGCACCTGGTAGGGGCAAGAGGGGGGCAGCAGAATGGCCATGGGCAATGAGCGCTTTCAAAGGGGTTCGGTTAAGAAATTGGCATTGGGGGGGCAGGCACCGTTTCAGTTTTAGCCTCAGGCAGCAGAAAGTGCACCCCTGCATATGGTATCTTATTGCCATACAAATTCACCGAAGTTGAGCTACAATTCCAGGTACAGCCCAAGAGTCAGAGGGGCGTGGTAAGGGCACATGAAGCGCGGATTTTCCGCAAGGAGTTTCGCGTGGATTTTGCTGTCTTTCTGCGTCAAATCTAAACGTGTTATTGCATGCTTTTTTTCATGCAGATTTGCCCCAGATCTCGGGTGAAAATCTATTCTGAGAATCCACATAAACAATTGACTTGCTACAGATTTCAAAATCCGCAAGGCAGGTCAAATGCCATGAATTTTTGTACCCTGTACATGAGATTTTGAAAATCCACTTATCTGGAACTGTATCTGGGTGCGGCCACGCGGCCAGGCTTCTGCGCGCAGTTCTTGGAAGGCAATATCGTAAAGGGAGTGAAAGTATAAAGGGCAGATACAACTTCTGCACTTTTTTGAATTAACTCCTGTTTTTGGCTGCATGCAGAAACCTGGCTGTGTGGTCTTTCCCATATGCTACGAATTTTCAACATGGAAATCGCCTAAATGGTTGATGCCATTGGTAGAGAAAGAATGTGATGTATTTAGCGGAGGCTCTTACGGCGGCTCCTCTCATGTTGTTCATTTCATGGGCTCCGTTTTCTTTTTCTTTTTATATGCTTTTATGCCCGTGTCTACGTTTACACAGCGAGATGAAGAATAAAGAGAACTGATTTCATATGCTATACTTTATCTTATCAAGAAGAAGAGAATCTCTTCAAACGCCGAGACATCCTTGTGCTTTGCGGAAAGTTGAAAGCCTCATCGGAGCCCCAGACGGCTCAATGCTAACGCCGAGCCTTATTACTCGCATTTTCAAATCAGCCATTAAAATAACATTTTACCAAAATGACATTTGGCTCACTTGATGGGAATATCACAGGCTTCAGATACTGTATCTAATGTGGAATCGGAGGAGTTGTTATGGCGGGTATTATAAGGGTTAATTACAGGAGCGCCAAAGTCCAAGTTACTCCTGCCTATCACGTCACTGGCTGTAGACCTAAGATGTATACACTGTACAAGTCTCACTGAGTACTACATTGCATCATCTATGCTCTACATCAGGGGTAGGCAACCTGCGGCACTCCAGCTGTTGTGAAACTACAACTCTCAGCATGCATACTTCGTCTGCTCTTCTTAGATCTCTCATAGAAATGAATATTGGGAATTGAGCATGTTGGGAATTGGGGGACCATGGATTAATAGGTAGACACTCTTCAATCATCTAGCTACAGTGAGCATTTTTCTATCTGGAGGAACCAGCATGTCTGTTTATTACACTGCCAGCTCATTGATTTCAATCGGAACTGTGTAATACTTCACTTCTCCTGTTGTGGCGCTGCAGGGGAACTGAGCAATTGCTGCCAGGGTCCCTTACAAGCTGATGACTAGGATCACTCAGTAGTGGGGCACACTTTTTCAGGGGGATTAAATAAACTGGAAAACCTGTCACCTGGTTTGGGACTAGAGATGAGCAAATTTTTCAAAAATTTGATTTGAACACTTGGCCAAATTATTTCAAGAAATTTGTTTTGTTCTGAATTATTTAATCACAAAGCGCGTTAAATCAGCTATATCCCGGCCTGCAGGGAGAGTGTAACTTAGTGTACATCACTGTGCATTGCAGCAACATGCATAGCTAGTCCTTTCTGGTAGTGAAATAGTTACTGTGACAGACAGGTCTCATACAGTATATAGAACAAGACAGGTTATTCACCCCAATTTGCGAATCAAGGCCTAATAGAATTGCTTATCTATTAAACAATAATTAAACAATTAATTAAATCAATTAGATAGCTCTGTGCCCTACACAGGGATTGATGCAAAGCGGGCTGTCCCCTATGGATCCCTTTTGCTTCGGATTACAGAGCCTGCACTGTCCCTGCACTGTCCCTGCAGTCTCCCTATGCTCTCCCTACAGTGCGCAAAAACTCTCCCTACACTGTTCCTGCACTGTCCCTGCAGTCTCCCTATCCAATATTCTATAATTAAAAGCTTTTAGCAACACTGTCCCTAGTGCTTCCCACGTCTCTCCCTATGCTCAGCTCACACTGAAATGGTGGATGCCGCACCGCATGGGGCTTTTAAAGGGCTGTGATATCATAGGGGCTGACTGGCTGTCTGCACGGCATTACCGGTGATCTCGCGTTCCCGGGCATCTTACTTTCACTTTGTAACACGTGTAGTTGCCATTTTAGGAAAAAAACAACAACAATTTGTTACCACAAGATGCAAGGAAATTTGGATTTGTTGCGAATAGAACTTTTCCTAAACTTCAAACTGTATTCCACTTCGGATGCTTTAATTTGCTCAACACTATTTGGGACCATCAAACCAGCAGCAGCTGAGTTTTAAATCTGCCCATATCAAACCCATCCGTCCCACAAAGAATATGATCAACTTCAGTTTGATCACTTGGATCCCTTCCCCCCCAGGACCCCCAATAATCATCAGTCCCTGCAAAGAATGGTAAATGAAAATCGAACTTACCAAAAGAAGAGTCCAGGACTCTACTCTAGCAGCATCGGGCACTTGTACACTGCTCTGATGAAGCCGAGGATGGTACACTTCACTTCAGCGCGCATGTACTGCACATTGGGCACATGGACAGTGAAGCCTGGTCTACCATCCTCGGCTTCCTCGTTGCAGTGTGCATGCACTCAATGTTGCTATAGAGGAGTCTTGGACTCTTCTCCTGATAAGGTCAATTTCCATTTGCTATTTTTATGGAAGGACAGATGATCATTGAGGTCCTGGGGCATAAACCCAACTGATTAAAATAAAGTTGCTCATACACTTTTGATCTCACTCCCCCCGCCCCCATACACATGCACCCTCAGCTCAGTTGAGCATACACGTGTTCTCAAATGGAAGATAGACTCTCAAGACCAGGGGTCCATGCTCAGGGGCGGATTGAGACCTTAAAGTGGCCCTGGAAAAAAACCTAAAAGTGGCCCCATGTAGCAGTTGGGTCCAAATTGACAGAAGACAGGACAAAATAAGTAGGCGGGGACAACAGAAGTAGGAGGTGCTAACAATACCGTAGTGCAACACAGGATACCGCCCCAGCAGAACCAAATACCCTAGGGCAGAACAAAATACTGCCGCCCCAACCACAGTATTCAACTGTAGCACTGTCATGAGGACACTAATACAGTTGAGTTCAGGAGGGCACCTGTGGCCGTTAAGCATCAGATCATTATGTACCTGGTATGAGGCCATCAAGAGGGCTTGAGTGGCCCCCTGGGCATCAGCCCACTGGGAAATTTCCCTGTAGAGTCTACAGCCAATCTGCCCCTGCCCATGCTCCCCTACATGATTGAAGCAGTGGTTATCCATGTGCGCAGCCACTCCATTCAGCTTTATAGGGGGCACAAGCCCCCGTTCTAATGAATGGCAACGACCCCAGCAGTTGGACCCTTGCCGATCAGACAACCCCTTTAATACCTGGAAAATCCCTTTAAAGCCCAAGTTAGTTAACCTAAAAACTAGAATTACCTGTAGAGCTTGGTGCCCACTGTGACATTTATCTTCTCGTTTTCTCCCTTCCCTCTCTCTTCTCTCCGTCCTCGCTCTCTCACTAATGATCTTGTAATACAAAGTGCCGTACATATGACTACTTGGATTCTCTTGCACTTTCGTATAATTGTGTCTCAGCCCGAGCTGTTCTACAACTAATATCTAGAAATCTCAGAGGTTCCCGCTCCCCACGGAGACTCTGCCGGTAGCCGCTAACGAATCTATTTAATCAAGAAGCCATGGCTTGGGTTTTTCACACGCAGGATGAATGCAATGCTCTTGGATGGCCCATCGGCTGATCTCTGGCGCTCCGTTTGATCATGAAAATAGGGCGCATTTGGCAGGCAGCAGATTTCCAGCGATGGCGGTCACATGTCATCTAGCTATTGTCATCTCTGTCGACGGCTGCCACGTCTCGCACAACAAGCCTATACTTAATTAATATCTTATTTCCCTGCAGACATGTTGGAGAAAACGAAGTATCCTGCTGCATATTAATTTTCGGCTTGGCTAAGCATGCAGAGACGGCTGTGCCGGCCGCGCTCATCCCGGTCCCTCATTAGAGGATACATTTGTCTTTATCATTACATTCTTACAATGCATTATTTAACGTCTAATTGGTGCACGCAAAGGCGGTGTAAATATGACAAAGTCTAGGTCTATCACCCAGGTATGACATGTAGGTACATAAGAAGGAATTAGCCATTTGGGTGTTGGGCGCCATTAGCTACCATGGTCATGTGGCATTCATGAAGAGAACAATGACCAGCCTTTGATGTGTCCAGGACATCATGGAACCAGTCCTATTAGCATTTGGTGAGGCTATAGGTGTTCCTTGATGCTATAGGATGGCGCCCAGACTCTTCTTCTGACTCTATGGACATGTTGTATAAAATTACTCGGTTTACTCTACCGTTATACCAAGGCAAGTGGAGAGAATTGGATAATCAATGTAATTGATAAAAGTGAGTCGATAAAGGTGGACTGTAGAGATATTCATAAGGACATGTGGCCAACCATGTCTACCTAACTGTGCAAAAATGTCCCTCTAATAGTAGACCAAACGTTAAGGCAGCAGACAAAAATCTGAAACTCTCTATTGTTGCATCAGATTTTGCAGGAGAGCTGTAGAGCGCCTACATTGTGCATAGTGCAGGACCAACATCAGGTGGCATGGTGTGGGACACCATTAGCTACCATGGTCATTCCCATCTGGTATTCGTGGAGAGAACATAGCTTAGCCTTCAGTCTGTCGAGGACAGTGTGGAACCAGTTCTACTGCCTAATACGTGGAGTTCCAACAAGATAACAGCTGCCCACACATTGTCTGCTCTACACAACATGTTCTTCAGGGTCTCCAGTAGCTCCTCTGACAAACTCCATCACCAGATCACTCCCCATCAACAATGTCTGGATGGGGTTGGAATCTCCCATGCACAGCAGCCAACAACCACCTTGGCTGAACTACAGGTCCAAGCTGAAAGACCCTGGAATGACCACAGGAGGACGTCCAGCATCTGTATGACCGCTACCTGCCAGAATGTTAGCAAAGGGGAGATGCTGCCTGGTATTAATGTGACCCTGCCCCAAAATATACCTTGCTGTAGAAACCAACATTAAAGGCTATGTCTACCATTGGGGACATTTTTTTAAATTACTGCATTGTACTTATTTTGATCTAAAATAATTTATTAACAGTATGGAGCCCTTTTTTCTGTACAGAGCTGAGATGCTCTAGAAGTAGCTGCCTATGGATTTTTTCTGTCTTTTCTGTCATCTGAGGATCAGAAGGACTCCTTATCTCTGTTCTCTGACCTTATAAACACTCATTACAGCTTAATCCTTATCTTACTGATAAGAATGTGGCTTAAATAAGTGTTTATGACCTCTTAGTAGTTTAGAAATAAGTCATCTAATAAGAGTTATTAGAGGAGTGGCACAAAGTGAAAGTGAAAGTACCAGTCACACAGTTAGACAGTTAACCCTTTGTGAAATAATGGCTCAATATTTTTAATAAAGACCAACTGAAAATATGTTTTTTTTAGCCAAAAATAAGTTAAATGCAATTATAAAAAATAAATTGCCTCCAAAGGTGTACATAGCCTTTACGGGGGCACCACCTTGTGTGATCAGTGACCATGCTCCACTAGCAGTTTACACTTTGTATGTTTTCCAGGTGTTCTTTCTTCATTTTCTGCTAGGATAGATAGATAGATAGATAGATAGATAGATAGATAGATAGATAGATAGATACTAGATAGATACGAGATAGATAGATAGATAGATAGATAGATACGAGATAGATAGATAGATAGATAGATAGATAGATAGATAGATAGATAGATAATGAGGCACTCTATGACCACTGGCCTTTCATCCAGTATAGCATTACATACTCTTCTATAAGCTGGTATTAGTGGTGATGTCGGCCGGGGGCGTCTTCTCTGTAAACACGCTCATACAGAGAAGATTGATATCATCTGACTTTATTATGGTCTCCTAACTAATGAAACCCCCCTGACCCCGGATACATGGTAATAAATAAAGAGCGCTGGGGACCATCCCGCCATCCCAGGCTAATTTACCATAATCTGCATTTAATTAAGAAAAGATTCTGTGCTATTTGTTACTGATGGAAACAAGTGAGCAGCGGCTATAGAATAAAGAGATTAACTGCCTACACGGCCTCCATTGTTTAGAGACGGCAGGATGGGGGTAAAGACAATTAGACTTTACAGTAATCCCGAAAAATGGAATTGTTGATAAAAGTGCTCATATCACATAACTCCATAAACACATCAGACACAATGGAACTGCAGACATATTTATAGGGACAGTACACCTACAACTATAATATACCAATAACCTCGCTCACAGTGTTTCTCAGTCCATGGGACTGTCTCCAGGGAGAGTGGCAAGAGGTGCAGGACAGAGGAGCTCTGGTGCTCTGAGGGGCTTGGGCCTTCTCCTCTGCACGTCAAACTTAAAGGGGTTGTCTTATCACAGACAATGGGGGCATATTGCTAGGTGCGGGTCCCTATATCGAGAACGGAGCCCCAAAATTGGTAGAGGGCGCACTGGTCATGCGCAGCCGCCCTCCATTCATTTTCTATGGGGCCGCTGAAAATAGCTGACTGCTGGCTCGGATTTTTCTGTTGGGCCCATAGAAGTGAATGGGAGCGGGGCACAGTACGCTCCCATTCACTTCTATGGGTGGAGTGTTTAGTTGTGGATGGACTGGAGTCCTCCATCCACCACCTTGCTGTGCTCCCTTCCCAATATAATTGAGGGTCAAAGTACCTATAAGACAACGGGGGCATATCCTAGCAAAATGCCCCCATTGTCTGGGATGAAACAACCCCTTTAATTTACATACCGCTAAAAAGTAATATATCTTGGGAACGGTGCAACAAAAACACATAAATAGGGTGTTGTTGCACAGCAGAATCAACCCTACCATGCATTATGTTTTGTTTAATGGGGTTTATCCTGATGACAGGTGCACATTAAAGGGGTTGCTGTACAAGCACATGTCATCATTGATCGTAGGATGTCTTACCACTAGGACCCTCACCGATCATGAAAACAGGGATCAAGTGTCCCCCTTTGGGTTGGGCGTACATGCTGCCACTTCACGCCATCCCTATAGGACTGATAGAGTATAGTCTGCGACCATAGTCAGTTCCACAGCGACTGTGGAGAGTGGAGAGGCAATGCACATGCACAACCGTCACTCTATTCCAATGGCGGGCATAGGATCCCTCCTCTGGTGATCAGCAATCAGACATTTATATAGCATTTCTTTGTGGGACAACTCCTTTGACAATCTTTGCACTTAAAGGGGTTGTTCCACAAAAACTATTCTACATTTTTGAAACCAGCACCTGGTTCTGAATACTTTTGTAATTGTATGTAATTAAAAATTTAGAATAGCCACTCAGCTATTCAATAGATTATATCTATATAGCGCCACCTGCTGTTTGTGCTTATTTTTCTCCATCCACCTCAACGAGGTGGTCGCACACTCTCAGTTTAAATCTTCAACTGTCACAACCACCCTCCCCCCAGAGCTGTGATAGGGAGAGAGATGAGACACTCTGCACTGTACAAGGAGAACTGCAGCAGAAAAGACACAAAATATTAGAAAATAATGGCTGCTTTTTACAGAAAAAGCATCACATCTGACTACAGGTTGTGTCTGGTACTGCACCTCTACGGAAGTGAATAGGTTGAGCTGCAATACCACACATAACCTGAGGACAGGTTTGGCGCCGTAATTCAAAGCAGACATGTTTTTCTAATTGTGCATCTTAGAAGAACTCGGCACATGTGCTTCTGTGATACAGAACCTGTACTATGTCATAGGGCTTTTTAATCTAGGGGAGGCAAAGACGCTGCTGAGGAATAATTACTTTTCTGCAATTAACTCTTCTTCTTTCTAATCTCCTGTCCTTCTCCTTTCCTCATATAACTTATTTCACATGGCTGCTCACGCTAATGTCTACAATACACTCAGTAACTGGTCATAAAATACAGCAAATGCAATCCCCCAACAACACGGCATTGCAAAGTCACAATTTATTACTTATTTAAAGGGCAGCCCTCCATTATGTGTCGAAGGTGGCCATTGTGTGACTAATGGTATCATTTTTGAAGGTCATTGACTCAAATTTGCATTTGATACTGGAAGCTCTTGCAATCGACTATGACTGGTGGAGGATTTGCCCTATGAATCCTCCAGGAAAAGCAATGGAGTGCAGAGCGGCTATTGAGAATGATTGGCTTCCATTGTTTTCAGTGCACTAGACATGCTCTACAGCAGGGATGCTCAACCAGTGGCCCTCCGTCTGTTGTAAAACTACAACTCCCATCATGCCCTGCTGCAGGCTGATAGCTGTAGGCTGTCCGGGCATGCTGGGAGTTGTAGTTTTGCAACAGCTGGAGGGCCGCAGGTTGGGCATCCCTGCTCTAGAGAAAGAGGGGCCTACTAATGGAAACAATGTATTGTTTGGGCCTAGGGTCCGCTTCAATATCGTGTTTAGGGGGTGGCATCAGATCCAGATCACAATCAGCTTGGGAAGCCCATGGAGATCTGGGTATACAGGTGGAATACACTATGTTGCCCAAGGGTCCACGTACCACTGGAGCTACAGTATCTGACACACATAAAGCTATTGCCCGCCCCCCCCCCCCAAAAAAAACATATAATTTCGGAATGGCCGACCACGGCCGTGTGCATGTGCCCTTAAAGGGGTTCTCCAGGAATTAAGAAAATGAAAATACCTAAATATTACTTTATTATAAATATATTCCCAAATATCTTTCATTAATTATAATGGATCGTTTTGTCTGGGGAGCAATCATCAGGGGAAACAAAATGCCCGTTGTCCTATTAGTCCACACAAAACCTGTCCTAATCACACAGGAGAACAAGTTACTTCACAACACTGAGGTAAAGAGCTGCCTCATCCTCCTCTCTGCTGTGCTTCTCGGGTATTATGATCCTGAATACAGTTTAATATATTTAGCTGAATCTCTGTAAGAATGGAGTTTATGAGGAGACATGATGTATAGAGAGGACGGACAGAACAGACTCTGGTAATGGAGACTGCATACAAGTGCTGATGCTCATAAGCCATATCTGCTCATGAACTCAATTCTAACAGAGATTCAGCTAAAGATCTTATGATCTGTATTTAGGATCATAATCCCTGACAAACAGAGAGGAGTTGACTTAGAGCCAGCTCATTTCAAGCATATGAAAATTCACTCAAAAATAGTAATATTTTTCAATGTACATACCATTCAGACTACTTCTGTCAATCAGATTGGTGTCCACCTGCCAGTATATCCCATGCTGACCTGCAAGAAGAGAAAAAGATATTGGCCATTTTAGATATACCGATACAGTTATAGAGTCAAGGGCGCACCACCAATGAGGCACCAGGTAGAGGCAAGAGGGGGGCAGCGGAAGGGCCATGGGGAATGAGCAATTTGTTAGTCCAGCACTTTATTGGTTGAAAACTATTCTATGACTGAACTGTCATACCCCTTGCCAGTGGTGGTGGATTTTCTCCATTAAAAAAAACAAAAATCAGGCATGTTGAGAGCCAACAGCCTGTACATTCTCTCTCATGCTATCTGCCCTCAGGTAGAGTACAGAGGTCCCCATACACGTTAGATGGTCAGCCAGTCACCACAATAGTTAGTGAGTTTAACTGACGTTAATCTGTAATTTGTATGGTCAGCTTAAAGAGAGTCTGTCAGCAGTTTTGACCATGCTAAACTGCTGACTGCCTTAGATAGGGGCTAGGAAGAGCAGTACGTGCATACCTTTGTGGTGCTTTTCTCATCAGGAGAAGTGACAATATGAAGTTGCATTCTGTCAAATTCTGCTCCTGTAAGTCTCCAGGGCGGAGCTTCTCTGTGAAGTGCTCTCTACATGGATGGAGCTGCTTCACAACCCCTCCTCTCTGCTCTGAATGACAACTATAGGGTCTCCTAGTTGGGGGCTACAGCTGTCATTAAAGGCTATGTACATCTTTGGGGGTATTTTTTTTTTAATTATTGCATTATACTTATTTTGACCTAAAAATCACTTTTTCAATTGGTCTTTATTAACTATATGGAATCCCTTTTTCTGTACAGAGCTGACATGCTCTACTAGCTGCCTGTGGATACTTTCCCAATTCCGTCATCTGAGGAGCAGACGGACTCCTTATCTCTAAACACTCATTAAAGCTCAATCCTAACCTTACTGATAAGAATGAGGCTTACATAAGTGTTTATGACCTCTTAGTAGTTTACAGATAAGGGTAATTAGATGACAGCACAAAGTGATAGTGAAAGTACCAGTCACCCAGCTAGACAAACAGTTAACCCTTTGTGACTGAACAGCTTGATATTTTTTTAATAAAGACCAATTGAAAATATGATTTTTAGCCAAAAATAAGTTAAATGCAATCATAAAAAAAAATTTGACTCCAAAGGTGTGCATAGCCTTTAAGAGCAGAGGGGAGGGTTTGTGAGGCAGCTTCACAGAGCACTTCAGAGAGCACTTCACAGAGAAGCTCCGCCCTGGGGACTTGCAGGAGAAGAATATGGTACAATAAAACTTCATATTCACACAACTTCTGATAAAAAAAAAGTATGTTTGTCCTGATCTCCCTAACCTCTAGCTGGTGCTTTCAGCAGTTTAACATGGTCAAATCTGCTGATGGACTCCCTTTAGGTTATGGACTATCTATCTACTGGCTTGGAGGCTTGGGGAGCATAAGGAGCATAAGCGTTAAATAAACATCACTTATCCATAGAAAGCTAAGTTGCTTTTCGTCAAATCAATTAAATGCTCTTTAGAAACTTTCGATAAGAAGCTGAGCTTTTTAGGAAGCAGCAGGAAAAATACCATATATCGAATAGTCCAAAAAAAAAAATCCTAATCAGCTTATGTGACACCAGCTATGAAGAGACACAGACTGAACCATCTTTGGTTAAAGAAACCTCCAGCTGAATTGATGTTAAATGCAATCCCTCAATGTTCCAGGCTTCGACTTTTGCTGCCTAATAGAGCGTGTCCTGACGGCTGTCTCGTCTCGAGAGACGTACATAAACATGTGGCATGTTGGTGTCTAACTCAGGGATCTCGGAAGCTGCCAGTCTTTTGTCGAAGGCGAAAAAGAAGAATTTATTTTTTTTTTGCTCATCACAATTAGAGTCATCGAGAGAACCTGACTGCCCCCTCCCCCCATAATCCATATCGCCGTCTCGCTCTTGTTTGACAATCTCTGATGGACCGGAGAGCTCATGTAACACATGACAGACGCAATACGGATTCCTATCACATCTCATCTGCCCGGCCCACTTGATGGCTTCCATTTGACATTTCCTTGGCTATAGAAAAATTGCCTTTATTATGTGAAATTGTGACAGTCAATCTCATCTACTCCGTGTGCCTAAGTCTAAATTTACTTGTCATAGGAAATAAGGCAGCTGTCATGTCCTATTATAGATGTATGGGGACGTGAATCTTAGAGAGGATTTGGTTTGTTAAGAGTTGTGCTCTGGAGGTGGCTTGTGCCAAAGGTTTTAAAGCATCTACTAGTAGTTGTGTCAAATCGGCTTTCCTCAAGTAGGTTCAGTCACATCTTTACTTGGCTATGAGCGATGGTTAGGGGTTAAAACATTGACAACAATTCTGAGTGCCGATATTGTGGTCTTCAGTATGGTAGTCACTAACATTACTCCTTAAAGGGATTGTCCATCAGGGAGAATTTTTTTCTCAAAGGGTTCAGACTGGGAAAAAAAATAATGTGATACCTCACTGATCGCCCCCGATCAATCCCTAGGGTCCCTACTGGTCTCTACTTCTTGGTCCTGTCTTGCCTACTCATCCAATGACTAGAACCATTAGTGATCTGGCTGAGCCAGTGATTGGGTGAGCAGACATTTCCTGTGTGTCGAGATAAGGCCAAGAAGCAGAGACCTAGTAATGGGTGAGAGGTGGTGGACCAGAGAAGTATCATTTTTCATTTTCTTATCTGAGCCCTTTGAAAAATAAATTACTCACAGGACAACCCCTTTAAAACTGGAGAGAGTTCTTGCAGTCTGAGTTAGGGTTCATCCAGAGTCAGGGTTCATCCAGTTTAGACCCATATTTATGCCCCCTATTAGGAATTTATAGAGGACGATCCTCTGTTTAGGATCTTCATCTCTTGGTCAGAGTGGAGAGTGGTTACAAAGAGCATTTCTCACTCTGGAGGACCTGTCCTGTCCTGAATGACAGAGACAACCCATTGATGTGAATGGACACTGTGTAATACTTTGTTTCCCCTGTGGTGGCGCTGTAGGGAAACTGAACACACCCCGCCTGGTTTCCTCACAGATTGCCGATGATCACTGGAATTCCTAGCCAGGGGACACTTTATGATGAGTTCATTGTTAAGGGACCCTTCTCTGAGAGAACCTCTTCAAGATTCTTCTGGGCGAGTATTTTAGTCCTAGATCAAGAGCTGATCAGGGACCACCATTGGGATCCTAACCAAAATTGCCAATTACTACTAATATCTTATAGAATTATTGTTCTGACTTTTATTTCAGTAGATCAGAACCATCCAACCAGTAGATAGGGATGAGCGAACCTTGCGAGTTCGGGTACTCGGACCCGAACCCGGACTTTTCCACTGAAGTCCGGTTTTGGTGTTCGGGTCATTTTATTATTTTCTGTTATAATGGAAAATAATAGCATTCTTAAGACAGAATGAAAAAGAATATGGCCATTTAGGGGTTAAAAAAACCCAAAAACAACTCACCTCATCCACTTGATTGCGCTGCCGCAGTGTCTTCCATCTTCTTTCAGCAGGACCTGCAAAAGGACCCGTCATGACGTCACCGTGCTCACCACGTGGTGACGTAATCACAGGTCCTGCTGAAAGAAGATAGAAGACACTGTGGCAGCACGATCAAGTGGATCAGGGTTTTTTTTAACACCTAAATTGCCATATTCTTTTGCTTTCTGTCTTAAGAATGCTATTATTTTCCGCTATAATCATGTTATAACGGAAAATAATAAAGTGAAGTTCGGGTCCCTATTGACTTCAATGAGGTCCGGGGTCATGTTCGGGTCCTGAACCCAAACTTTTACCTGAAGTTCGGCCAAACCCAGGGAACCCGAACGTCCATGAGTTCGCTCATCCCTACCAGTAGATTGACCCAATATCCTCACCACATAAAATACAGATGTAGCAGAGCTGAATTAGCAATTTTACACCTTATGATTGGGTCCTAGTATAATTTTCTCTGGTGTATTGCTGCCTACAGTCCTAAATACAGTGAGTCGTGCCAAATGAGGTACTCAGCTCAGCTACATCACTACTGATTCCAATGCAAAATGAATCAACGTTTGGCATCCGCAAAGCCGGCGCCGATTATCTCTTAATACACGGTTCTCATTGTTTTGTTTAATTCAGAGATGATGCGGTAATTTACAAAAATTGGAGCGTTTCATGTATCGCTGTCTGGATCATGGTGAATGCTATACTTACCCAAAAAAATAACAATCATCCTCCAATGCAAAAAAAAAAAAGTTAAGTATCACCTATGTTTGCGCATCCCCCTCCCCCCTCTCCCCAAATCCTGTCTAGAGGAAGGGGAATGATTTACAATGATAATGAAAATCTGGGAACGTATTCTGCAGCCAATGAAAGGGATGCAAGAGCCGACTGGAAATTATGCCGAGCTTAATTATACTTAATGTGAATTATTCAGAAGCGCGGGGAGAGAGGCTGAAATTTATTTCGTACAAAGAAGCTTGACATTTTAATTGGTCCTTCAGAAAAAGAGACAAAACAATTTCCTCTCAAGAAAATTTACATCTCCGCCATCAAAGCGGTGGCAGCCCTCATCCTAGCGGAACTTCATTAGCAAGATTAATTAGCGCATTGCTCGTCGGCGCCTCGTCAGGTGTGGTGGGATCCAGGTGAGACGTAAAATGCGCCGAGTGCAAGCCCTGACACCATTGATTTTGGGAGGAGAGTGGGAGGAGGGGGGAAGGAAAGTTGACAGAATGAGGCCACCTTACCTTGGTCATTAGCCATTTTGTCAGGATGTTCCACTACAAAGAAAGAAGGAGAGACGTTATGGTTACATTATGACAGCTTCTCGTACGGTGGCTGACATATCATATAGGCAATTTCGTTAGCGGCCTTTATAGCCGGCTTAATGGGCATTCGACATGATGAAACGTTACACTGCACAATACCGCCCATGGAGGACTGAAAACATTTGTAACATTTTATTCTTTTTTTTTTCTTTATTATTTATTTTATTTATTTATTTTTTTGGAAATGTCATCACAGAAAAGCAAAAATTATCCGGAAAAGGGTAAATGCTGAGATGTGTTATTTGGCTGTCAACCTCAAAAGACATTACAAGGACCCTTGGAAAGCTGCCGGCTGCTGCTCAGGGTATAAATGAGGACAACAAAGTGAAAGTTCCCACTGAACATTCAAATAGATAAAATACAATGATGCCGGTTTACTGATAAAGTGTAGATTTTCACACTTAGGCTACTTTCACACTAGCGTTTTTAAATTCCGGTATTGAGTTCCGTCATAGGGGCTCAATACCGGAAAAAAACGCTTCAGTTTTGTCCCCATTCATTGTCAATGGGGACAAAACTGAACTGAAGACAACAGAATGCTCCTGAAATCATTCCTTTTCGTCTTCAGACCGGAGAACAAACCGCAGCATGCTGCGGTTTTCTCTCCGGTCCAGGCATCCGCACCAAGACGGATCCGGAATGACCCCCAATGCAAGTCAATGGGGACGGATCCGTCTGGTGTGACCACAATGGTAAACAGATCCGCCCTCCATTGACTTTCAATGGAGTTCAGGACGGATCCGTCACCTACACATACAGACATACATACAGACATACACACACATACACACAAACACATACATACTTACATACTCCAGGCAGGCCGCACATCGTCATGCCCAGGAGGCGCGCCGCTATGACGATTCCCTACAGCGCCCAGCAGAGGGCGCTGTGGGGAATCGTCATAGCTGCGCGCCTCCTGGGCGTGAAGACGTGCGGCCTGCCTGGAGTATGTAAGTATGTATGTGTTTGTGTGTGTATGTCTGTATATGGTACTGTGTGACATGTGTGGGGCCAGAAAGCGGTTCCGGCCCCACACATGTCCCTGCGGCAGTTCGGATCCGACGGCACCCTTCACCTGCCGGATCCGGACTGCCGCTAGTGTGAAAGAGGCCTTAAAGAGGACCTTTCACCACTCCAGACATGTCTGTTTTAATATCTTCATGCCTTCCCCATGTAATAACAATTCTGGAACATCTATTCTTATGTCTGTATGTTGCGCCATTCCTTTATTATTTCTACTAGAAGTTATGAATGAATTGCTAGCAGTCTGCAGTAAGGGTACAGAGGGGGAGGTAACCAGTTGTGGGTGTGTCCGTGCACAGACTCACTCTATCCAATCAGTGCTGCCATGTTCAGACTGTGCAGGTACACACCCCCAACTGGTTACCTCCCCTCTGTACCCTTACTGTAGACTGCTAGCAATTCACTCATAACTTCTAGTGCAAATAATAAAGGAATGGCACAACATAGAGACATAAGAATAGATGTTCCAGAATTGTTATTACATGGGGAATGCATGAAAATATCAAAACAGCGTGTCAGGAGTGGTGGGAGGTCCTCTTTAAATCAATAATACTCGAAGAAAGCAAATGTTAAGTGTTTCTGAGCTGATTTATTTATTCATAGATCTTTATATGATTTTCCTTTCTGATTCAGAGCTACAAATCACTTTCATAAACAACATAATTCTGGCTGTCTATAAACTCCGCTAGAGGGGGCTAAAGAGCCTACTGCATACTGTTTTATTATAGAGTCTAATGGGGGGCTTAGATAGTGATGGCCTATGCTCAGGACAGGTGATCAATATCAAATCATTGGGGGTCCAACACCTAGAACTACCACTCAGCAGCTGTTTTGGACAGTCGCAAGCACCTGAAAATATACAGAGGATGGAAGAATCCGTGTACTGTGTAATTTCCAAAGCAAGCATACTGTAGCTCATCTCCCATTCACTTGAACGAGACCTGAGCTGCAGTACCTTGGCACAGTCATTACACAGTGGATGAAAACTTGTACTTTCAGTTTCATCCACCGTATAGCTTCCAAGCTGCCTGAAACAACTGATCAGTGGGCGTGCCAAGTATCGGACCTCAACTAATTTGATATTGATGACCTAGGATAGGCTCAAAGCCTTGAAAACCTCTGTAATGTAAAAACAGTCTACAGTAAGCTCTTAAGCTCCCTCTGGTGGTGGCTTCAGGCAGATAGATTTTTATCATTTAAATAGAACCTGTCACCCGGATTTAATTATTTAAACGGCTGTGACCACCTTGTCTGACCTTAAACATCTTTCTAAATTTATAGAAACTAGTTGATGGCAGTGCAGCCTACCTTCTAAAAGGAAATTTGAAAAATGACCTCTGGGTGTGTCCAGACAACTGAAGAGTCCTGATAATATGGTGTCCTAATAATGATAATAATGTGGATGTCGATGATGTTGCAACGTCACACAGAGTCTTGCTCTTGCACAGTAGAGCCTGGCGCATGTGCACTGTGTTAGTCCTTGTGTGGGCAGAGTAAACATTTTACCTTGTGTGAATATGTATTTAGCTGATTGTATGGGGGAAAGTGACGATCCAGAAGTGAAACCTGGACTGATCCATGTGCAGAATCAAATGATTGTTCTGCTCACACAAGAGCGAACACACTGTGCAAGCGCCAGTTTTTGTTTCTACCATGTAAGAGCAAGCTTTTGTGTAGCCTGTGGATCATGGTGAAGAGTGATCTATGTCAATAAAAGGACCAGAGGTGGGGCTGAAAAAAGATTTAATGGGGTGCTTTGTTCATCTGGATACGCCCATCAGACACTTGAGTGGTGATTTGCATATAGCACATGAGGTTTTCCAATGTTATTTTAGATGTGTGGAGACGCCATCACTTGTTAAAAGTTAGACAACCCCCTTAAAGGGCCTCTGTCAACAGATTTGTAACTATGAAACAGGCTGACCTGTTACATGTGCACTTGGCAGTTGAAGACGTCTGTGTTGGTCCCATGTTCATATGTGCCCGCATTACTGAGAAAAATTTAGTTTTAAAATATGCAAATGAGCCTCTAGGAGCAAAGGGGGTGTTGCCGTTACACCTAGAGGCTCTGCTCTTTCTGCATCTGCAGAGTCCTTTGAACTTTGATTGACAGGACCAGGCGTGGTGATGTTTTTACTGCCTGGTCCTCTCTGCAGATACAGAGAGATCAGAGCCTCTAGGTGTAACAGCAACGCCCCCGTTGCTCCTAGAGGCTCATTTGCATATATTAAAATATCATTTTTCTCAGCAATGTGGGCACATATGAACATGGGACCAACACAGATGCCTTCAGCTGCCAAGTACACATGTAACAGGTCAGCCAGTGTCATAGATACAAAACTGCTGACAGATGTCCTTTAAATGTGAATCTCCTCCTCACATCCAAAGGGGGTGGTATTACAGTAATGAGTACTCGATTATCAATGACATTCTGGTTTGACTGTCTATAAAACAGCTGGATAGGCTTGAAAAAGTGACAACCACCTGTAGGAGCCAGAGATATGATCAAGTCTGATGACTCTTGCTTACGGAACTCCATTCACTGCAATAATATGGCGTATAATGTATATTCTATACCTATAACCATATGATGACACGTGCCCTCATATGCTACATACATACAGTTATGCTACAGTATATAGACTTAGAATGTATGGGGTTCCTAAAGTAAGTCTATGTTATATGCAAGCAAGAACCTTCAGTGTAGCCTGTGAACCCATTAGAAGTACCGATAACCTGAAAGACACCTTTAATGTAAGGAGGCTCTGGGCCTTTTTGTGAATGCTTTAGTATAAAGAAGTTTCATTCTTACAGATGTTCCTTACTGAAGACTCCTGTCAGCATAAGAGATGGAGATTTTCTACGTGTGGTTCTGATGGATTCAAGTTTCGCATGAAGTTGCGTCACCAGCGTATATGGTATAATAGTACATACCATCAAAGGATGATAACATACACATCACTGGACCTTTTACCCTCCAGGCTCTTTGTGCCGCTCTACACAGTCATATAGAATTCCTAGATACAAGGAAGATGACTTCTAAGAGGGATGGAGATGAAGAGTTTGTATAATGAGGGGCAAAAAAGATTCTCATCCTTCATCTTCACTGGGATGACTGATCTCAGGATCAGTCATATGAGGAGATGGATTTATTCCCATCACCATACTACAAGGTTGGAATGTCTTATAGGTATGAACACATCAGGTACCAATACAATATTCTGTATTGGATTTATTTAATCTACAGATGTGTCCATCCTTACCTTTCTACTAATTTTGGGTTCTTCAGTCAGTTCTTGTAACCCATAAGCAGTAATAACCTATGGAAGAAAGATGTTTTACATAGTACTTACCTGTCCCTCGCCCTGTCAATGCCACCGTACCCACTGCGTTCTCATGGGCTGTGAGTTCTTCTGCCCATGTCCCAACCAGATATGGTTCTTCTCCTGTTCAGCTGTATAAGAGTAAATGGAGCTGAACAACAAAAGAAGCTGCCTCTTCTAATTGCAAGCTGGGTAGAAGAGGTAACAGCCTGTGTGAGTGCCGCGGAGATGGTGGCAAGGGTGGAGCAAGGGACACATAAGTACTACGCAAAACATCTTCCTTTCATGGGTTATTGTGAAGTACAGATTAGAAGAACTGACCGGAAAACTCCTTAAAAAATGCCAATTTCTCACCCTACAAATTCAACACATTTCCAAGCAAACAGGCTGCAACCCACATCAATGCGAAGGTAGGAGGGGTAAAAGGCTGCGCTAGATGAAATGACAAATATCGGGTTTTAAGTAAGTGCAGATGAAAGCCAAGAAAATTTACACCTATGTCCTGGTATGAAAAGACATGCATTATGGTGTACAGAGCACTAGCAAATGGAGAATTTACTTTGATGCTTGTAGATGAGGTCAATGAGAGGAGGATTCCAAAGTCAAGATCGATGTCTCCTATGTTTATGGCACCAGAGACTGTGTATTTAAGAAGATCTGAGCATAAGAAGATCTTCACAAAAGACACTCATTAGTCAAACATATATAGAGTTTTTTATTTTTTTACTTTTTTTTTGAGAAGCCCAGTGGTGCCAAGGTGGTTTCCTGTTAAATAATTAGTAATCTGTAAAGAACAGGGTTGATAGCTTAAGTTACTTATTTTGTAGATACCTGTAAGAAACTTGCTTTGAAACTAAGGAATACCACAGTATAATATCCGTTTCATGTATATAGTTTGGTTTTTATTTTGAGACAGGTTGAAATGTATTAAAGTGGAATGTGTGGTAAGGTTTATTTCTAGTAGTTCTTTCCCTTTAATTATTTTCTTGCAATGTAGTAATATTTCTTGTAACGTTGTGAGTTAGGGAGTATATACAGGCCACCATTGTTCTACAGTCATCGCATTCCTAAGGGCTTACATAAGTGTATTGCATGCGTATTGTACACTGAATACCCTTAGGAGGGGCCAGGAAAATGTCTAACATTGCATGTAACAATGAGCTCAGCTTCTCTGGTGACATCAATTGGGTAAGATGTCTTGTTACTATCTCTTTCTCTCTGATTGTATCACCATCTTGAGAACTGGTTGATGGGGAGCCCACTCATTTGTTTGAATGCTAGATGATTTATTACTTTGCTTTATTCAGTATAAAATCTGTTTATTTTATCACTGCTTAGTAAACTTTTTTTATGCACCTAAGCCTCATCAAGCCTACTTTATCCCCGTATTTAGAATTCACAGTAAAACAAAGTCTCATCACAACCATTGGGTGGCAACACATAGATAGCATAAACAGCTGTCAACAGAATATTAGAAAATCATGTTTTTTTTTTTATTTTCAAAGCATCTCACACCAGATATCTTGAGATATGTCGAGCAAACAGTAAAGGCAAGGAAGGACACATCTATATCACATGTCATTTTTTGCATGGCTATCCTCATAAGGTGAGAAGGACCTATTATGTGACCTCAGCCTACAGCAGGGCTGGCCAACCTGTGGCTCTACAGATGTTGTAAAACTACACCTCCCCCCATGCCCTGCTGTAGGCTGATAGCTGTAAGCAAACTGGGAATGCTGGGAGTTGTAGTTTTCCATCAGCTGGAGAGCTGCAGGTTGGCCTACAGGGTCCTAGTGCAATCACAATTTTTGCCATACTTATAATAACTCATGAATTTCATATTTCTCCCTCAGATTTCATCCTCTGCATGTGCATTGTTAGGGGCCCCGCAACCAAGGGCCAAATTCAGCAGTTAAACATCTCCACATAGAGGCAAGGGGCATGAGAACTTTGGACTATATGATAATAAATGCACATCACTGGGAGCCATAGGGTTGTGTAGAATAGAGAACATAATAATTATAAGCCCTTCAGATCCTGATGGAGTGAGGATCCATCTCAAGTTTTGCTATGGAGCCCCATATTTACTTATCACACTCATGTTCAATATACTGACTCAAGTGTAGCTGAAAAATGGAAAATCCCAGATTCTCATCAGGTGAAGAATAATATAGTAAAAATACAAAAAATAAAAAACACCTCTTCTATAACCTGGTGGTATGGTCCTATGATCTACAGATTAATGTTCCCTGAAATGCGTGTCACCAAACCAGCCCTTGACAAGGACAGTACAGTATTACTATGCAGCTGCTGATACAACACTGAGCATTAGGTGGCGCTGTACAATTAAAAATACTTCTCAGCTTTTTTTTTTTTTTTTTTTTTTAAGCCATCAAATTGCAATTTTTGCATTGTGATAAGTAAAACACATCTAATATGCAATGAGATTACTTTCTATTAATCACATCTCTATGGAGCAGTGTTAAAGATGAGATTTTTTAATTTAACTGTGGCTTCATTTTTACAGAGTAGCCCATTTAGGTCTATTACAATCAACTCATCCTTGATTGTCTTTTTGTCTCTTTGCATTCTCTTTAACCCTTGAAAAATCATAAGGAGCCTCATACAGATAGAGGCAGCTGCAAATGTCGAGACCAGACGCTGTGCTCTGCTCATTGCTGGATTTGGGGGCTTTATAATGCTCCCCGGTCACTGCAGCAATCGGATGGATGGTATATAAAATCGGGTAGTGGTTGATTTTGTGCTGCACTATACTGAGTGAACCTATATTACAAAGCTTGCCTGACCCATACTGTTATGATATTGCACAACTATTAAATTTACTTCTATAGGAAGCTGACTTGTCACAGATAGTGCCAGGGCCATGGACAATAAGCAGCTCAGCCCCCAACCTGTTTTCCATTTTTAAATAATTTTTCTAATCACTTCACCCCACATGATATCGCCATATGATGTTATAATAATAGTGCCAAATACATCCCACATAATACTGGAAAATAAAGCCAATATAATACGCCATGTATAGCCTCTATAATACTGCCATATGCAACCAACATAATAGCTCCATATAACAGCAAAATAATACTATTATATACAACCCACATGTTATTGCCATATAATGCCAAAATAATATAGCAATATACATTCCACCTAAGACTGCCATATAATGAAATTGTAATACTGCCTTATACATCTCACCTAATACTGTCATATAATGCCAATAAAATACTGCAATATACGTTCCACATAATAATGTCAAATACAACCCATACGATACTGATGCATAATGCCAGTATAGTTCTGCCATATGCAACCTACATAATAGTGTCATATAATGTCAAAATATTATATACAACCCACATGATATTGCCATGTAATGCCAAAATAATACAGCAATACATTCCACATACAGTAATACTGCTATATAATGAAATTGTAATATTGCCTTATACATCTCACATCTCAATAAAATACTGCAATCTACATCCCACAAAAGAATGTCATAAAATGCTAATAAAAAATCACACTATACATCCCACATAATACCGCCATAAAGAGCCCACCTAATGCTGCATTTCATTTTTAATTTTACATTCTGCTAGGTAATACTGGTTAGTTCCGGTTTGATAATGGGCTTCCTGTCCTTAGGAAGAGGGGCTCTGGGCAATTTGTCATCCCCAATTTGTCCCTTTGTTAGGCTAGGGCTACACGGCAACAGTTGTCGCACAAAAGTTGCACAACAGTTTTTCTAATGGTAGACATGCTGTGACTGCGACATGACAGTCGAAAAAAAAAATCAATCCAAGTTGGATTTTTGTGCGACTGTCGCATCACAGACGCAGCATGTTTCATGTCGCAGTGCAAAACCATTGACTATCATTGCAAAATAAATGTTGCTTGACTTTGGTGCAATGTGAATGTTGTTGTAGTTGCACTGTTTTTGTAGTGCGACTTATTGTGTAGCCCTAGCCTTAAACCAGGGTCCTGGGCAGTAAGCAAAGTAGCCCTCCCCAACTATTTTGCACTTTTAAGCCACAAAATACCGCTTCATAATGCCAAGATATCGTAATACCGCCATATACAGCTCACATAATACCACCATATAGAACAATAATATTATGCAACATCAAAATAATTCAATGCACAAAAACTAAAATCCAGTTCCATATAGTATACCGCATACTGTCAGCTTGCTTCCGGTCTCCATGCCCAAAAATAGTGGGCAATACTGAACCATATTAGCACTGTATTGTAGTATTTTTTTTTGTGTGTGTGTGTGTGTTGATGTGTATCAAGAACCAAGTTTTCCTCTAGAAGTGCTTGAATCGGTTCTTCTAGGGTAAAACTTGGTTGGACATGCAGCAGTGTCATGAATTATCAGCCATATTTTATAATATGTGAAAGAGACACTGCCAAAAAAACAAAACAAAACATCCAAATGACACATTACTAATGGAAGAGATGTGTGCTGCCTGGTGGACATTTGTGGTACTGCACCTCATTAAAAAAATAATAAATGTGCAGCCACGTACAATGTTACAATGTATCGACATCATTAATAACATGTATAATTTAGATGTTATTCCTTTACATGTCTCTCTGGAGGATATGAAAGGGCCCTGACAAGCATGCTGTTAACTACAGAGACTCAAAGGGGGGGCGACTTCAGTGAAAGACTCCTAGGACCAGTTTAGCGCCTTCCAGATTTCTCAGATCCGTAAAAACCAAGCTGCAGATTGCTTTCCTTAATATGTATTTATTAGCAAGCAGCAGAAACGCCCGACATTAGCATCAATATCAGGACCTGGCGAGGACTTCACAGAGTCGGGGCACCTCAGATGTGGTGACAGGTCTCCCGAGCTCCAGAATGATTGACTGTAATAATTTATTACATGCTGTATAGGGAATTACATCAAACGTTCACGTCCGGGGTGAGTGGGCCTACACGCTCCTAATGATGTTACATGGCTAATAGGTATTTTGATTCTCCTTTTTAATATAGATCCTTACTTTTTGCATATTTTAAATAGGTGAAATTTGTCATCGGTGCAGCCAAAAAGCAGATTATTTCTTTTTATTTCTCCCCTTACTCCATTTTATCCCTCAGCAACATCCTGAAGCTCCAGATCCAGCGAGCTAAGATTTCTCAATGTCCCATACTGTCTGCAAGCAGACTACGGAGTAATACATGATCGTCGAGCATCAGCCCTGATGCTTTGTTCACTGGCTTTGGCCATTGAACACTGTTGACTCTGAATAGAGCGCCAAAGCACATGCTCGGCTGTCAATACAACCTTGTCCTGACCAGGTTCTTAAGGTCAAACCCCCACCAATATATGTACCATTAATCATATCAGTAGTAATAAGTCAGAGCAGTTGAGATCCTTGTATTTTTTCTTGAAGGCCTTCTGACTTGTACAAGAAATCTCTGTCATCAAATACCGATGACACATGCTTCAGTCAGTATAGTCGGTTTATCACAATCAACGTGAGGTCAAGGAATTCATGGGGGTAAGATGTTGATTGCAATTTGCAAGACTGAAGTCGTTAGGTGTTACTTAACTGCCTTGGTGCGGCATGTATTGTCTGCCACTTACAAGGCTGTTTTAACACCTCTCCTGAAGTAGCTAAATGACACTTAATAGCTTCAGTAACGCCAACTGTATTCAACATTTTACCTCCATGAGATCCTTGAACTTGTAGTGATTGTGATAAACAGGTTATGCTGACTGAAGCATGAATCACCAGTACAGAGGTCCCTCAAGATACAATATTAATTGGTTCCAGGACGACCATTGTATGTTGAAACCATTGTACGTTGAGTAATCGGTTCCAAAGCCCCAAAATGTCATCCAAGATAAGAGAAAATGAAGATTTAAGAAAAATCTGAGTCTGAGACATTGCATGTTGAGTCTAGTTTCAACTTATGATGGGCCAGAAAAGACCATTGTATGTTGAAAATATTGTATCTTCAGGCCATTGTATCTTGAGGGATCACTGTATTTAATGCAGGAGATACCTTGTACAAGTCATTCTAATTGAGAAAGCCAGACAGATGACTAGCAAAACGTCTTCTAGAGAAAATACAAGAAGTCCAGTTCCTCTGACTTATTACTATTGATATACCATGACTTGGATGAATGAGAAGCTTCACGAGCGTACCATTTATCATGCATCCAGTGGATACTGCAGGTGATAAATAGAGATGAGAGAATCGATTTTAAAATTTGCAAATTCAAGTCGAATTTGGGAGAATCGATGAGAGAAAGAGATAGAGGAAAGAGATAAAAAGGGGAGAGAGAAAGAGACATTTCCAGGCAGTCGGCAATTTCGCCAGCCCTACTTTGCTATTTTCTTAAACCAGGGTTCTGGATAGCAAGCAAAGTAACCCTCCTCGTTTTGCACTTTTTAACATTTTTCTTATAATTTCAAGACACATAATACTGCTTTATCATGCCAAGATAATACTGCCATATACAGCTGACATAATACACCATATAGAACAGAGATCTCAAACTCGTGGCCCTCCAGCTGTTGTAAAACTACAACTTCCATCATGCCAGGAGAGCCTACAGCTATTGAGGCATGCTGGGAGTTTGAGATCTCTGATATAGAACCTTAATTTTATGCAGCGTCCAAATAATTATACAAAATGTCTATAAAATACTACAAACAAAAATCCAGTTCCATACAGTACTGTACGTACACTGCTGAATGATATTGGTTACTTCCGGGCTCCATGCGCAAAACATGGTGGGCAATACTCAACCGTATTAGCATTGTATTGCAGTATTTTTTGAGTATCAAGAACAAAGTTTTCCCCTAGAAGCATTCAAATCAGTTCTTCTAGGGTAAAACTTGGTAATGTGTTTAATAGAAGATATGGATGTATTTCTTATATATATGGTCACCCATTATCAGCCATATTTTGTGATATATGAATGAAACATTGCCAAAAACTGCACAACATGCAAATAACACATTACTAATGGTAAAGATATGTGCTGCCCAGTGGACACTTGTGGTACTGCACCTCATTAAAAAAATTGCAGTCATGTACAGTGTCACAATGTATTGACATTACTCCAGGCAATCAACACAATTTCGATTTGGGTCAATTTTATTCTGACCTGGATCAAATCGGAAGATTGATTCTGCTGAATCAGAGAAAAATCACATTTTATGAAATTTGCTCTCGTCTAGGGATAAATGGTTCAGGCTGGAATACCATTTTAACACACTTGGGGGAGTTAGAAAACACATGTTTAAATACACAATAGAGCTTTCTGAGAGAATAGAGAGGGGTTCAGTCCTGTCTAGGAGCTAGAATGGAGACTGTCTCACACTCTGGAGGACTCGGCACGTCCATGCCTTACACAGACAGCCCAGGACTTGTGTAATGCTTTGTTTCCCCTGTGGTGGTGCTGTAGAAACATTGAAAACTTCCTAAGTTCCTCAGTAAATTAGAGCTGGTTCCCCTCCTAGAAACGGGACAACCAGCTTAGAATTTGGAGACCAGGAGTACATACTATAGAGGCAGATCATGCAATTAGTAGGAGGCCCATGGAGAGAGGAAGGGCCCAGATCTGGTTGATCCCGTTCACTGGCAAACACCAATGCAGGACTGGATCCTTTCCAGTGGAACTATATTTATGGAACTGACCCAATGGGCATAAAAAGGGGAAACACCAAGGACTTCTGACACAACCTGGTACCATTATGGGGCCCCATTTGAGCTCTACTATAGGACTCCCCTCTTCAATGTATGTAACTGCTGGGGACTCTCATGACATAAGTTCCAGGTATGCTATCATCCTAGATTTAATGATTATAGCTACAGTGACATTTACAATATGACTATGTAGATGAAGTAGAATGAAGTGTACAACACACGTCATCGCAACGCTGCCTATCTGCATTATGGATACTTGATGGAACCATCATGCTTCAATAAAGGCTTGGCCAGCTGCAACTATTCCAGCCAAAACCTTCGAACCAGACATTCTGCATTGGACTCTCATTTTGCATAAGTAGAATAAATGTTTCCTCCTGTGCTTTTGCAAAGTTTCTGAGTTTATTCACCGCTCCGTTACATCTCGCTTTTCCTCCCCTGAGACTTATTTAGACAGTTAAAAAAGTACATATTACAATGGAATAAAGCAGAATCATACCTTTAGGCGTTCTGAAAGGAATTGGGTCGGAGAGGGGCCCCAATCCTTTGGCGTTGCGAGCCTGTATTCTGAAATAATAAGCCGTGTCTAGGTTGAGGTCAAGGATCTCATGAGTAAGTCTGTCACCGCTGATCGTCTCCATCACCCAGTCATCTATCTGGAGGTTCTTATCCAAGGTATAAAACAGGATATACGCTAAAAACACAAATAAAAATATAGATTGTGACAGCTTTAGAGAAACATTTTAAAGCGTCATGAATTATAAATGAGTCCTGGTCCTGCATTATGTATTTGTAGCCGCAGTATCAACATCAGAACGCATTATTCTTTCGACGTGGTAAGTGCCAGCTTCCGTCACTTCTAATTATGATGAACCGTGCCGTTTGTAACCCGCTTGTTCATCTTTCTGGATTTTTCATTTGCAAGGTTTCTTCCCAGAAACTAAAAGCCTAAATCACATCTAAGCTTCTGCCAGTCAAATAGGTGGCATTGGATTTATAGTGCCTCTCAAGCATTTAAAGTAGTTTCAACCCTATCTGGGAGAGGAATTGGTTCTCCTTGAAGAGACCCAGCAGGCGTTTGGAGACTTATTTTCCGGCAATGCTTCATGGGAAATTAAAGTATGCAAATAAGCATCTCTTCAGGGGCAGATTGGCCATACAGGGAAATTTCCCGGTGGGCCGATGCTCATGGGGCCACCTGGGCCCTCCTCATGGCCATCCAATAGAAGTTTTTGGGGGTGTATTTTGTGCTTCTGGCAGTATTTTGTGGTATTTGGTTCTGTTGGGGCGGTATAATGTGTCACAATATGGTATTGCTGACCCTGACTTCCATCAATTCGGACCCAACTACAAAACTGAGCCACTTTTAGTATTTTTTCCTGGGCCACTTTAGGTTCCCAATCTGCCCCTGCATCTCTTGAATGTTTTGGGGCGACTTGAAACACTCTAAAACAGCATGGCAGCTGAGTGATTGGAAGAAGACCCTGAGACTCAGAGGAGGGAAAAGTTGTCTAAACTGAGAAGGGACAGCCGACTATCTTGTCTATGTGTATGGGGACCTCCTGATGTAGAGACTGGACATGTTAAATTCCAACACCCAATCTTTTTGTTTTCACAGGAAATATGCCACTGCCAGAGGCCTACTGCCATTGACAACACATGTACGCTTGGTCTGACCTGTTGAAGGAATAGCTGTACGGACAACCATTACTGAAGTTGTAGGGACAGTTTATTCGGTTTCTGGTGGCTTAGTTGCTAGCATTGTTGACTCTAGGGTCTTGGGTTCAAATCTAACCCTTTGGATCCCTTCCCTTCAAAGCCATATAACCGTTCAGAACCTCTGTTGCAGATTCCATCAAAAACACTTGAAAGAAAAGTCCTGTACATGCTAGGACCAGTTTTACAGGAAGCCACATAATTGACCAGCATGTTTCAGGAGTCTGGAAGGAAACTGGAGAACCTAGAAGAAAACCATGCAAACAGGGGGAGAAAATACAGATGAGTTCTACCTTAAAGGGGTTGTCCAAGTTGTTTTTTTGTTCTTTATATGTTTCTAACTTGTCAGGTATAACAACTTTCCCATATACTTTGTGTTTCTAAAGCTGCTGGTTTCTCATAGTTGACTGAGGGTCACATGACCTGTGATGTCAGCTTATCTCCCTGGTCTGTGATGTTTCGTGTACAAGCCTCAGAGTTCAGATAACAGTCTGTACACGAGACGTCACTGGCCACGCCCCCTTTCTTTGCCGGGCTCCTGCTATCTGCTCTCTCCCTGGATTCCTTCAGATAAAACATTAACCCCTTCAGCCAGAACACACTGAGGGCTCAAGGCTTTACAACAAACAGTAGCTGCAGCAGTGAGAGGAGACAAATGCTGGGCAAGGAGCTATAGAGGAATTGTACAAGAACAGGTAGGGAGAATTTCCTGTGTGTATCAGCAGTGTCATTGTACAGCTGGGACTTGTAGTCCTACACAAAAACATGCTGCTGAGTATCCCAGCAGGCAGACATGTACTCACAGCACTTATATTCACTGCCTTTGCAGAGAAGGGGAGAGGGGGGAGGGGCAGAGATTGTTTTTACTGCATGCAAACAAAGCCCAGAAGAGAACCAGGGAAATGAGGAAATATAGATTTTTTTGCCTAAAACTTACTGAACTTAGTTATATATTGCTACCCATCAGATTTACAGTGCTATATATTTTTTTTCCATAACTTGGACAACCCCTTTAACTTTGCTTGAATTTCCAGGTAACAAAACGGATGCATTTTTCTGGCATCCAGTAAAAAAACTGCATTTTTTTTTAATTGTGGGAAACTATGGGCAACGGATGGCCATCAGAGGTGTAAGTTGTTTTTTTTTTAACAAGGGCACCTACGTCAACTTGTAATACTCATCTCTTATATGTCAAGCCAAGATAAAACTTACAAGGGTTGTGGCAGGGATCTGACACAACACACCCTGACTGATCATCTTTTTCAGGCATTAACTGGAGCCAGAAACTATACAGTGATTGGAAGACTCTGTCCACTGTGTACTCTCCGGGATGGCGTACAGCAGCTCAGCTACTATTCACTTGAATGGGAGCTGAGCTGCAGTACCCTGGCATGGCTAGTTGGTGGGTGTGCTTGGTGTTTTGCCCTGAAGAAAGGCCATCAATATCTAAGTACTAGAAAACCTCTTTAAAGGATCATTGAGTTTTCAGTAAACTATTGATATGTCATAGAGACTTGAAAAACTTTGATCGGTGGTGGTCTGATCGCTAGAAAGAGGAGAGAAAAGCGCTCGCATATCTTTCTTTCTCCACCTCGCTGCAGGAAAGGAAGCAAAACAGATAGAAAGTCTATGGGCCCCTTTCAATTCCATCTCCTGCAGTGAAGAAAGTACATGATATGCAAGTAATTCTCTCTCATTCTAGCGATCGGTGGGGGTCTCAGCACTCAGACTCCCATCTATCAAAGTTTTTTGATATGTTCCTATTGTATTGTTCTGACCTTCTGTGCCGACCACTGGATTGACCCTGTGCAGTATGTTCTGACCTCTGCCTGATCACCACATTGACCATGTCCTCCTAGAGGTAGCAGCTCAGTGGCCCCTGCAGCAAAGTCCAGATCGCCACAGGGGGTAAAAGGATGAAAACCAGAGGTCCACCTTGACAATGCCCTCAAGAGTTGCTCCAGCCCAAATATGATTCAGTAGGAAAAATGGGTCAGCATCTGCTTTGTCACAACAATTTTGTCTATGGGTTGTGTCTAGAGATGAGCGAATGTGCTCGTTACGAGCACTGTAGTGCTCGGCTCCCCTGCGCAATGCTCGCAGGCATTGCGGATCCGTCCTCAGCTGCGTGTAAGTCAATGGGGACGGATCCGTTTGGTATGACACTCATACCAAACGGATCCATCCGCCTTACCCGACTGAAAGTCAGTGGGGACGAATCCGTTTGGTATGAGGTCATACCAAACGGATCCGTCCCCATTGACTTACATGCAGCTGAGGACGGATCCGCAATGCCTGCGGGCATTTGTTCGCAGGGGAGCCGAGCACTACAGTGCTCGTAACGAGCACGTTCACTCATCTCTAGTTGTGTCAGAAAAACTGTACTATAGGTCGACGACCCCCGGTAATTCATCATATGATACATTTCTGGTCAAATGGCAAGCTCCAGCATGCAAACAAGCATGCAAGTTCTTTATCCATCTAAAAAAATGTAATCAAGCAAAGTATCGCTAACAAGAAGAGAAAGTGAAGTGGTGAAACATGTGGTATCCAAAAAAAAGGTGCAGAACAAGCAAATTACCAGTAATCTTGCCGTTGGCTTCGATCGGAGGCTGCCAGCTCACTGTAACAGCTCGAGGCTTCCTTTCCCTTGTGATGACTGTTAAATCCTTCGGGGCAGATGTTGGAGCTTAAATTGTGTAAAAAAAATTAAGAAACAGTTGGCTATGAACGAGGTGTAAATTAACAGTACGACATTCAAGGTGCTGATAAGAAACATTATTCCAGCGGAGGCAGGAGATGTAATGATCAGGAGGTTCACACATCTAATTATGACATCCTGACACTTTCTTGCCCCAGAGTTTGTTTTTCATGTCATGAAACTAAAACTCTGTCAGAAGAAATGATACTCATATGTGTGGTGGTACTTTGTCTAGAAATGTGTCATCTCATAAATGTGGAATAGTGTGCTCTCGATAGCAAATTATAAAGGCATTCTGGTCATGGCACCCAAGGTTAGTTGATAATTCTTGATTTTTGTGTTGGGGATACATTATTTTTTTTAAATTCAGACATTAGTTGCTCTTTTAGAAGCTCTTTTAGAAGAGAAAGAAGTTGATTTGAGGGGTTCCAAACTCTAGGACCTCCAACAATTTGAATGTTGATGGACATAGATGAATTGACCTTAGGTCCTGCTCATACAAATGAGCTGGAGAGTCTATATGAACAATAAAGCCCCATCAGTGTGCTGGGCAATAGGGTTCCCAGAGGTTGTATCTCCATCGGTCAAGCATTGTTCACTTATCTTAAAGGAGCTTTCCTTTATGTAGCACTTCCTGTTGCTGTGTCCAACCAAACCCATGATGCACTTCTCCTTTCTCTGCCACAGCTACAGCCCCGCCCCTAACAACATCCCAAGCTAGTTTAAAGCTCCTCCCACCCAGTTACATAGATACTTCCTTATCACTGCCCCGCGCATGGACATAACATCACAGGAAATAAGAAAGAGCTACATGGACATGGTCATGTGACCACAGCCCAGAATAGGAGATGGGAGCTAAAAAGGTAAAATAAATATATTACAAAATTACAGCTACTTTCATAAATGATTATTTTAAAGGATGTTGATGCAAACTGGGAAAACGCTTTTAAATGGTACCAATCACAAAACGTCCTCCACCGAGTCATGGTCTAGGAATTCTTGAGGTAGAAAGTCAGTTTTCTGCTTTAGCCCTGTATCTAAATTCCCACCCCCCAAAGCAAAATATCTTGGCACCCCTTTAATACCCTGCACCTGACACATGCCCTACCAGCCCCCACTTACAATAAAGCTATATAAAATATTGACCCAGATAGTGTGAGGTGACAACCACATGATTCCCGACTAGGCCTAGCGGTCTATAGTGCTATGATCTACACTCAGTTACAGTGGAGTGGGGCTGTAGTCCTTTGTTGAGTGTAAAAGTCAAAACCTTAAATTTTTGGTACAACTCAATGCCATGGTCACATTAGGTTACTCAAATGGGTCAAGTCAGTAAAACAACAATAGAGTATGTCATATTATAGCAGTTATTTATTGTTATACCATTCTTAATCCATCATATCCATCGTTACCTGTTTCATAAGTAGTAGCATGAGCCGTCATACTCCATGTACTCGACCTTCTGCCTTTTGTCACCATCACTGAAAACTCATACATGGTGTTCGGTTTCAGACCCGTAACTGTGTGGCTTAAGGATGTGGTATCAGCAGACTTATGAAAAAGAAGCATAAAATACAATTTTAAATGAATTTTCTGGTACTTAGGTATTGATGGTCTATATTCAGGATCGGTTTAGGTCTGACACCCAACACTTCGACCGATGTGTTTCGGGCAGCTACTAGCACCAGAAGTCACGCTGTGTATTGGCCATGCCAGGGTACTGCTGCTCAACTTCCATTTAAGTTATTGGGAGCTCAGCTCCCATGCGCCGGCGCCAGTAACTACACAGTACGTTTTGCTCAGTGAATAGTTTCCGGCACTGGTGGCTGCCTGAAACAGCTGATCAGAAAACTTTAGGGATGTCAGACCACCACTGATCTGATATTTATGACCTATCCTGAGGAGAAAACTGCATTGAATAAGACTGTCCACTTTAGAAAATATCTTTAGTTGTATAAGAAACTCCAACAATAGATTGAGAACAGGATATTCTGTTATCAGTGCCCTTAGTGATCTGCTATAGAAACATAGATGACTGACAGCAGAAAAAGACCATCTAGTCTGCCCATATATTATTTATTTTTTATCTTAGGATAGACGCAGGGGTGCACCTAGCCTTTCTGCTGCCTGAGGCGGAAACAGCGCTCCCCCCCTCCATGCCAATTTCTTAACCTAACCCCTATGCCACAATGAAAGTGCTCATTGCCCATTTCCCTTCTGCTGCTCCCCCCTTGCCCTTAGTTGGTGCTGCCTGAGGCGGTCGCCTCACTTGGCCTCATTGGTGGTGCACCCCTGGATAGACGTATGTTTATCCCGGGCATGTTTAAATTCACTAACGGTAGATTTCCCAACCACATCTGCTAGACCACTTCAACCACCTTTCATTTAAATAATACTTCCTCACATTGCTCCTAATCTTACCTCCAGCTAATTTCAGATTGTGTCCCGTTGAACTTGTATTTGGATTCTTCTCCTGAACCTTATTTAAACCTTTAACATATCTAATGGTTTCGATCATGCCCCCCTTTCCCTTCTCTTCACAAGGCTATACAGATTATGTTCTTAAAGTCTATCCTGGTATGTTTTACTCTTAAGACCCTCCATCATTTTTGTGGGCTGTCTCTGCATCTGTTCCATATTACCTATGTCTTCTTGTAGGTGGGATCTCCAGAACTGGATACAGTATTCTAGATATGGTCTCACTAGTGGAATCTCTCTCTTCCTACCACGGGATTGTGCCAGAAAGTGTTACATTTCCCAGCAGCTCCCCCACAGGGGAAATGCAGAACTTCATGGTACTCAATAAAATCAATGTAATAGTTACACACGATGGGTCCCCCAGAGGAAGACCAGTTCTTTGAATCTGAAGTCTACTCTATTTGGAGCCCCAAATGGTTGAGCAACCTGTATTTACTCATAATGCCCTGTAAGAATGTTTCAAAATGAACCAGACAACCCCTTTAATGATACCATTATTCAGAAAAACTTTTAAAGACATCTTTACCTTGTATTTGGAGCTGGAGGAGTAGCTTGTTCTCCATCGTATTGTGTAGAAACGAACTTCTGCTGTCTTTTGGTTCTTTACGACAGAGTTGTCTGCCCAGCTGACTCTGACGGCATCATGCGTTAACGCAACTGCCTGAACACCTACTGGTGGGAGCATGGGGGTGGACATTTCTGGGACTGAGGTAGGAAAATCATCAATAAAAGGATAAAACTCAATTTCTGAGGGATCCAATGGGTCTGATAATCATGCATTAAATAATGTAGTAATTAAAAAAAAAAAAGTAAAATAAAAAAATAATATATTTTCACAGCAAAGGAAAACACAATGGGTTAAATACAAAATAATGGTAAGGGTGAGAATGGCATAGAGAAAGATAGAGAAAAAGAAATAGCAATTAATTACAAATTTTATTATATTTATTTTTGTGCTTAAAAATGTAAAACTCTATTAATATACATTATTTTTAGGAATACAAATATAATAAAAACATAAAAAATATTACAAATCTAAAAAATTAGGTGCATAAAATATCTTAGATTTAGATATCAAGACAGAGATCAAACTACAATTATGCTAAAATAGAAATGTATGCATTTTGCTGAATTCTGATATTTTCTTAAACCTCGCGCATGATATTATTATAGGCTGTACAAGAAGGGAAATCACAAATCTCTTAATAGCAAATGTGACTCCCTGGAGACTGTTGGCAGCAGAAAATCACACTTTTGTATTGACTTCTGAAATGTCCTTGAGTTCTTCGCTGTAACAGATTACTTCTATACATGTTTCCATAAGGGTAGAAATCAATTATGTAGTAATGAAAATGCATGGAGGCAGAGTCCATTAATTTCATACACCTTGAAAGTTCAATTATAACTCAATAAACATTATAGCGGTATAACTAGTAACTTGTAATACAGCAAAGTATATTTCTACAAAAATTATTTTAGCTTCCAAAGACATACTAAATACAAAACTAATATTATTATGTATTTGTATATTATTATTATTATTATTATTATTATTAATTTTATTTATTACAGTTATATGATAATATTTATGTTATCATTATTAGTGAAGTTATTATTTATTACATTTATATTATATTTATATTATCATTAGTCAATGCATATTATTATATTATTGTTGTTATTTTTTAATGTTTTGTTGTTTTGTTTTATTTTTATCAATATCGACAGCATCAATATGAGTTCTGGAAGTTGCTTTAGGCTAAGTGACAAGGCTGCATGCAGGTCCACGCCATTTCCATGACCTTATCTTTCTTCTTGGCTTGAGGTAGTCTGAGATGGGTGGGTTGAGATGAGCAGGTATGAAAAAAAGAAAAATAGAGGCCAATAGCAATTTTTTTTTAAAACCAGAGCTGTTTATCTTGCACTTGTCATCTCAGGATATGAGGATGTCTCAAGCCAAGAAGAAGGATAAGGAAGGAGACATCAGTATGGCCAAAAAGCCGTAGTCAACTTGAGAATCCAGATTAATTGTCACATGACTTTACTCCCCATTGGGAAACACTGAGGTTTTGAGGCATCATGGTAATAATGTAATTTTACCACCAGTCACAAATGTCCTTTTATCATCATGGAGACATAACCTTAACAGAATCATAAACTTGAAGAAACACTGTTTGAAAGCCTTAGCCTCGGGCAGGTATCTGAAACCATAGTGTTTTGTACAGAGGGAATGAAGTGTTTCATATCAAATGCATAACTGTCCGTATAATGCATGAAAAGACCAGGTCTCCAAGTGTGAGAGGCAGAGCTCATGCTCTGGCTCATCGATCGGGATCCTGAGAGGAAGCAACCCTCTCCGCTATGTCCAAACAACCTAATGACTTAAGGTCATTAAATAATCTGAACACTTGATAGATCTAAGAGCATCTTTACATTTATGGAATTCCATACAAGAATATAAGAGAACATTTTAAGGAGTTGAAAATATACAGATATGATCAGCAGGGTTTAGATGATCAAGTTAGATGCTCACCAGGGAGATCACCCACTCAGTATCTTCTCCCTCCTCAAACAAAGTAGCTATTTTCTATACAGTATATTTCCTTTGTAAGCAGCTCTCGGTACCTCCTGAATCTGAGCCACTCCACTTTGATGCAAGTTTTTTCCACCGTAGCCCCTGCCACCCTATCCTGAATTATGTATAACAGTGAAGTTCACTCCCACTTGAGCACAAAGTGTCTGAGACTGCCATCTTGACTATAAATGGACACTTTTTTATACTGGGTATCAGAGACTAATGGATCCAATAATTTGAGAACAGGGGAGGGGAGGCATTAGACCCGATTACTTAGTAGAGCGGTGCCAATTTTTAGGTTTAATTAGAAAGACAAAGAGTACCTACATCCACTGAAATGGGAAAAAATATTTGGCACCATGTAGTTGCCAAATTACATTTTCAGATATAATTGCCTACCTTAAAGAGGCATCCCTACTTAATAATCTTATAATATATCACTAAGAGACACCATAAAATTATGAGTTCAACCTCAAGGATCTCCCTTGATCTCACAAACCAAGGGAGAGATGATTGCAAACAATACAGAAGTGATAGCATATTCTAATCATATGCCATCAGTTCCTATACTGGGAATACCCCTCTAAATGTTAATGATAATCTTAACTAAGCTAGAATGTTAAGTCTATGATAGGTAGGCATTCACATTCACTCTTCAACTGTCCTTTATATTGTAAGTATAAATAAATAAATAATAAAAAAATAGTAAAATACATAAAAAATATAAAAACATAAAAATAATCTAAGAATAAAAAATGTATAAAAATCTAACAAGTCAAATACTTTCAGGACAAAATAAAATATATCATTTGGTTTAGCCAGCCGGGTCTTGTTTATCCCACAGAGTGAGTGATGTTATCTGTATTGATTTTCACTCCAGAATATTTCTTTGCTAAATTGTTTTCAGAAAACAAGTGATATATATTATAATATCTTACAATGAAATAGAAATTACATATTGATTTGGCCCAGATGATGGGACATTGGACACTTAAAATGAAAAGCCGAGCTCCCAGGACTCTGTCTTTTGGGAATACTTCATAAAAAAAAAATCTACATCATTAAAACAGTTTCTCCCTTGTATTTGATCGGAATACTCCATAGGGTTACCTTTTGGCAAACTGTATGTCTTGTTTTCGGACTTTTGTGCTCTCATTGACATACAGCTCATACTAGTGAGGAACAACCTGAGAATATTCCATCAAATGCAGGCACATGGACTACACAGATGATGAAACCACACTAGATTTCATACAAAAATCTATAAAAATGTTTCAAAAGTATAAAATCATAAAAATACAAAAAATATACACAAATAAAACCCATATTTTTTTTAGAGAGAGAGAGAGACAGAGAGAACACAGAACACATTTGATTCAGGTCGAATTTATTTGGACCTAAATTGAATCAGACAGTCGATTCGGCTGAATCGAACCTGAATTGAATTTTAAATAATTGCTTCATCTCTTATAATGAATTTTATTTAAATTTATATATCTATGATAAAGAGGCACTAATATAATCATACAACTGAATATTGAATTACCCTGTTAGACTTGAAATACATCTTATAATTTTGCTTAGATAAAAAAATAATTACAATTTGATAATAGGATTTTTTTTCATAAGATTTTGACTTTTGGTCAATGTAATCAATAACTACTGGACCAAATAAAAATTTCAAATTTGAATTTCTATTTGACGGTAAAATTAAATTTTGAGATAATTGCTGTTTTCTTTAATTTACTGACAAAACTTTAAGAATTTGATGTAAAGACCTAATAATTTTGTCAAATTTTTTTTGTTTATATAAAAAATTGCATATCTGTTTTGAGAGACTGTTGCGTTCTGTTAATGCATACAGCATAGTAAACAGTCTGTTATTCAATTTTCTGTAAAGAACTGTTTTTACTGTGTTACTTGTAATACTTTAATGAACAATAATTATAACACATTAAGCTGTGTGGTTTAATTTCTCTGCACTTACCTGATCTTTTTTGTGCAATTATAGGCGAAGAAAATAAGGATACAAACAAAAATGGAAAGATAATAATTCAATGAAAAGCACATTTTTTTTCTACCTACCAGTTTGAGATCGCGTTGTGGCGCTCTCATATAGGGGGACCCCTTCTCCAGCATTATTAAAAGCTTTCAGTGAAATCACATAATGGGAGCTTGGTTCTGCAAACAAAACAAAAATACATTAAGAATAAAACAGCAGCAGTCATGGGAGGACATAGAAGAGTAATGTGAAATGTCATCTATTTAGATTAAAAAGTAAAAAATTAATAATAATAATAATATAATAATAAAAACATGTTTTTCTTTATTGACTTTATGGTAGCTTCATTGTCAACATCAATTTTCAACTGTATGTTATTGTAGAATATAACACTGTGTCCTTGTATCCTGAACTCTCTTTATTCCATTTACATGCTGTAAGAGCCTCCGTCATTCAAGTTTTTTAAGCAGGATGGATTAAGAGTGCAGTTTATACTCATTTTAAAAACAGGAACTATTCTAGAAGTAAGAGGTCAACCTATGCTGAATTATTGGGATATTATTGCTAAGAAGGAGATAATCTTAAAAAGGACATCTTACTGCTGATATTACAAGGCAGTCGGAATTAAAGAAGCAGATTCTGCAATGTCAATAATCTGCAGATTAAACTATAAGAATCAGGAGTACATAAGTTCATAGGCGGAGGCGTTCCGGTTCCATGTATTGCTGTTTCAAACTCACATATATACCTAAGTGAACAGTTGTCGTGTAGCCCTACTAGGATGAAGAAGAATAAGCAAAGAAGGAATAAAAGTTATATGGAACCATATTCTGCAGAGCCTTTCAATTAACAAAGTAACCAGCAAGTATAGAAAAAAAAGAGACAAAAGGACAGAGGACCCTGCCCATAAGAGCTTACACTTTACAGTAGAGAGGTCTCTGCCCATAAGAGCTTACACTCTACAGGAGAGAAGACCCTGTCCGTAAAAGCTTACATTAGGAGAGAAGTCCCTGCACATAAGAGCTTACACTCTACAGGAGAGAGGACCCTGCCCCCATAAGAGCTGTACAACTTTACAGTAGAGAGGTCTCTGCCCATAAGAGCTTACACTCTACAGGAGAGAAGACCCTGTCCGTAAAAGCATACATTAGGAGAGAAGTCCCTGCACATAAGAGCTTACACTCTACAGGAGAGAACCCTGCCCATAAGAGCTTACACTCTATAGGAGAGAGGTCTCTGCCCATAAGAGCTTACACTCTATAGGGGAGAGGTCTCTACCCATAAGAGCTTACACTCTATAGGGGAGAGGTCTCTACCCATAAGAGCTTAGACTCTACAGGAGAGAGGACCCTGCCTATAAGAGCTTACCTTCAACATGAGAGAGGTCGCTGTCCATAAGAGCTTACACTCTACAGGAGAGAGGCCCCTGCCCATAAGAGTTTGCACCCTACAGGAGAGATGACCCTGCCCATGGGACCTTACACTACTGGAAAGATGTATCTGCCCATAAGAGCTTACAATCTAAGTGGAATAGGAGGAGTGACATAAAAAGTGCATGGTAATAATGCTGTTCTGAGGATCAACTCCTAGTGTTGGTTGCAGAAATATAGATAAAGCTGCAGGGACCCATGACTTTGTATGTATCTGCTAGGGACACATATGGAGTGGGGATATCTGTGACCAAGTTAGATTGTGAAAGGACCATGAAGTATGGTTATGTGACATTGGCCTCCTTGAAGAAATCATTTTTCAAGTAAAGCATAAAACATTTTAGAAGCAAATCCAGTGGTCCAGGGTAATGAGGAAAGGGATGATGAGAGCTGTAGTTTTATTACTTTTGTCGTAAGCATAGGAATGGTGGAACATGGTGCAATAAAGCATGACTTTGAAATAATATCTGGTGGCGTTGATTTCCATGATGCAACAAAATAGTTCTTCCAAATATTTCATGCAAACCTGCCAAATATTGATTTATAAAAAACTTGGGCCTAGTTTGTGTATCTGTATATTGAGATTTGTTCACCTTTTGGGGGGTTTGAGCCGACCCCTCGTCCCCCTGGACAGACCTTCAAAGGGAAGCATACTTACTTGCTCCCCACCGCTGGGTCTTGGCCCCTTTGCTTCCCAACCGCCGCAGGCTCGCTCATGCCTCCCTTAGTGAACATCCACTTTGCCACCTCTGCAGCCAGTGACTGGCCTAAGCCATGACCTGCCCACTTTCACACATCACATGATCGATTGACATTATGCAACGCATTATGTCAAAGGAGAATGTTGACTGGGGGGGGATCTGAGCAAGGCAGCGGCAGTGAAGGAGCCGGGACCCAGCGGCGGGGAGTGGGTAAGTATGCTTCTCTTTGTAGGTCTGGCCAGGAGGTGAGGGGTGTGCTCAACCCCCCCCCACCCCACCCCCCAAAAAAGTGAACAACCCCTTTAAGAACTGTCTCATATGACCTGAAGTACAATAAGAAAAAGAGGCAATGATGAGTTTACGAAGGTCGCATGTGTATGTGAATCCTGATTTTTTGGTTCATAACTAAGTGATAATGACCCTCCTCCTGCCTCAGTTAAGCTTAGTTGAAGAGCACCATAATTACTATTAATCCCTCTGGTGGCCAGTAGACCCATAATGCCTTGCGTCTTATTGCTTCATCCAGTTCTGAAGGGGTTTAATTCTGAAGACCTTCCTGGGATTGATTATTTCATTGTGCATCTCATTAGGACCCCTGCCAAACGAGTGACTGAACAATATGAACTTGATGTGCAGCTTTTCCCCGTCCTCGTTGGAGGTGATATTCATTTACTGCATTTGTTTTGATATAATATAATTGGCCTTTAGTAAATCGCATTTCTTTTCAGTTTTTTTTCTTTCTTACAGACTCGAGAATTGCTTCAATTGTAAAGAGGCAATCAACGTGAGCAAACGATTCATCTCTTTTAATTTTCAAGTGGAACACGCTTATCCTTTCACAAAGCCATCAAAGTGCCCGCTGCTCAGATTTCTTCCCACTTGTAGCCTTCTTCTACTCAAGACGTACTATCACAGACCTCATTAACCCCTTCTGCCCTGTGCTGTAAATGTACGCCACTGGGAACTGATAATTAGTGCCCATCAGCATATCATCATATATTAACGGCTCTGTGATCACACGAATCGTGGCGATTAAAAAGTTACCACCCCATGGGTGAAAACCTCCAATCCTAGCCGTGCAACCCATGAGATGAAGCAACCATCTTGGTGACAACTCATTTTAATGGCTGATGCCAGTCTTAAAAAGGACTTGTCCATGCAATAACAATTCTGGAGCATCTATTCTTATAGCTGTGTTCTAGGCCATCCCTCTGTTGTCCCTGCTAGTAGTCGGTTAATGAATTTTCAGCCATCTGCAATAAAGGTCCATTTGGGTTTCCAGTTGGGGGTGTGTCTCTGCATAGTCTGACACTGTCAGCACTGATTGGATAGTGTCAGACTCAGCAGGGACACACCTCCAACTGGTAACCCCTAGATGAACCTTTACTGCAGACTGCTGGAGATGCATGCATATATTTCTAATAGGAATAGCACAACATAGAGTCATAAGAATAAATTGTTATTACATGGGGAATGCAAGTAGTTACTAAAAACAGACACGTCAGGAGAGGTTTCCTTTAAGGGGTCCTCCTATGGGGTCTTACCTGAGATGGACCAAAGCTTTCTGCACAATTTACTTAAAAATGTAATTTTAAATGAACTACACCCTGAAACGCAGATAGGCAAATGTCACACTGTAAAAGTTCCAAAAATTAAAAAATAAAAAAGTTATATTAGCCTCGAAAGCCAAACATGTTTTAGTCCGGTAGGCCAAAATTAAGGTTTGAGGGGGTTGTTCAAGGTTCTAATGTTGATGGCCGATCATTTGTTTGAAGAGATGGTGGCTTCGGTGAGAGCTGGAGCCTCTTCCTAAACCATGTGATGTCCCGTTTTTTTAGTCACATGGCATAGTCGCAGCTCAGTCCTATTCAATGTAATGGAGCTGAGCTGCAATACCAAGCAAAGCCACTATCCAATGGATGGCGGTGTGCTTGGTAAGCTGCAAGGTGCCCTCAAACACCTAATCAGTGGGGGTGCCAGGTGTCAAACCCACGCCAATCTGATATTGATGATCTGACATCAGAATAGGTCATCAGTAGTAAACACCAGAAAACTCCTTTAATTAAAACGTTGGTTTTATTGTATCCACTAAGCGAGAACAAGAAGAAGCGTTAGGGGGGCACATTCCTGATGACTTCTCCAGTGGTTTGGCTTGATTGATAGATCTCTCCCTTTTTGTGTATAGGGAGGGACCTTTGAAATATCTGTCTTGCATGTGGATGAGCTGCAATACCAGACAAGCCTTATGGACAACAGAGGTGCTGTTTCTGGGAAAAAACAGTGTGCATTATGGTAAAGCAGCAGTAAAAAAGTCAAGAAACCAGCATAATAGTAATTAATCCCCCCTCCCGATAATATTTCTCTACATATTCATATTAGAAGGGTCATGACCATTCTCTGTCTTTTTGCCAATTCATTTCCTGGGAGCATTTGGAAATCCAGTTTGCCATCAGTCTGTTAACAGCGGCATATACTTGTGAAAATAGAGAAGTTCATACATAAACAATGCTTTGGGGTTCTTCTCTCTAATACACATTGTTTTTTGTTCTTGTCTTGTTAAATTGTAAGAGATGTACGACTTGTTTTCTGTAGAGCCGGCGCGGCATACATTAACTACAATGAAAAATCATTTTTCACAATGGGAACCTAAGCCGAAGCTAAAAAGCCTAATCATGAAAAGCAGAGTCTGATAAATTAGCCTTGGGAAAAAAAAATTAAAGATCTGGAGAAATACAAAAAGTGCATTAAAAGAAAGCAATTCAGAGAAGTCAGCATTCTTATAATTACACGTAGTGCAACAGTGTTGAACTGTCAAGGGAATCTTAAATCCATTTTGCTACAAAAAATCCTGGTAAAAATGAGTTGATAAAACTTTTTCATGCTGTTAAGACCCCCAGTGATTGGCTGTAGTCTGTTGAGGACTCCAGCAGCAGGTGTTCAATTTCCCTGCAGCACCTCCGCAGGAGACACTAAGTATTACACAATGCCCATTTAGATCAGATGACTTTGTTTTTAATTTAAGGATGGGTCCAGGAGTGGACTAGCCATAGACCCTACAGGAAAATTTCCTGGTGGGCCGATGTCAAGGAGGGTGTGCAATCCTACGGTACCTCATGGCTGCCTACCAGGAACATAATGATGAGATGCTCTGAACCTTATCACATTGGACGGTGATACAATTGAATACTACAACAGGGGAGGCAGTATTTTGTGCTGGACTGTGATATTATGTTCTTCTAGGGTGGTATTCTGTGTAGTACTAAGGTATTACTGTCCCCTCCTACAACATGGGGCCCAAATTATTTATTTTCCAGGGCCACATTAACTTCCCAGTCTGCCCCTGGTTGGGTTCTCCAGAGAGAAAAGGAATTATGACTGCTCTCTGCTCTGGTTAAATGATGGAGGTGCCAAACAAAGACCCTCCCTGCCTCCTACTAACTTAAAATGCAAAAAAGAGTCAGCAGTTTGTTGCCCTCTCATTAGGGGTTTCTAGGGTTTTACACTCAGCAGGAGGAATCAGACCATACCTAAAGGCATTCTACACAGGCCGATGGTCAGGAGGAAGAACGTTCATAAGAGTGTTCGTCCTCAATCACTGCCTAGTGTAAAGAGGGCAAGGATTGAACATTTGTTCGCTGATCATATCTATTATGCATGTCAAATGCACATCTCTCTGGGATGCAATGCTGATATAATGTACACTTCATGGGAGATGAATGATTATAGTAGCAATCGGTTGTCCCCTACGCAGTTTCCATTGGTCTCTATGAAGGCTCGTTAAAAGAGCACTGATTGACTTGTATTCTCAATCAGTGCTCATTATGATTCCACATGGGGCCATCTACAAGGATTAGACACTAAGGAGAAACCTCAGGTTCCAAACCTGAAACTGGAATGAAAAGGAGTAGCTACAGTGAGTGTAGAGAAGTCTCCTGGGTCCTGGTGCCTGAGGAGGCCCACATAAGATGGCACCAGTATTATCAATGACATATGGTAGGTTAGGGCTTTGTTACATACTTTGCATTGGGGACAGGAAGCCTCAGGTTACTCCATTATAGTCATAACTAGAGATGAGCAAATCGATTCTGAAATTTGACCTGAATTTTTCCCAAAATTCTGATTCTTTAGAATCAGAATTTTGTGCAATTCAATTTGAGAGAATTGAAGAAAGGAAAGAGAAACATGTATCACAGCACTTTCAATTGAGGTTGAATCAGGTGGGTGATTTGACTGAATTGGAACAGAATTGAATTTCAAAAGGGTTATCTGGTAAATCATTTTTATGACCTATTCTCTGGATAGATAATCAATATCAGATCGGTTGGGGTCTGACACCCAGGACCGCTGGCGATCAGAAGATGTCAGTGCTCCATGAGCGCCGCAGTCTCTTCCAACGCCATGTGACATGACCGTACATGAGTCACATGGCCTAGATGCAGCCTAGCCCCCTTGAAGTGAATGGGGCTGAGCTGCAATACTAAGCACAACCACTATATAATGTATGGTACTGTGCTTGGAAAGCAGGTGGGAGCTCCAATGAGTGCTGGGTCTCCCTGAAACATCTGATCGGCAAGGGTGCCCTGGACTTGGGCCCCTGCCGGTGTGATAATGAGGACCTATCCTGAGGATAGGTCCTCATTATCCATTCCTGGATAACTACTTTAAGAAATCGAGTCATGACCTTCCTTTAGAAGTTATGTCCAAGGAAGTCTCCTGGACAACTATATGCAGAATTTTTGTTTCTAGTAAGCCATTGGCATGCATTGCCAAGTTCCATGTGCCTTTGGTTCATACATTAAGTCCATTTTAATCTCATTGAAAGATTCTGTCTCCAATATTTATGGTCTAAACAAATCTTGGTTTCTCCAGCTTAAACCTACGCCATGACCACTCATTTCATTCTGTCCTTGTCTGCACGAACAACAACAAATCTTCAGTTCCATTTTTCCTACTATCTGCAATGAGCAGCATAAATGGAAACACAATCCCACTTTTTTTTTTTAATTAAGCCAAATAATCAACAGCAATGAGATATGAAGAGCATAAACTAAGTCTTGGTTCACCTTCCTCCGAGTTGGCCATTAAATAATGTAGGAATAAAGAATATCATTATTTGGCCTTGATAAGGGCAATGCGCCTCTGAAGGCTTTAATTTATTATTAGCGGCCGGCTGGAATGAATATGTTTCATATCTGCCTACAGAATGAAATCTAAAGTACATAGAGGGAGGACTGTAGAAATATAAGATGAATTACTCCGTAATTACTTCACTAATGTCAGAGATGTTTCTATAGAAAGGAGAGTCAAACAGTAAATGTTTCTGGTGAAAGGGCAATGAAAAATAACTTTTACATGTTACATGAGCTACAATTTTTTCATTTCAGCCAGGGTGTATCCAAAAGTTATGCTCTAGGTGGGTAAAAAATACCAACTATTCAGGGCGCCATCTGGTAGAGCCTACAGGAGTTGACTTGATGCTTTACTTCTTCCACAGTAAATAGGTAGGAGGATAACTCTCTAAGTCCAGTAGTCAGACCTACCCAGGCTGGAAGAAGTTTGATGAGGTGATGTTAGGCCACCAGTGATGATGGAAATTAAGGAGCCTTATGGCAATGGACCCATTCCAATGTCAAATTAAGAATTAGATTAGGGTAAAAGTAGCATCTGATACCGGTAGAAGAATTCGACTCATTCAGCTGTGCAACTAATGGACTATTCTTCAACCCAACTAACCAAGATCTGAAGTTGTGGAGCACCAAGATTAATTCAGAAGATTTTCTTGAGTTGCACAGGCAGCAAAGAGCAGTGTTACTCAATCCTTCCAAACAAACTACCCCCTACTCCAAAAAATGACAAAGTACTCCGAAGCTGATATTTCTTGAGGTACATGTAGAACAAGCCAAGAAGCTAGGCCATGAGAAACTCAAAGGTCCCTCTGCAATATAAGAGGAGAACAGTAATCAAGTGGTGTTGGTTGATCTACTATGGTCTAGATCAGGGATCAGCAACCTTTGGCACTCCAGCTTCTGTGAAATTACAACTCCCAGCATGCACTTGTACTTGGCTGTTCTTCTAACTCCCACCGAAGTGAATGGGGGATTCTGGGAGTTGTAGTTTCTGAACAGCTGGAGTGCCGAAGGTTGCTGATCCCTGGTCTAGATTTTGGAAATATTATAATATGGGTGCATGTATGTGGTGGTCCCTATAGGTCCATACTAAAGGCACTTCTGGGGTGGATTTTAACATGATGTAACATAAGATGGGGCATTACACAATTGGTTTTCTTGCGGACTCATACCTATGTACTGCAGAAGGCCTTAAAGGGGTATTCTCGCTAGGATATGCCCTCATTGTCTGACCCACCTCTGGGACCCGCACCTATATCGAGATCAGAGGGGGGAGCGCTGCATCTGGAGGACCCCAGGTTTCCCGGGGTCCAGCAACCACCAGGCGCAGCTCCCCACTGCTCCCATAGAAATGAATGGGAGTGCACTGTGCATGCGCAGCCAGCGCTCCCATTCATTTCTATGTAGCCGACAGAAATAGCCGAGCCAGCGCAGCCCTATAGAAATGAATGGAGAGTGGCTGCGCATGCACAGTACACCCTCCTTCGCTTTTGGGGCTCCATTCTCGATATAGGTACAGGTCCCAGCGGTGGGACCCGCACCTATAAGACAATGGGAGCATATCCTAGCCATATGCCCCCATTGTCTAAGATGAGAATAACCCTTTAAGGCATCTGTACATCACAGATCTGTAATACGGCCGCGCGTAGGAGGCCACGTTGTAAGCAACAAGTAACCCTATAGCTGTTAATACAAACCAAAGAGACATAAAAGACTAAAACAACGACGGGGTCTCAATAAACTTCAGTGCTTTGTATTTAGCAAGAAGAATTCATGAACGATTTTATTTCTTATGACAGCATTGCGCTCATTCTGTGTCACTCCTCATACCTGAGCATAGCACAGTCAGAATCACAATGAGCTTTTTCACGATTCGCTGGAGACATTTTGCTTTAATACGGACTGGAAAATTGACTTGGGACTTGGATTGTAAAAATACTGCTCTGGCCCTTATCCATTACCGTGTTGACCTGGACCTCCCAGGAATTTGAACTGACTCCCCGTTTGGTCATACAGGAAAGATTATAGCCTTTGGCTATTCCTGTTTTCCAGTGAGTCGTGTTTAATCATCGTTCTTTTCTTTCCAGACTCTCTAACATGTTAACACAGAAACAATGGAAGCAGAAGAATCCTTAGGGGGAAGTGAACATGAATACCTTCCTCTTCTACATTTATGGTTTATCAGAAATTGCTTCATGTTTCCAGGAGCACATTTAGTCAACCTATGGTGCAAAAGGTAAACAAGTGGAGAATTGCTGTAGGAGACCTTAAGTTCTACTCCAATATATAAAGGTCAAAGAGCACCTTTTTGCAGGACCAATTCCAATAAACCAGGCACACTGCTTGGTAGGGTTGATCTTGCCGATTAAAATGATACCTGTGTTGTGACAATCAGTTGAGGCATTCCGAGGAAAAAAAGACTTTTGTTCTTGACCCAAATGAGGGGCGTGGCCTAGCTCATCAGTGCACCTCAGCTTCTCAGCTTTCCAGTGCTGACCACACCCCCTCTGCATGAAGCCTTCAACTGCATGATAAGTAAAAGCTTTTTTCTCAGATACGCCACAACTTACTTTCACAAGGAAGATACAATTTTACTCAACAGGATCAGCCATATGCCTGGTTTACGATAACTGATCCTGCTGATGGGGGCTCTTTAATCATTATGACTCTTTTTGTTTCCATTCCTCATCATTTGTAAATCTAATCTGTCATGCAGGAGGAGCTGAACAGTTTGGTATATAGTGTCCTGGGTGCAGATACAGTAGAACGTATAATTTATTTCTATAAAACTCTGTACGTTCTATGCTTAGGAGTCCAGTGGGCGGTCTTATTCAGTGACTGGCAGCTTTCTCTGTATCATGCACATGAACGTATTTTCTTTCCGTGTCCGTTCCGTTTTTTTTGCGGACCGTATGCGGAACCATTAATTTCAATGTGTCCACAAAAGTTACTCCGTGTGCATTCCGTTTCTGTATGTCCGTTCCGCAAAAAATAGAACATGTCCTATTATTGTCCGCATTACAAGGATAGGTCTGTTTTATTAGGGGCCAGCTGTTCCGTTCTGCAAAATACCGAATGCACACGGACGCCATCCGTCTTTTTTGCGGATCCATTTTTTGCGGAGCGCAAAATACATACAGTTTTGTGAATGAGCCCTTAAATGGAATCACCCACTGAGCATCTTAAGCAACAGCATCTTAAAAAACAGAAGCTTAAATGAATAATATACTTACTAGTTATACCAACTATATTCCTGCAAACCTAACCCTAACCCTAACTCCCAGCATCCCCTAATAGCCGTGGGCTGTCCAGGCATGCTGGGAGTTGTAGTTTTCCAACAGCTGCAGAGCCGCAGTTTGGGCATCCCTGGTATATACCAATCTGCTCAGCTCTTTCTGCTCTTTAACATGCTGTTTGCAGACTAGCCTGCTTTTTGAATGTGACGAGTTCCCTTTAAGGTCTTGTTGTCAGTGAATGACCTAGCAAAATGGGGGGCTGTGCTGCAGTAACCAGACTGGGCCGCTATATACTGGATAGAGGTGTGTAGTTCCAGTGCCTGATTTCAGCACTGGAGCTTCTGAAAACAGCTGAGGTCAGTGAGGGTCTGACTGCCCACCTAAGGATAGGTCATCAATATTAAGTCCTGGAAAATCCCTTTAAATCACTCCATATATAGAGGCCACATGCACGGCTTGTCATCCTCCATGCACTTCTTATTTTGACCTTCAACTCTGTCACATAAATACCTTGGAAAAGTCCAAGACACCAGAGATTCCTGTAAAATTCCAAAGATATTTGTCTCATGAATAAAAAAGGCAACGTTTTGGCCAAACAGGTCCTTCGTCAAGCTTTAGTCTAGGCTTGATAAGGGCCCTGTATGGCCACAACGTTGTCTTTTTTTATTTTACGTGCCTCAGACATTTTCCAACCCGGCCTTAAAATCACTTATAAATTGATACATTCCAATTTTGTTTCTTTAAAGACTTCAATTTACACTCAGAAGTTAAAAGGCAACCGAGACAAGAAGTATAGCAGAACATCACCCTTCTTCACCTCTGGCAATGAATAAAAGGCTGGCTCATTCTTAACCAAAGGGAAGAAAGCTCTCAGGACCCCGGCACAGTGAAGAGAAAGAGCGCGAGATGATTGCATTTAGTATTTCATTATCGCTTAAGGTCAAGGTATAATGGGGAAAATCACAGGAATCTTGGCCTTGTTAGCGATTTTGAACATTTTTGTGATAGTTTGTGTTACTGAGCACTGATTATGCAGTAGAAAAAAATAAAATGAATCAAATTAAACATAACCGCAGCATCTTCCTGTCTGAAATTGTCTGGCTTTGATGCAAAAAGTTCAGCGTCACCTTAATTGGGTGAAATAATTATTCTTCTCCTTGGCAACATTAGTCCAAAAACATGCAGCCACCTTGTGAACATGAAAATTCTACTGTAATTGCTCATCAGAGCCACGCTAGGGGCTTTCCGCTTTTTAAAGGGGTTGTCTAGGTGTTCATTCTTAGTTAAAAGAGGGGGAGTCCCCTATCCAGAATCTTCTAGACAGAGTCAAGAGTAGCTGCTAAGAACATCTTGCTCTCTGGAAGATCCAACGTGTCTATGCAATACACAGACAGTCTACTGATTTCAATGGAGAATGTGCAATACTTTTTTTCTCCAGTGGAGGTGCTGCAGGGAAAATGATCACTTAGGTTACCCCACAAATTATAGCTGACCTTGGTCAGTCCCAAAAACAGGACAACCTTATCATCAGAATTATGCATAGATATGTTACAAACCCTTGAGACTGATTTCGCACACAAAGCTTTCAGAAAAATGCTATTTTAATAGTGTTTTCAAGAGTTAAAAATGCTGCTACCATTGGTTACCTTAAATGGGGTATATCAGAATTTTACTATTGATGCCTATCCTCTGGATAGGCCAACAATATCTGATTGTCAGGGGTTTTACTCTCCGCATCTCCCGCAGATCAGCTCATCTGGGATAGCTCGCATGCCGAAAGTTGGTGCTGGAACTACACAACTCCATCCATTGAGTAGTGGATGAAACTGGTTACTGCAGCACTGATCCCATTGAAGTGAGTACTGCAGTAACCAGCTGCATCCACCTGGTTTCGGCACCAACTTCCGACGCAACACCAAATCATCTGGTTGGTGGGAGTGTGGGGTGTTGCACCCTCCACCATTGATTAGATATTGATGGTCTTATCCGTGTTTTTCTAGAGATTTCCTTAAAGGGGTTATCCCATGAATAATGTAAAAAATAAAAATCAGACATCATATAGTAAATGACAATACCTTTCTAACAAAGCTAGAACCAGCCCTGTACCTCACATGGATCCAGAGATCTCCCCATTCATTGCTCTGATAGATTTATATCAAGATGACAGCTCAAGGGGAGTGTCTTTTCCACTGCAGCTAAGGGGGTGTGTCTCAGCTCTCCCTATCACAGCTCAGGAGGCAGTGGAAAGATGAAACTGAGCATGTGCGGCCTTCTCAGTGAGCAGGTCAAAGAAATAAGAAATTAAGTGGCATATACCTATACATTTTACTGAATAACTCAGTAACTATACAAAATTTTTATTGACATGCAATTACAAACGTATTCAGTTCCAGGTGCTGGTTTGAAAACTGTAGAATATTTTTCGTGGGACACTAAAAACACCATAAATAGTTTGTTACATGTAGAAGCAAAAACATTTTAGAATTTGTTTTTCAGGCATTTTAATAATTCCAAGAAATAAGACTTCATGAAGAAAACCGTACAATGCTTTTTCCACCAGTGCCTGAAGGGTTGTTCATGTACTTAGCATTTCAAAGTCTATATTGCTCCAGGAGAAGGAATACCACAGTGGACCTTATGCTTTGCAGGTCACCTACATTTGTGAAAGTTGAAAAGTCTAGACCCCTTGTTAAATAAGTAAATAACCTCTGGGGCTACTTCTTAATCTGCCAGATAAAAAAATAACGTTACTCACCTCACTGATAATCCTCCGATACTGTTCTGACACGCTCCGGTGTCCACTGAAATTTACTTCTCAGCTTCACACACAGGAATTAACTTGAAATGCTCTCTAAGTCCAAAAACTGGCTATAGCGGAATCAATTTCAGCCAAAAGTTGACAGAGCAGTTATTCCAAGCTATTTCCTGTGTGTCGAAATGGGGACAGGAAGTGGAGAGAAGCGGGAACAGAGCAGCATTGGAATGCCACCAGATGGAAATCGTGAAATGAGTGATGATGTTCTGACCATTTTAAACTTCCAGATTATATGTGTAGCAACCCAGACCTAGGAGTACTACAATCTGTACATAGTTTACATTGTTATGTATTCTGTATTGTATTGTTTGCTTCTGGTCATAGTTCCCAGCAAGGAATGGATGACAAAGGTTGGCAAGGAACAGAGCTAACCACCCTGTTCCTCCCCACTTGGTAGGAGTGGTCTGGGCCTGCTCCCTGGCAACAGGAGGTAGGTTCCTGTACAGAGACTGAAAGGAGAGGAAGCAACCTGTGGAGCTCCTGCTCCGGATACAGATTCTGAAGAGAGAACCAAATCTATTCTTCTCAAGTAAAATCTTGAGCCTTCAGGCTGCAGCCTGAACTTCTACCTTCAGCATTGAAGACACTGCTGCGAGGAGTGGGATTACAGCCAAGCCACCCATCACCAGACTACCACTAGGCCATTGCCACCTAAGTGAATTGCCTCCACTGAGATAGAGAAGCTTTGCACTTAGTAAAATAGACTTTGTAACTCTGCCTTCCTTCAGTACTATACTTCCACTGCACCGAATCCCCAGGGATTCACCATGACACAATACTTCCATGGGGCCACTACTACTCCCATCCATTACACCAGCTCCTGTAATATCAGCACCAGCTCCAGACTGATATATAGATTAATGCAACTTACAAAGCCTCGTACACTAGAAGAGGATGACTGATAGATATGGGATAATGCCTTCTATTTTCTTTGTGTCTCTTGAAAACTCATCACATTGATAATGACCAGAGAACAGTGGGAGAAAATATATCGCTTCTCCAATAAATGCCAACAGGGGGTCATCTAATAAAATGATAGGAATCTCAGGCACCGAGTAGTTGTCATCTTCTCCTCATGACCGTTCTTAATGCGCCGGATGCTGAACGCAGCTCAGGACCACAACAACAGAAATAAGGTATTGTGAATGCAAGGAGCATTACACTCAGCATCTCCGTGCAGTTCCCTCCGTCCGGCCACCAGGCATGGTTTATCGGGTTTGGTTTATTACACCCATATTGCAAAGAAATTCAACCTGCAATGCAGGAACGTAAAATGATAAAAATGCCATTGTGCTTTTTTTTATCACCTCCATGATGGAGCACATCTTTTTTTCTGCTTTATAACTTTTTTTCTGTGACATTGTTTAGAACCATTTTAAATCAGACACTGAGGAATGAAACTTTGCAAAGTTTCCAGACTTTTGTCTTCAAGATCTATGGAGCTGTGTATAATATTGTGAGAGTGAGGCTAGAGAGCTTATAACATAACAGCTTCTTGGTGAATTAAAGGGGAAATTGAGCAAAATCATCAGAAGATCGGGACTGAAGGCATCTGCTGGGGTCCCAATCATGGGGTTGAGAATGTCCAAAATGAAGGTCGATAGAAAACCAATTCATAGGAGGATTATTTTTACAGAGCAGTGCTGAAGGCTGTGACTGCTTTATGAATTGTAACCTCTGAATTTTAGAATTCTGTGAAGTTTCCAGCTCTAGGACCCCCACAGATGTCTTCTTTTACCATGTCTACATATCTTGTAAAAAAAATAATTTTCAATGGATGTCTCCTTTGACACTCTGAGGAATGGGCCAATTTGATTTTCCCTCTTTGCATTCCGCAGCCTTAACATTTTATGACTGGGGCTTTATGAGATTTTGTTTTTTATGGCACAAGTTGTACTTTATGTAGCTAGTATTTTTTGTAACATACTGTAGATCTATATATCAGTACATTAGCTTGAGTACTAGTATAATCAGCAGCCTTGGGGTCCGTCAATGAACCCTGGGCTGTAACTAGTTATGGCCCTCAATTGCAGCATGGGGAATTTCCTGTAAGTGATCACATGGGGTTCTATCTTAGTTAATTCCTTTGAATGGAGCAATCAATGCTGAAAACAGCATTCAAATTGTTAATCTACAAAGATCAAACTGTGTACTAAAGCTCCTGAAGGCTTGGGCACAAGATGGGCTAACAAAATCAGCATGATGAGTATATTCATCCTGATGACACCTATGACTCAGGCTAAGCATTCTTGTGGTGTCCTCAATGAGTTAAAGTAACAGTTAATTTATTTAGGCCCCTGGTAGGATCAAATTTTAGGGGACCTCCTATTACCAATTCACTTTATTCTGTGTCAGGCTGGGGCTTCTTTGACCCACTAGAGGACATCTTTCAATCTATACAGAACATCTAGTGTCCATTTATAATTACAATGTAATTTTGGTTGTTACAGTACATTGTACATACAGGACATATCATCGATATCTGATCTTCCCATAAGAAACAGACCATAGTGATAAATGAAATTGTCCAATATCATATCCAAATGTTTTTTGTTTTTTTTTTACTCCAAAGCCACTTAAAGGGTTGTCAACTAATCCAATATTACCTCCAAATGGTGTTGTCTTCTTCTCCAATATCACTTCCAAATGAGGTTCTCTTCTTCTCCAATATCACTTCCAAATGAGGTTCTCTTCTTCTCTAATATCACCTCCAAATGGGTTTGTATTCTATTCCAACATCACCTCCAAATGGGGTTGTCTTCTATTCCAATATGACCTCCAAATGGGGTTGTCTCCTATTCCAATATGACCTCCAAATGGGGTTGTCTCCTATTCCAATATGACCTCCAAATGGGGTTGTCTCCTATTCCAATATGACCTCCAAATGGGGTTGTCTCCTATTCCAATATCACCTCCAAATGGGGTTCTCTTCTATTCCAATATCACCTCCAAATGGGGTTGTCTCCTATTCCAATATCACCTCCAAATGGGGTTCTCTTCTATTCCAATATCACCTCCAAATGGGGTTGTCTCCTATTCCAATATCACCTCCAAATGGGGTTGTCTCCTATTCCAATATGACCTCCAAATGGGGTTGTCTTCTATTCCAATATCACATCCAAATGGGGTTGTCTTCTATTCCAATATCACATCCAAATGGGGTTGTCTTCTATTCCAATATCACATCCAAATGGGGTTGTCTTCTTCTCCAATATCACCTCCAAATGGGGTTGTCTTGATGGTATCTTTGCCCAACTACAGAGCAATTTAACATCCACTTGTTTCATGCTACATAGGGATCTGTTAAATTGCTGCATTAAACTTGGATTGCAGAAGATTTTATCTAAATTTTCTACAAACCACTAAAATTTCACTTAAAATAAAGTTCTAAAAACAAAAATTATTCATTATTCTCACACTCCTGGGACTAAAGCTTCATTAGGGTCTACTAGCTAATTTCCAGTGAAGACCGTCCCGACTGCCATACTGTATGTGGGGCACACCATATAGAACCTTGATACTATAAAATGTATCCATAGATGTAAATATAGATTTGTCATTTCTTTCACTTCCTCATTAAAATACACCAAGCTGATTTGGTACACCACAGGGATGATAGACAACCCGTATAGTCTAGTCAAATATGGTTTCATATTCTGCATGATTAAACTTTGATATATCTTACTAAATGAGATATGTTCTTTGTAGACAGTTCTTCTAGATATTTCCTTCCAGATAAAGGAATATAACTTCATATTAACATTGACTGTCAAACCATCCTCCTTGCTGCCTCCAACCTATAAGGAAAGCATTAGTCGAACTAGACGTCATTGCAAACCCTTTGAGATTAAAAGCTGTCATACAACACTTTGCTCTGTTAAGTCACATAATTGGATTCCATGATTGAAGACTCTGTCTTCCAAGAACTTCAGCGGCTGGACTTAATACATTGAATTTAAGATGTGTTATTGACATGCTGCAGTGGCCCACATCATTTATTCATTTCTAAGGGAAATCTACACTTTTCCAAGCACAGTCAGCGTATTTTCCAAGTAGAATTACAGTTCACCTAATTTACTATTTCAGGCCGAACTGGATGGACAGATGTCTTTTTTCGGCCTTGTAAACTATGTTACTATGTTACTACTGGATGTTCTTAGTGATGGAAGTGGGGAGATACCAAAAAAAATAACTGGATCTGTAAGTCCTTAATTCTTGGAAGCATCGCCAACTCTTCTCCAGATTCTGGACTAAAAATGGCCCAATTCTATGTACATATCCTGAAGCCATATGTTGGTAAGACCACTTTACGATGACCTTGGGTGTTGGCAAGTAGACCTCTCCAAGCTCCCTTTCTCCTATAGCCATGACACAGAGCAGCCATACATGTATAGGGATATCCCACTGGTGGGAAAGAAGGGCCAGGTATGCTCCTGTAAGCTGTCTTCAACCAACAAAAGTTTACTCCTCTCCCCCCATTGAGAACTCATACTAAGTCAAACATTCATGAGTATTGGAGAGATTGAGGATTGCTGTTTAGCAGAGAGTTATCTTAAATGCATAGCCAACTTAAGTGTCACAGTAATTCTGTGGTCCTAGCCCTATAATCATAATCAAGGCTGAAGTGGCATGTGTCAACAAGCCAAGCTATTTAGGTTTGAGTATTTTGACACTGTGTTAGGGTAGAAGACTGAATATTGTCCTCATTGAAGTAAAGTCTAGTTTGGACCCACATCTGATAGATGGGAATCCAATTTCTGGAACCTGAATTTATGTGGGCAAAAAAGAGCCCCAAATGCACAATCTATCTGGTGACAGAATGAATGAAGAGATAAATTACAGAATCAGCCAAGTCACTGCCAACTGTGGAACTACATCTATCAGACATCCATGGCACCCAACGTACTGTAGAGAGATGAGCAAATTGTTTCTAAAATTATGAATTTCTACAAATCAGAAGTGTGTGTGATTCGATTCTGGAGAATTTATTCTGTCTAGAAATCAGGGAGAGATGTTGGAATATCTAAAAAAAAATATCCCTTCTGTCTAGAAATCAGGGAGAGATGTTGGAATATCTAAAAAAAATATCCCTCTTTTGGTGCACCTATCTTGAGAAGGCCGACCCCTGATTCAGGTGTTGGGTCCTGTCTTTATTTTGACTATATGCCCCTCATTCTAAATGATTTGTTTATATTGCTCACTCATTCCCGATGTGTTTCGTCAGTCGCTGTGACTGGCTTATCAGGGACCAGTTTGGCAGCATGTCTGGTTTTAAGTGATGGAAAAATGCAGTGGTTTGTATGCTGTGGAACATTTTTTTTTATACCATGTTCTCATGAGTCCGGTGCATGGCTGCCAAAGTAGACTCTAAAAAGAAGCCTCACCTAGGGGAACACCATTCCTCTACCCATGTGAGAAAGTGAATACACATTCATATATGGTTGAGAACTATTTGAAGGATATGCTGAACAGATAGTAAAGTAAATGCTCGTTTATGGCAAAAGACTTTACTGCCTGTGGAAATGGTAAAATTCCTCTGGCACCCGCCACACTTTAAGATGTTCTGACCATCCAGATCTAAGCCGTGCACTCCACAGACTGGGCATTGCAGAATGTGTTAATGAGAACAGAATTGCACACCTCTAGTTATTTGGGAAGACTGCAAAGTATATCTAGAGGATTACTACCATCATTGCTACTGTCCATACAAAGTTTTTGGGAAAAGCCTACTCTGTAATATAATTCAGAACTGTACCCATTGCTGCTATACATATTGCTACTCCCATAATCTACTCAGTAAAGAGAGACTATATTTATTGTAACCAAATGGGCCTGGACATTGACTCCACTATCATCCACTGTCACTCCATCTACACCTGCTCTCCTGTCTGAACCCTGCCAACCATCCTCCAGCCAGGAGACCCCAAAAAGTCTAGAGTCTGCCTCATGTGAACAAAGGGCACACCTTCCCCTCACTGGATGGCCCAGGGTGCACCAACATGAAGACTGTTACTGCGAGAGCTACTTCCCCCATTATTGCCATTACCACCCTCCTCCTTTTACTCTCCCCCTCCTGGGCTCATTGTAGGAATTGGACCAGAAATGAATTTTCAGCAATTTGCTCATCTCATATCTCCCTATCACAGACACTTATAACATTGCTTAATTTATTTCGATCAGTTCCTTCAAATTTACTTTTGTAGAGACTTGATCAGTCCAAATACACTTACTATACTTGTATTTATTCACAGCCACTTACCTAAATTCTCAATGGAATAATAGCGCTGCTTGCTATCCACTCTCACAGTCTCGGCATAGGGGCTTCCGACACCGTAGCCAATTATATACCCTCGTACCACAATGTTAGGGTTTAGTGGCGGCGTCCAACTCATAATGATGCTGGTAGTCAGAGGCCTGACGTGAAGAGAACTGGGCTGGTCTGGCACTTGGGATTCTACAAGTCAAACAAAAACAACATTAATATTCTACTGCCTATCTCATCGGAGCCTCCGGCCTGACTAATACAGTTTGATCATTGTGTGAATATGGAATGTTGTGTTATAAATAGATAATCTGGGCTCGGAGACCAGGAGCCTCTAGTTTCGATTTGGTAAAGCAAGAATAAGAGATTTTTGTAGAAATTTTAGAGCACATGAAATGAATAATACGTCAAATGCAAAAACATAACATTATTTACTGGAAACAAATGCGAAACCCATTCAGAAAAGGCATTTCTTCCACAGCTCGTTCCACTGCATGTTAACTTTATAATTCAGAGGCTTGAAGAAATTTGTAAAACCCTCATCTTCGCAGTATAAGAAACAAAATGTATACAAAATCTTGATATAACCTCTATAAAAATACATTAGTTTATATTATTGATCAAGAGCTGAATTCACAATTCTGCTAGTTGTTATGGCTACAGTTTGTTGACAGACACACCCCTAGGAGCTTAGCTAAACTCCTGTAGTGTAATGGTCTCTGCTGCATTGCATTATGGGGCAGCATTGATTGCACATTACAGAAGTCCACATTTCCCAGACTGCAAGACACCTGAGCTTGCTCTGTTCAGACACTGAAGAAGCAGGGGATGCTGCTGGACTTTAGCTAAAAAATTCTTTGGAAATGTACTGTAGATATGATTAAAAAATTTTTTTTGAAGCTCATATAAAGACAACGACAACCCCTTTTACAAATAAAGCTGACCTGGTGGTGCAGATCTGGGATCCATCCATTAAAGCCTACTGTTGGCTGTGCATAGCCAGATATTTTCTCCATTGGAAATGGCAAATTATATGGTAGACATTTTCATGCATGCTATGTATGTTGCACAAATACTATACCTTTTTTCCCTTTCAAGTCAATAAATATTTTATGTGACTTTTTTATACCTTTTTAGATTTTTCTATACCACATCTATAACGGTTGTTGGGCAATGATATTCTACAGAACCAAAGCATATCTTATTATGGCCAACGCATCCTGTAACAAATATCCAACTATGTCACAGGCAACTCCATGAGCATAACACCATGGCTTACCTCTTTGAGAGCGGAAGGGAGAAGCCGATATTTTTGCATCATCAAAGCAACTTATAAAATAGTGGCAATGTATCATATAAAGTACACGGTAAAACCATCATAAGATATCACCTATGAAGCATTCCCAAAAGAACGTGTTGCTTTAACTGAGATTAGGATGATCAAAATTTGTACATTTCAGGTTTATTTTTAGCTTGAGAGCCAAACTCATGTACTAACAGATGGTAATGAGCCACATAAAGAGCTAAAATGAAAAGAAAAAATCCTATAATTGAAGTGACCTAAATACAGTAAATGGTAAGACTGGGTTATTTACTACTGACAGCAAAGTACAAACCAAACAATTTAGAGTCATGCTCGGTCACAAATTAACGGAACGGAAAATCTTGTATCACCTTATATCTCACTGTATCTTTTATTATCTCATTCTCATCGGAAGATGTTCTAGTATGGAAATATGGAGGACTATACATCAACCGGCTTCTTAATATTGTCTTTTTTTGTAGCTATTAATATTGGTGCCAATGACAGCAAATAGTGCCTGGTACAAGAAATGGAATGCTACTAACACTAAATTTTCCACATGTACCCATCATGCAATAACGTGTAATTCTATTGTGAAAACATCTGTTCTCATCTCAATGCCAGTGTTATGGCAGTGGATGTGGACCCACTGTGTCAACCAACATATTTGACTTTGGGCTACTCCTAAGGCCATAATCCTGGCAGTCCATTGGTTTTCACCCTTTAACCCCTATACAAGGATTTGGACTTTACCACCAGGCTGCTACTTGCTGGAGTAGTCTCTGTATGATTGACTGTTGACCCACGAGGGTCAGAAACACTGGTACAAAGCACTGAGGGATCAGACAAAATTTTACTCAGGACAGGGCAGGTCGAGTACATGCTATACAGTAAACAATCTGAGGTCAGGGCAGACTGTGAAGGGTCAATACAGTGGTCAGGCTCAGGTTAGGCTGAGGAAGGTCTGAATCCAGTAAACAGACAGAAAGTCAGTACAGGGGCAGACAACAGAGACAACAAACCTTTGCAGGAACTTAAGCTAAGGAACCTATTGCTCAGGCAACCTCTAAAAGAGTGAAGGTGCCTAAAGTAGCTCAGAGTAGCCGGCCATTGGTGGTGAAGATTAGAGTGTGTGTGGGTTCTTCCTGTAGTAGTCTCTGTATGATTGACAGCTTACCAACAAGGGTCAGAAACACTGGGGCAAAGCACTGAGGGATCAGGAAAAATTGTACTCACGAGCAAACCTAGGTCAGGATAGGTGGAGTACATGCTGTATGTAAACAGTCTAAGGTCAGGGCAGGCTGTGAAGGGTCAATACAGTGGTCAGGCTCAGGCCAGGCTGCGGAGGGTCAGAATCCAATAAACGGATAGAAAGTCAGTACATGGGCAGACAACAGAGATAACACACCTTTGCAGCAACTTAAGCTAAGGAACCTATTGCTCAGGCAACCTTTAAAAGAGGGAAGGTGCCTAAAGTACCTCAGAGTAGCCAGCCATTGGTGGTGAAAATTAGGGTGGCGCGGGTTCATTAAGAACTAAAGTGAGTGTGCACGCACCCCACAGGCAGGGGATGAAGGACATTGCCTGCAAGAAGGCCTCAGCCTGTATTGAGGGACAAGGCAAGCTGTTGGCCATGAGCAGGGTCTCAGATTCCAATGACATGATACTCAATCTTGCAGCTCTGAGATGAATATTAGATGGAGTAGGTGGCCGCTTATGGTGCCATGCAGTAAAGCCTCTGAACATAAACCAACAGCCAATCAGACACTGTAAATTTATTAAGACTGCTGTTTCATATGCCAGTCTTAATCCAAGAAAGTTGGAGTGAGATGAGCCAGATTTCTGAAAAAATATACACCTCTTAATCAATTTGGACTCAATACATTTCAGATCAGAAAATGAATTTTATGCCACAATTTGTATTTTTTTGAATAAAACATAATAAATCTGCCATTTCAATGGTGGTCCTGTCATGTTCCAGTGGTAGAGTTTTAAGCTAGGTACCACTATTATTGAATCTGTTATCAAACTAATGTTTTTTTCCTATTTTAAGCAGATTATTGATGCCTTAGTATATGCCTTAGGCTTTGGATTAGTTGGAAGCCAGAGCTGCATTCTACATTAATGCCGGGGACTTCACTATTGTATTGTTCAGGATCACAAGGTGTTAAGTTCTAGATCCTCTCAGAAAGTAATATACTCTATATAAATGATTGATTATCGCCATCATCGACCATCAATAGCCTGGGCCACGTATATAAAAGGGCAGAAGGCCAGATATGGCTTTCTAAATATTGTCTAGGAAGGACTGACGTAACTAGGTAAAGTGCAATAAAAATATCAACACATCAAAAAGAATGTAAACCAAATTAACATGAAAAAAAAGTTAAGTTACATAGTTATGAACATGACCTTCAAGACAGACTAAGACTAGGTGAACTCTACTCTCTTTTTGTGGCAGGTAAAAGAAAGTAAAGCTATAATATACCAAGATATTTTAAAATGCTTAATGAACTTTGCTTTGGCCAAGATCTCTATTAACCCCTTCATGACATAGCCATTTTTCACCTTAAGGACCAGGCCAAATTTTGGAAATATGACATGTGTCACTTTATGTGGTAATAGCTTTGAAACACTTTTACTTATCCAAGCCGTTCTGAGATTGTTTTCTTGTGACACATTGTACTCCACGACAATGGTAAATTTGAGTCAATATAAATCGCCTTTATTTATAAAAAAAATCCTAAATTTACAGAAAATTTGGAAAAATTTGTAATTTTCAAACTTTGAATTTCTATGCTTTTAAGGCAGATAGTGATCCCTCACAAAATAGTTATTACTTTACATTTCCCATATGTCTACTTTATGTTACCATCATTTTGTAGATGTAATTTTATTTTTTGGGGACGTTAGAAGGCTTAGAACTTTAGAAGTAATTCTTAAAATTTTTAAGAAATTTTCCAAAACCATTTTTTTGAAGCAACAGTTCAGTTCTGAAGTCACTTTGTGGGGCTATCATAATAGAAACCACCATAAATGACCGCATTTTAGAAACTACACCCCTCAAGGTTTTCAAAACAAATTTTACTAACTTTGTTAACCCTTTATGTCTTCCACAAGATTTAAAGGAAAATGGAGATGACATTTCAAAATTTCACTTTTTTTGGCAGATTTTCCATTTTAATCCATTTTTTTCCTGTAACACATCAAGGGTTAATAGCCAAACAAAACTCAAAAACTATTACCCTGATTCTGCGATTTACAGAAACACCCCACATGTGGTAGTAAACTGCTGTATGGGCACACAGCAGGGCGCAGAAGGAAAGGTGCGCCAGATGGTTTTTGGAGGGCAAATTTTGCTGGATTGGTTTTCAGACTCCATGTCCCATTTTACACAATAATATCATTTTTGAAACAAAAAAATCATGTTTTAGTCTGTCCCTTGTCTGAGAGCTGTAGTTTTTTTTATTTTTTGGGCAATTGTCTCAGGTAGGGGCTCATTTTTTGCGGGAAGAGGTGACGGTTAGATTGGTACTATTTTGAGGGGCATACGCCTTTTTGATCGCTTGTGATTGTACTTTTTGTGATATAAAGTGACAAAAATGGCTTTTTTTTACACTGTTTTTATTTTATTTCTTTTACCGTGTTCACCTGAGGGGTCGGGACATGTGATATTTTTGTAGAGCAGGTTGTTACGAACGTGGCGATACCTAACATGATTGAGATTTTTTTTTTCTTTTTTTACTAATTTCAAATTTAAGTATAGGGGGAAAAATAGGATTATTTTTTTAAACTTTTTTTTTTAAACTTTTTTTTTAATTTTTTTACACTTTTTTTTACACTTTTTTTTAGACTCAGACCCACTTGGTTCTTGAAGAACCAGTGGATCTGATTGTTCTATAATACACTACAGTACACTATATAGTGTACTGTAGTGTATTGTCACTCAGTCTAAGCCTTCTCAGGCTCCTGCCTTTAGCAGGAGCCTGAACAGGCTTGATTACACCATGGCAAGCAGACGCTTCTGAAAGCGTCTGGTTGCCACGGTAACCATCGGGACGCTGCACCGATGTCAGCAGTTTGAAGCAGAGTATCAGCTGTATGCTGATACTCTGCTCCGCTCGGCCATCCTGAAAAATCATTGCGGCGGCGCTGCCGCCGCACATTACACCCCCCCCCCTGGCCATCTGAAAATAGCGATCTGGGGTGGGGGGGGATATATATTTATATATTTTTATTTTAACATAAAAAGCAGCAGGATCGCTCTGATTGGCTAGTCTGTACAGACTAGCCAATCACAGCGATCGCTAGCCCGGGACCGCCCCCATTGGTCCCGGGCTGGTGAGCTGAGACCCCTGGCTGTAAGTAACAGCCGGGGTCTCAGCGCTGTCACCATGTCAGCAGACATGGTGACAGTTTAATGTAATGACGGGTATACTCGTCATGGAGCGCTAAATAGCAGTGCTCCATGACGTGTATACTCGTCATATAGCGGGAAGGGGTTAATAATGCCACAAGGAGACATAACGTCTTGTTTTACTGTTGACTGAGCAGTTCTTGGGCCAAAATATGGGTAGCCCTTGGGGAGAGTTAAGTGGCATGTATTATTCAGCAAAAACGAGATGTACAAGGTTTGCGGATCAGAAGTTATCCAAGGGAATATTGAAAATAAAGCCTATAACTATATAATCTAGGGGGTCTACATCTCAGTAACACAGTGGAGGCATGGCCATTAGCTTTCCTAGATGAAAAAGACACTAGCGCTATATTGCAGATCTAAGCCATCAATCCCCAATGGAGTCTGTGCTGTAGAGGAGCATGTTATGCGACCCCTCTTGGATATAATGAATAGCTAAGAGTGCTCACAGAGTGAAGGACATACCTTAAAACATCTTCTGCTGGATTTATGCCACCCAGTAGTGTAACTAAGAAGTGACTGGGTCCCACAGCAAATTTTTGAATCCCCCCCAGCCACTTCTACGCAACTCCCGACTACTGTGCAATGGGTCCTCCTCCAGCAACTCCTGACTCCTGTGCAACCCCCACTCCTGAGGCTAGACAAGATTGCATTCTCAGATGAGGTCCGGCAGCCAGTCCATCCGCTTCCTATAGTCGTACTGTATATAATGTCATTGTATAATACTGTTAAGGGGGCCCTGACAAGAAAAATCTTTTAGTCCTTCTTCTAGGGGGTCCCCTTCTGAGTTCGGGGCCCAAAGCAGACACTTCCCCTGCTTTAACTATAGCTATGCCTCTGATGTCACCTTAGAGGAATATTTAGTAAGCATCAAAAATGTAAGAAAAAGTGTGTATTCTACACAATTAAGTGACTCTAAAATGTCAACTACTTGGTGAACATGGTTCACCATGGATTATGTTACATGACCCCCTTCGGGATCTACTGAGTAGATAGAAGTGCTCACAAAGTGAAGGACATACCTTAAAATCTCTTCTGAAATGATTCCACCTTAGGGCACAGTTTTGCCTACTACTCCATCAGTATTAATGCATCTTTAAGATAGCTTAATGTAGATGGACTTGTCCTGGAAGTTGGTGACCATGTACTGTACATAATTGCACCAAACCCTATTTTAGATGACCATCTCTTAATACTTTTTCATGGTCAAGATACTGTATTCGAGACCATGATGTCTTGCTGTGAGGTACAGTATGAAGACTTCTAGCTTAGTTGGCTCTTCTACTTGGAGACCTCCATTAACATAAGATTTTCCCTCACATAGGCCCCTCCAGGAATTTTACCTTTTGGGATTCTGTGTTGCTGTCTTCACAAGTCATGAAGCCCCCCTTAGGGCCCAATACAATGTATTCCTTTTGAGTGTTTCACTCTGTACATCTGTTGACACGCTCTGACTTTTGGAATATCTTCACTTAGGCAAATTGAATGAAACCTTTTAAAGGCAATAGACTCAGGGTTCCTTAGGGAATCTGAAGTCTAAAAATAAATATTTGAGTACTTCCCAGATGCCAGGAACCACAAGGGAACATTGCGGGGAACCTTGACTCTTTAGTGGCACTGGCTTCCCAATCACTCTAACAAAACATACTAATTAAAAGAGATATCCACAGGGGAACATCGGCAGTTCTCTAACATGCTGTCTGTCTCACTGATGCTCATTTCAAACAGAAATACAGTGAAGGCGAGGTGAGCAACATGAATCCTACACGCTGTAAAGTAGCTGCAGTTAACAATCTGTCTGGCGGCCCTGTCTATAAGAAGCTGGCGTATCGAGGACTCTCAGCATCTAATAGGTGTTTGACTCCCTCTGGTTTCATCAAAACATCAGTGAAATTGAAAGTCCCATGCAAAAATACTTGAAGCATGGCTTAATATTAAGAACGGTAGGGGTCAATGGAAAGAGTTGAGTGTTTATTACGTTCATGTTCAAGCTTGTTCCAGATCCAAAAAGTAATATTGATTTTTAATATTACCCTGTTATTAAAAACTGTAACCTATGAAATCCAAAAACTAGAATATCTACATTGGTGGTTATTGCTTTTAGTTGACCAATAAGGATGAGTATACTGCATCAACACTCAACACTCATGGTCATCCAGGTCTGATCATGACCCAGCAGATCCTACAAATCCGCCTTAAAAACACATAACACTCCTAGTGGGAGAACATTTGCAATACACCCACCATTCTGAAGTTAGGGCTCTGTTAGCCTCCTGGGAACCTGGTCACGAGATGCTCCTCCACTAAAAATTCAGCTTGCTCTGACTTCATATCCTTTACCAGATTTCCAGCCTAGGCTGTGGACAGGATGTTGCTTTCAAAACTATTCCTGCCACTGGGGTATGAGCAGATGAAGTGGATTTAGGAGTTTAGAACATGCACAAGGGAGAGGAATAGTTCAGGCAATGTCTATAGCACAAGTGACATCCAGTCCATAGCCCAGGCTGGAAAAGGGCAAGATATTGGCGGAAAAGGAATTTTCAGAAAAAGAAGATCCACAATTTCAGAACAGTATATTACTAACTTTCTCCTACAGATGTCTTAGGTGTGATTGAGATGGCTTTGTGGCACCCACTGGGTCACAGAAAACCCACTGACGTTGGTCAATACACATTACTGTTAGCTGAAGCCATTGATTTCAGCAGGACCGGCCACCGGACGGACTGGGAAGTTAAAGTGGCCCTGTTTTATAGCTGGGTCCAAATTGATGGAAGGCAGGGCCAGCGATACCATTTTGTGATACATCATACCACCCTAACAGAGCCAAATACCATCCCAAGTCCATCACAAAATACTGCCAGCAGCACAAAATACATCCCCAAAAACTTCCAGTGCCGGCCCCTGGGCATTGGCCCACCGGGAAATTTCCCTGTAAGGTCTATGGCTAATCTGCCCCTGCCGGCCGCCCATTAAATTTGCATAAGTATGATGACTTCCTGATTATCTCCCGATTCAGGAGAGAGAAGAAGCAGTTGGATTCCAACATGTCCAATCATTTGTGGTGTGGGGCCGCAGCTCTTCCCCATTCAGAACACATGCCGAGCTTGCATGTGTTTGGTGGGTTAGGAAGACAGCCACCTAAAATTAATGGCCATCTTTCGGGTAGGTTCACATATACGGTAAGTTATATTTAGTCTTAGCCAGGCACAACGCATGACAAAGTCATGCACCTGTCAAACCTCCATAACTATGGGATGTTTTTTCATTAGTATTTTTTTATTTCTTTTGTAGCATGGCAGAAAAGAACAAGAGTTGATCACTTACGCCAATAAAGGTTCCCCCAGCAACTGTGCTATTAACATTCCTAGCCCTCCTGTCCCCAATTGAGCATTTATGTGTACTTCTCATCTATCATTATCTTTTATGATAGACTTGTCCAACGCTGATTGTGAACATAACAGAAGACATAATAACGAGAGAAGAGCTTTCCAACTATCAAGATAAGAACCTCTTATAGAAATATAAAAAACCCTATTCTATAGCTACAATTTTAATAAAATAGACCACAAATCACATACCATCAAGGTCATTTTCCGGTGTTTCTGTTGTATACCAGTCAGACGAGGGTCCAGTTCCATTCACTGTCATTGCCGAGACTTGAAAGCTGTACTGGCTTCCCTTCTCTAGTCCTGTAACACAAAAATACACACAATGTAGTCAATAGTAAACTATGCATGGAATAAATCATTCATGAACCATCGCAAAAAAAATTTGTAATTGTGCTCCTTAAAGGGGTATTCCTAAGTGAATGGGCTGAGCACAATACCAAGCACAGCCGTGGTACAATGTATGGTGTGTGTTTAGTAAGCTGCGAGAAGGTAGCGGCACTCACGGGAGCCGGTCCTGGGTGTCGGACCCCCACCGATCAGATATTGATGACCTATCCTGGCTTATTTGAGACAGTAGGAAACCACTCAAAGATTTGAGGCTGCAGTTTAAATTGGGAATCCATAAAAATTGACCTTCTGTCAATGGTATGTTGCTTAAGATAACATGACTGCAGTCTATGAGTTTGGACCACTACCACTAGACCGGTTGGTCATAGAGAGAGAAAAAGAATATCACCATATGGAGAAATCTGGAGACCATGGATTAGTTTTGTTGGGGGCAGTTGAAGACCCCTTCAAGTTTTTGGAATATGTTTAAAAATGGAAATCCATTCACAATTGACCTCCTGGCATATCATTGAAGGGCTAATCTAGGCAAAAATATTTACCACCTGTCCACCGGATCATCAATCACACCTTGAGACAAGGAGGACAGGTGGAGCATGCATGTTGCGGCTCCAAACACAATGGTGTTATGGAGGACGCTTGGCTGAAACATCCTGTATGTAACATAGGATGTCATCAATGTATTGTAGTTCATTAGCCTAGACCTGTGATGGCTAACCTCCAACACTCCAGCTGTAGTAAACCTACAACTCCCAAGATGCACACTTGCCTGGCTGTTCTCAGAACTCCACAGAAATGAATGGAGCATGCTGGGAGCCATAGTTTCACCACAGCTGGAGTGCCGGAGGTTAGCCATCACTGGCCTAGACCACCACGATTCCAAGAAGTTAGGGTCTGAGGGTCTCCTGGAAGCAGTAAAATCTATTGACTCGCAGATTTCATCACTGATAATCATTGACTCCACATTTTGATATATGAAACACTCTAATGGTGGTGCCTAACCATTTGGATGCTACATAGTTTTAGATACGGGTTTACAGATTCAATGATGTGCTGAACTTCATATTTTAGGGGTAGGTCAAAACGTACATTTTGGGTAGAGACAATTGAGTGTTTATGTATCAGAGACACTCGTCTTACACAATGGTTGAATTGTTTTAGTATTTTGCCTACACGCCAAAGAGAAAATATTCCCACCGAAACGAGCACTTTAAAGTTTAGTGGCAAGATAGTTTACTACAAGACTAATGCACAATGTTTAAAGCTGTAAGTGCAACTTAAATTACCTTGTTATGGCAGATGTCTCATTATTCTGGAAAAATATATACTTACTTAGACAAGAAATACGCTTGAGGAAGGCAGAACAAGAGACACTTAAACAATCAAGCTGCATCACTTTTTAATACAGCCCACAAAAGGTAATATTTTATAACCTTTTAGAATTAAAATGTTCTCCTTCAGTATAGGAATGCCCATTATTGAATACTTAAGAATTAAAATGAAGTCAAAGAATGAAAGGAGCCGAAATGATATTTTATATCACAACAGCCAAGAAAAATTTCAGTTTTTTTAAAAATATTTTGAGGATAAAACAAGGACAGTCAAAGTGATACAAACTCCAGAATATAGGGGATATCTCCACCAAAACAGACACTTTTAAAGGGTTTCTCTTCTTTGGACAATCACTCCCATACTCCCATACAATAAACAGCAATCAACTGCGATTTGAAATGAAACTGGGTTGTGTTCAATTTCCCTACAGTGCCACCACTGGAGAAATTAAGAACTACGCAGTGCCAATTCCAGCAAATGGTTTGTTGTGTAATACAAGACAAGTCCTCCAGATAGAGAGATGATTTTTGTAACTGCTTTCCACTCTGGCCAAGAGTTGTGGATCCCGAATAGAGAACACTTACTGTATCCATTAACTTAATTTTCTTTCACAGAGTATATGAATATTTTCTTAAAGAGGACCTTTCACCTCTCCTGACATGCCTGTTTTAATAGCGTCATACATTCCCCATGTAATAACAATTCTGGAACATCTATTCTTATGGCTCTATGTTGTGCCATTCCTTTATTATTTCTACTAGAAGTTATGAATGAATTACGAGCAGTCTGCAGTAAGGGTACAGAGGGGAGGTAACCAGTTGGGGGGGTGTACCTGCACAGTCTGAAAATGGCAGCACTGATTGGAGTAAGTTTGTGCAGGTATACACACCCCCAACTGGTTACCTCCCCTCTGTACCCTTACTGCAGACTGCTAGCAATTCATCCATAACTTGTAGAAGAAATAATAAAGGAATGACACAACACAGAGACATAAGAATAGATGTTCCAGAATCGTTATTACATGGGGAATGCACAAAGCTATTAAAACAGACATGTCAGGAGCAGGGAGAGGTCCTCTTTAACTAGACAACCCCTTTAGTAGCTTGTTCAATGTTTGGTCCCGTTCATGATTAATATTTAGGGACTTTACACTGTGAATCTTGGTCAAGTCTTTTAAGACATTGATGAACTCAATTACTGGGCTCCCTAAAATATTATGTGGACTCCCCACCAAAGAGAGGATTGGGAGAGCAGAAGACTTCTATAGAAATTGATGGGATGAAATGAGCTGAGAGGCATTGGTAAAAATGCTAGAAGTTGGCTGATTTTACTTAACATTAATCATCAACAAAGTCAATGAATTAGTCCAGAATTTGATTTTATTATCTAACTTGGCTCAAATGTAGCAAAAACTGGATGTTACCGCACTACTAAATATATTTTCACCAAAGAAAGAAGTCACTTCTTCACTACGGTTCCTTTGGAGCTTACCAATTTTGATGACTTACTCAACAGAGTTATAGAATATTAGAAAGACATGGTGGACCTTCCTTTAGAAACAGTGTCACTCTTTTCTATAAGACATAGGCATAGAAGGGTGGGGACCCTATAGCAAAGATTTTGTGCCTATTACTTCTGCCTTGTGGACAAAAGGGTTTGGTGTTCATTTTTCTAGGCCAAGGAAACTTCTTCTTCACCTCTGGAGAAACCAATCCTGCATCAGTTCTCATTACCCAAAACACCAAAAGCGATGAAACAACCATTGCTGGGCTCCTATCTCCTAGAGCCCTTAGCACCTACATTAGTCTACCTCAAATGCCTGTTTCTAGACTCACTTCCACATACCAGACAAAGAGTGACGTTTGGCCATGTTTTTTTTCTAAACTGAAACAACCCTGAAGGAACTATCAAATCAGAAGGGGCCTTGTTTTATGAAAACATTCTCGAGCTATAATAGGATCCAATTACTGCTACAGTTTTCCGTGTAGGAACCATGGATGCCTGATTTCAGCAGATCTATAGCAGCTTGCATGATTTGTCACCTGCTCATGTGAGAAGAGCATGTCCTTATCAAAGACTGGGCTGGTTCGATGTTTATAGATGGTTCTCAACATCTCCGCTCTCGCCTTCTAATTAATATTTTTCTACTGGAGGACATATACTGTAGTGAGGAGGTTGGACGCCATATATTTTCCACTTGAGTTAGAAGGTCAGCTGCTAGGAAAGGCGATAAAAGTCCTGGTTCTATCGATGTATCTAGCTTCTGAATTACCTCAATTTTCCCTTTCGCTTACAGACCTCGGTGATGCATCTTTTTTTTGTGACAGACAGATCAGCCCTAACATCGAATTCCAATAATAATGGCTTAATATGTAGATTAATCTTGAAAAATATCTGGCATGAAGCTCAGGATGCTCCGCACACGGAGAAGATCGTTTATTTTACTCTGCTAATTTCATCACAATTAATCTCGGTTTATAAATGAATGCAAAAGAGGCTTGTCAGGAAAACTAAAGGATGGATGGCGTCTGCTTTCAGGTGCATGATGAAATTTAGGTTTTCTGTTCTAGTTGAGAAGCAACTGGTGGGTGGAATAAATATAGATTCTCCAAAAATTTACATAAAGTCACGGAGGTAAAAGAAGCCTTAACCATCCTTGCTCATGGTCCATGTCAATCTTTGCTCTTGGATCTACAACTATGACCTCGATTAACACATGTGATTGCTCTAGGCAATAACTGACCTCACTGTTTACAACTGGTAGTCAGAGACATCATCACGATGATGTGTCCAACTACCCAACACGAAGGCTGAGGCAGCAGAGATCACATGGGGTAGATAATATGCCCAACTACCCAACATGAAGGCTGAGGCTGCAGAGATCACATGGGGTAGATGACGTGCCCAACTACCCAACATGAAGGCTGAGGCTGCAGAGATCACATGGGGTAGATGACATCCCCAACTACCCAACATGAAGGCTGAGGCTGCAGAGATCACATGGGGTAGATGATGTGCCCAACTACCCAACATGAAGGCTGAGGCTGTCGAGATCACATGGGGTAGATAATATGCCCAACTTCCCAACATGAAGGCTGAGGCTGCAGAGATCACATGGGGTAGATGATGTGCCCAACTACCCAACATGAAGGCTGAGGCAGCAGAGATCACATGGGGTAGATAATATGCCCAACCTCCCAACATGAAGGCTAAGGCTGCAGAGATCACATGGGGTAGATGAAGTTCCCAACTACCCAACATGAAGGCTGAGGCTGCAGAGATCACATGGGGTAGATGACATCCCCAACTACCCAACATGAAGGCTAAGGCTGCAGAGATCACATGGGGTAGATGATGTGCCCAACTACCCAACATGAAGGCTGAGGCTGCCGAGATCACATGGGGTAGATGACATCCCCAACTACCCAACATGAAGGCTGAGGCTGCAGAGATCACATGGGGTAGATGATGTGCCCAACTACCCAACATGAAGGCTGAGGCTGTCGAGATCACATGGGGTAGATAATATGCCCAACTTCCCAACATGAAGGCTGAGGCAGCAGAGATCACATGGGGTAGATAATATGCCCAACTTCCCAACATGGGTAGATGATGTGCCCAAGTACCCAACATGAAGGCTGAGGCTGCGGAGATCACATGGGGTAGATGATGTACCCAACTACCCAACATGAAGGCTGAGGCTGCAGAGATTACATGGGGTAGTTGGGACATCACTGTTACAGCACCAGAAACAAAAAATCCAGTGTAGTCAATTAAATGGCAGGGGATCAAAAAGAGACCCATTTTAAAGTGCAGCTGTTTGTTTCCCTGCAGAGACTTGGGTTTGCACTGTAGTTGCCCTGTTATGACTGGTGCATGCACAAAAATATCAAGCCAAGCAAGGAGGGGCTGGGCAGAGAAAGGAGCTGAGCTTGGTCGCACCAAGACTAATATCGCCAACCTCTTTGCACTAAACATCTCATTTACATGTTGATAAAAAGTGGAATTTCTCTGAAATGAAGTTGAATTGGCTTCAATGTACTGTAACTGAGTTGCATTTTCAAGGGGATTGTCTCCAGTCACGAGATCAGTCATCTAAACTAGAACATGGTCTGATCTCATCCTCCACGCCATGTACTATAAAAGGCTCTTGTCCATAATATGGTTGTACTCACAGAAGCTTAAAGGTATGGGTTACAACCTGTGGTCACACACCTGTAAACAAGAACCAAAGATTATTTGGCTCTATGGTCTCCAGTTCTCCCCGACGGGTGGTCTTCCTGTAACGGATTTTGTACCCGGTAATAAATCCATTTTGTGTTCCTGATGGAGGCGGCAGCCAGCTGACCTTAATACTCTGAAAAATAAATGGATGCAGGTTAATCCAGTAATCTGGGAAAATATTTAATTTGAATTAATATAGTTCAGACTCCATCAGCAGAATATTGAGTGGAGCTCTGGAGTATAATACAGGATGTAACTCAGGATCAGTACAGGATAAGTAATGTATGTACACAGTGACTGCACCAGCAGAATAGTGAGTGCAGCTCTGGAGTATAATACAGGATGTAATTTAGGATCAGTTCAGGATAAGTAATGTATGTACACAGTGACTGCACCAGCAGAATAGTGAGCACAGCTCTGGAGTATAATACAGGATATAACTCAGGATCATGTACAGGATAAGTAATGTATGTACACAGTGACTGCACCAGCAGAATAGTGAGCGCAGCTCTGGAGTATAATACAGGATATAACTCAGGATCAGTACAGGATAAGTAATGTATGTACACAGTGACTGCACCAGCAGAATAGTGAGCGCAGCTCTGGAGTATAATACAGGATATAACTCAGTATCAGTACAAGATAAGTAATGTAATGTATGTACAAAGTGACTGCACCAGCAGAATAGTGAGTGCAGCTCTGGAGTATAATATAGGATGTAACTCAGGATCAGTACAGGATAAGTAATGTATGTACACAGTGACTCCACCAGCAGAATAGTGAGTGCAGCTCTGGAATATGATGCAATATGTAAATGAAAATTCATATAACCTTCTATGTATATCAAACATTTTTTAATAAACATTTATCATTTATAAAGGAACAACATTGCCAATGATGTGACAGAGATATTTCCTGTACTGTCTAGGAGAGACATTTGGTGCTCCTGATGCTTTGCACTGGGAGACCTTGTCACTCCCGTATTCACACCTTGAATGCACAAAAGTAATCTCAAACTTTACCACGTACTTGTTTTTCATATAACTCCTATAAAGTTACTTCACCTCAGATGTCCTAGCGCTTCACCAACTTGTCTTACTGTATGTCAAGTGAAGAGAAGCAGTAAGACCCCGCCAAAATCCTGAATAAAGCAGAGACGACTTTATAATTTGCTCTATTCAATATGGTATTGAGTTCTTCCTAGCTTTTCATGGGCTCAGAATTCATGGAGCTCCATGCAATGGTCAGAATACTCCTCAATTTTACTAGACTTTTGTTAAGTTATTTTCCACCTTTTTTGGGTTCAAAGCTCTGCATTGATCTCTATTGGGAAACTTGATCTTCCTGACTTTATGAATAATGCAATTAAGAAACTCTGCAGTCACCACTAGGGGGAGCTAACTACATATGAATTCTGAAAGGGAGATATACAAATCTACATGCAGTGAGCTTCCCCCAGTTGTGGAAGCAGATAGCCCTATGAGAATGTAAAGCAATCAATGAAGCAGCTCAGTCCTGGGCCACCATCCACCATGGACACCACAACAATCATTGGCCCTGTGGAAGGTAATCCATTGACTACAAGCAAATATACTATTATTGTGTGTGTGTATGTATTTTGCAAATTCAGCTCTGCCACATATACATTCAAATTAACTCATAAATCATATACAGCATTATCCACTAAGTCATTCCATCAGTGTACTATCAGGGCGTAGCGTTGCTATACCATCCTATGCATCTCTCGTCCCTGTCCAACCCTTGCATCTCCCAACGGCTTGCTCAGTGCTGAGATTGGTCCAGCCGTTGGGTGTAATCCCACCTAGACCGGCCTACTTAGAGCCAGTGAATCTTGCAGTGGGTCCCTGAACCAACATGTAAGCAAGTAACCAGGCAGTGAGGTAAGGAGGCCAAGAAAAAACTAGTGAGTCTCATCTCCTCCACTGAAAGATAGGTAGAGCAAATGCTGCACTACGAATCAATTTTCCATTTCTAGTTCCTGCATTTGCCTTCCTTCTCCCCTTCATCTGCTAGGGACTTCAGGACCTCCTGGAAGTTGTAGATATCTTTACAAGTGGGGAAGCAGAGTCTTGGTTTCCCACCCTGTGACTAAAAAAAAAACCTTACATGGTTATGTGAATGGGAAAATAAAAGAGTATGGCTCTTCTACTGGTGGACCCCTCCAGGCTCCCCAGTCGAGCACTGCGCTGTGGGGGACACGATCTTATGTCTTATGCCTCCTTCTTATAACATCCTTTGACTTTCACCTCTTGAAGTAAGCCTGGAATGTATCATTTCAGAAATGAAGACGTTGGCAGCGTTTCTGCGAGTCAAACCTGAGCAAGTATTTCATTCCATTGATTTCGGTGACTTGACTGTACCACTGCCAACAACTGAGTCACTGAAAAAGGTCCAGTTTCTTAAATTAGCACCAAATGGTTGAAAAAAAAAGAGAAAACCTCTTCATATGGAGCGAAAATGGACGCACGTAGGAGAGCTCAGTTTATTGTCAGGCTTTGATCACTGTGATATCTAGATGCATTAGGTTAATTTTGAGAACCATCAAGGTGCAAAAAAACAAAACAAAAAAACAACCCCCCAAAGAATTGAAGGAAAACTCAATTTTCCACCAAATACCTGCTGACCCTCGAAAGCTAAACTGGGGACAACCCTGACCCTGATTTTTCTCTAATAGTCAGTGATTTATAGAGCACAGGACTATGTTCCTTCTACCAGATGTTCATCAGTTTTTATTGAACTCCAAGTACCATGTTTGATGGGCCTCTAGTTGAGTGGAGGTCTTAAAGAGGTTTTCAGGAACTTAGATATCAATGGCTTATCCTCAAGATAGGTTATCAATATCAGATGGGTGGGGGATCCAACACCCGGTACCCTCACAATCAGCTGTCTCGGGCAACCACTGACAGAAGGTTCCACTAGATTGTGTTAGAGCCTTCTGCTACAGGTTCCATCCACTGTATAGCTTCTGGCGCTGGTGGCCATCTGAAACAGCTGATAGGTGGGTGGATGGGTGTCAAACTGCCACCGGTCTCATATTAATGACTGTTTCATTCCACATGGACACGCCACATGTCTTCACAGGGGACGCCCCAACCTCTAAATGCCCCATAGCTGTGGGACCATAACCCATTATAATAGCATAACATGCCATCATAGGACATCTATAGAGGTGTAAGATAATAGGTCGGCACTCTGGTGTAGATATTGGTAGTGGGCTCGTCTTAGAAGATACACTCCATAGAAGCTTTGTAGAATATAGACCGGCACTCACTCAGTTGAATGAACATAGTGTTTTATTGTCACATTACAATTTCATGTGATGCGTTTCGTCTGTGTTAGCCTTCCTCAGACATGTCTGAAGAAGGCTAACACAGCCGAAACGCGTCACATGAAATTGTAATGTGACAATAAATCACCACTGAGTGAGTGAGTGCCGGTCATGTAATATGCCTGGTTCACCAGCAGGTGGCAAATAGCAGAGCTATACTTAGATAGAATGGAACTCACCATTCCATTCTTCCCCCTTTGGGCAGAAGTGGGCCAGTCCTGCTTCCTACCGGAAGGAAAGGTGGCAGTTCTAGATTGTGGCAGTTCGGACTCCATGTTGGGGCCGAGAAGACCTGAATAAAGTAGTAGTCAGTTCAGCTGAAAATAAGTTGTTTACTGAGTGTCAGGAGGGAAATAACAGTTGACAGCACCCCATCCAAGGATACCAGAGCAGATCAGAAGTACAGGAAACAAACTAAAGCAGAATTTAGTGCAGCATAAACAAAGAAAACAAAGTTATTAAGCAAGCCTTTCAGTGCAGCAGAGAAATAGAGAAAGCAGAGTTCAGTTTGCCTGCCAGTTTATGCTAAAGCCTGCTGGAACCAAGACAAAGCCTACCAATCGTTTGGATGAACGTTCATTCAAGTAAAGCTGCCATTAAATTTCATCACAAGGTCTGGACTCAAGTTATTTTTTCTTCATCCCTCAATTATTCACCCTTTTTATTGCTTCGGAGCCAAAGCCTGGGGTCCCAGAGTATCCAGGTAGGAGCGCCGTGACACACCATAAAGAGACATTTAGGCTGCACTTCACCACTCAGCATTTCTACTAAACCTGGGACACAACAGAGAGGGTCCTGGGGGGCAGCGCACGTTTCAGAATCAGAACTTTTTAAAAAATTTGGCTGAATTTCCAAATTTTAGACTCGATTGGCTCATCTGTATTCAGGACCCTTTTGAAGCACACCAGGGAATGATCTGCAGTGTCTTTACGCCCCATCAGACTAGCTTTAGGAGCTAATAATGAGTGACTGTACTAACAGTAGGGCAATACCGGAGGGTCAGAAGATGAAGGGATTATGAGCCAGGACTTTGTCCTCAAAGACAGATAATGAGCATCGTACCAAATCAATCCGAAACCAAGAACTCTTAATAATTTAGGAGATTTCCATTTCCAAAACTGCTAATTCCCTCTGCTTTGTTCTCAGTTCAGCCTCACTGCCCTGGAATACAGATAATCTGCACAGTAGGGCGGTAATTCAGAATCTGCATTTGCATCCGCATGGAAGAGCGACCACAAATCTGGCTGCCGCCCTGCGTTAATTAAATATGCATGCTTACAAAATGAAATCGTTCTATGTATTCTCGCATGAGTGTAATGACCGCCAAATCCCCATGGACGGATTTACGCAAATATATTTTTTTTTGCTTTGATTCAGATGACAAAAACTTTACATTTTTTATGAAAGTGACCTAAGGCTGGAAATAAGATGACGCTAGTACATGTAATATACCAGATGGCCACCACTGATTACTGATGTCTGCGTGGTACAGGTTGCCTTATGAATAATTTAAAGGGATTTTCCAGGAATTGAATGCTGATGACTTATCCTTAGATAGCTCATCAATATCAGATCAGTGGAGCATTTGACACCTGGAAACCTGGAAACCACCTCCCCTTGCTTATAGGCAGCCACCGAAGAGTCCCTCCACTGTGTCATGGCTGTGTTACGGTACTGCAGCTAATCTCCCATTCAAAAGAAAAGGGCCTCAGCTGCAGGACACCGATGCAAGACATCGGCGAGGGAAACAGTAGAGGGAACCTCCCATCTATTGCATACTTTGCCGTGCCAGGTGCTGCCAGAAACAACTGATTGGTGGAGGTGCCTGATGTTGATATTGATGATCATGATCAACCATCAACATCCTGAGAATCAAACAGCAATATCTCAAAAAAACCTTATTTTAAAAAGGCTCTCAACGATGTAAAATTATATGTGATACCTTACCGATTCATCCCGCCAGTCCCCCTCTAGACTCTAGTGTACTTCCTGTTTCCTCCTGTCACACAGGAAATGACCACTCATCCAATCACTGGCTGCAGTGTGGACCTGCCTCTAATGGTAATTGGCTGACTGGTCATTTCCTGTTTGTCAAGAGGGACCAAGATGTAGAGATCGGTGGAGGACTGGGAAGCCTCAAAATGGGAAGAGCATGAGATTGATAAACATGACTTATTATTTTATACCATTATAAGCCTTTTTAAAAGAAATTATGGATCATTCCCACTGTGACTCCACATAAGAAAAGCTTTAGAGATTAAGGGATTAAGAGAGAACCTGTCACCTCTCCTGACATGCATGTTTTAATAGCTTCATGCATTCCCCATGTAATAACAAGTCTGGAACATCTATTCTTATGTCTGTATGTTGTGCCATTCCTTTATTATTTGCACTAGAAGTTATGAATGAATTGCTATTTGCCTTCAGTAAGGGAACAGAGGGGAGGTAAAAATTTGGGGGTGTGTACCTGCACAGAGTGACTCTAGCCAATCAGTGCTGCCATGTTCAGACTGTGCAGGGACACACCCCCAACTGGTCACCTCTCCTCTGTTCCCTTACTGAAGGCCAATAGCAATTCATTCATAACTTCTAGTGCAAATAATAAAGGAATGGCACAACATACAGACATAAGAATAGATGCTCCAGAATTGTTATTACATGGGGAATGCATAGAGCTATTAAAATAGGCATGTCAGGAGAGGTGAAAGGTCCTCTTTAAAGGTGTTGTGCCACTACCATAAATGTATCTCTCTCAACAGGTCTCACTTTTATATCTCTTTCACCAAATATCACCATTTATCAAAACTGTCTTATTCCAAAATTAGTATCCTACCATGGCGCCCCGTGACAAATCAGTTTTGATATTTAGTTACTGCAGGCCACATCCTACATTGGCGCCTTGTGATGTAGGACGTAGGAAATGCCATTGGTAAGAACAAGGGGTGCGGTTAGTGTCACATGATCTGCTGATGTTAGGATATATCTCACTGACCTTAGGCATGATAGTACAGCAGTCATATGACAAACCAGGAAGTAGGATTCAAGCACGGGGGATAAGAGAAAACTGCAAATGAGGGAAGTAGGAATGGGAGAGGAATTGATAAAAATACATTTAAAAAAAATTGTAAGAGATTCTAAAAATGTAAAATTTGATTTTAAGCTAAGAATTTTTGTTATTGCTTGAATTCCTAGACCAAATACATTACAGCTTATCTCAAAGCTTGAATCCCGAACAGATGTATAGTAGATATTGCCTAAACCATGGAGAACAGTGAGTTATCTAGAGCAGTGTTCCTCAACTCCAGTCTTCAAGAACCATCTGCCGTCATCATTTGAGAAGTTCTCACAGAATGAATACCTGTGGTAAGTCCTGGTACATTAACACTCACTATATTACCTGTTCAATACTAAGGAAATCCTAAAACATGACTGGCAGATGGGCCCTGAGGACTGGAGTTGAGGAATATTGATCTAGACCTGGGGGTACTACAAATTTTATATAGTTGTGTATTTGAGTATTTTACTGCTTGTTTCTGGCTGTAGTTACCAGCAAGGAAGGCTGGCAAAGGTTGGCAGGAACAGGGTAACCACTCTATTACTCCCCTTCTGGTGGGAGTGGGCTGGTCCTACTTCCTGCCAGGAGGGGGAGTTCCTGTCCAGAGAAAGGGAAGAGAGGATGCAACCTGTTGTGCTCCAGCTCCTGATGGAAATATTCCATTTTGCCCTCAAATGAAGTCTTAAGAATCCAGACAGCAGAGTGACCTGCCATACCTGGATCTACAGACACTGCTGTAAAGTAAGGGACTATAGTCAAGCCACCCATCACCAAAAAAACACTAGGCCAATATCACCTAAGTGCCGGATTACCGCTAACCAACCTGCCTCAATATCCTTGTTGGTGACAGAGAAGAATTGCACTAAAGCCTGCTGCTACTGTATGTATTGCAAGTTCTACGTTGCACTTAGTAAAAAGAACGTTCTTAAGTTTAACTCTGGTCTCATTCTTCACTACTATAACTTTCACTGTACCGATCCCCGGGGAGTAATGGCCTGAGGGAGTACACAGAGACATAACACTTCATCAGGGCTACTACCACTGTCATCTTCTACACCTGCTCCTCAGAGGGTCGCTGCACAACCATGGTGAAATCTACTGATGTTTTTTTCCTGTTTAGGACCCACACGGCTGACTTGTCCTCACGTGCAGAGACCGCCTCAATCATACATTGTTATTTCCCTCTTACTATACACATATCTGCTCCATTCACATGGAAAGTACAAACAATAAGCTGATCAATGACTGAAAGAGAAAAGCCCTACACAACTGAGCGCCTGATGGCTGGAGAACAATGCGGCTTAGACAACTGGTCTAAACAATGCCGGCACAGAGAGGTCACAGGTGAAGAGAAAATCAATTACTGAACTGAGGCAGAACCGAAGAAACAGAACAGAGTGATATCAGGAGGGATGATGCCGGTACACCGAAAACCTGGAGGAGGCTGCATTGTGACTGGATAAAAGCCTGAGCTAATCAATGACAAGCTGACATCTGTCTCACATCTATCTATCTATCTATCTATCTATCTATCTATCTATCTATCTATCTATCTATCTATCTAATATCTATCCCCCATATCTATCTATTATCTATCCCCCATATCTATCTATCTATCTATCTATCTATCTATCTATCTATCTATCTATCTATCTATCTATCTATCTATCTATCTATCTCAGTCCTAAGCTGTATCATATGGTCAATTACATTATTGTGTCTTTTTTTTCTAAATTGTGATTTTTCAAAATGTAATTTCACATTTTCTGGAAGCTCTCTGTAGTCTTTATTTCTATGGGGTGTGCTCTCTAGGACTATATTGGGGTTGGTGATGGAGCCAGATGCTCTTATCATTAGATGCTCAGCTCTGGGCTCTATCAGAGTTCCTTTTTTTGGAGATATTTTAGTCTTCCTATCTATCTATCTATCTACCTTCTATCTATCTATCTATCTATCTATCTATCTATCTATCTATCTATCTATCTATCTATCTAATATCTATCCCCCATATCTATCCCCCATATCTATCCCCCATATCCATCTATCTCATATCTATCTATCTATCTATCTATCTATCTATCTATCTATCTATCTATCTATCTATCTATCTATCTATCTATCTCATACCTATCTATCCATATCTATCTATCTCATATCCATGTATCTCATATCCATCTATCTCATATCTATCTATCTATCTATCTATCTATCTATCTATCTATCTATCTATCTACCCATCGGTCCTTATATCTATCAAAACTTTACTTATTTACAAAGTTGCCCTCATTTTAAATGCATTGGAATAATTTCTGCAAGAAATGCTTTCAAAATTTTTCATGCAGTTCCATTAAAAAATATTTTTTTTTAAATTGCTTATATAATATATATATATATATATATATTATAATACATAGTCAGTACAGCGCCTCCTCCCACGCAGCAGCGTATGACACTGGTTGTACTTTCCTTATCACTCTCATGTAATGTTACATTAGCTGTTGCATCTATCAACAATAAGATGTGGACTAATAGAATAAAGCAAAGGCGACTGATAGAAAATTCTAGATGGACAGAGCAGCGTGCGTGGCGGTGGCCCGGTGGCGCGGTCTCTGGTGAGATGTTACATCTTCTTCTTGTTCCGGTAGTAACAGATTTTAAGAACAGATGCAGCTAATAAACAGAAGTAAAATAAATGTCTCCAGACCGATGACGGATAGCGAGCCATTAAACTGGCTGAATGGTAATAAATGTCAGCGATGGCTGTTTTATGAGGTTCCTTCAACCCCGGTGGACAATAATCTCAAAAGCCAGAAGATAACTATTTCATATGGGGCGTGACCTTGAGGTGACGGGTGACCCTACAAGTGGTAACCTTTCAGAGAAAGGTTTCATATGATAAATTCTAAGCAACAAGGACAACCGACTGTATGATCAGATCAGGAAAGAAAATGTCTATGTTACATTTTTCCAGCAACAGCGCCCCCCCTCTTGTCAATGGCTGTTCTTGGTATTGCAGCCTAGCCTCCTTTATTTGAATGCTGTAATACCAGACATAGCCCGTGAGCAAGAATAGCTCTGCTAAAAGAAAAGCACATTCATATATGATTACTGGGGCTGGAATCACCAACGATCATGAGTATGGGGGTCTCTGAGTCCCCTGTGGTAATGGAGCAGTAGTGCGCATGTGGGAACCATAGGTTGTACTATAGAAGTGAATGAAGAGGTGGTCGCGCATGCTCTCTACTTCTCCATTCAAACAGGGGACTCAGAGTCCCCTGTCCTCATGATCAGTGAGGGTCCCATTGGTCAGACCCCCTGGGGGCATACATTTATATGCGTGACCACCATTCACTGTCTATGGGATTGACGGAGATGGCCAAGAACTATAGTAAAGAATTTAATGGCGAGGTGGTCGCGAATGCGCTGCGCACTACTGATCCATTCTACAGGAGACTGGAGGACCTCTGCTTTCATGACCAGTGAAGGTCCTATTGGTCAGACCCCCAGGGGGCATACATTTATATGCATTACCACCATTCACTGTCCATGGGACTGACTGAGATAGCCAAGAGCTATAGTAAAGAAGTTAATGGAGAGGTGGTTGCGCATGCTCTCTACTTCTCCATTCAAACAGGGGACTCAGAGTCCCCTGTCCTCATGATCAGTGAGGGTCCCATTGGTCAGACCCCCAGGGGGCATACATTTATATGCATTACCACCATTCACTGTCCATGGGACTGACTGAGATAGCCAAGAGCTATAGTAAAGAAGTTAATGGAGAGGTGGTTGCGCATGCGCACTACTGCTCCATTTATACAGGAGACTGGAGGACCTCTGTTCTCATGACCAGTAAGGCCTCATTCACACGAGCGTGACGGAATAGGTCCGGATGTGTTCAGGGTGCGTTAAGGAAAACTCGCACCAAGCAAGTTCAGTCAGTTTTGTCTGCAATTGCGTTCAGTTGTTCAGTTTTTTCCGCGCGGATGCAATGCGTTTTGATGCGTTTTTCACGCTCGTGATAAAAAAACTGAAGGTTTACAAACAACATCTCTTAGCAACCATCAGTGAAAAACACATTGTATCCGCACTTGCTTCAGGACGCAATACGTTTTTCACTAAAGCCCCGTTCACTTCAATGGGACCAGGGCTGCGTGAAAAACGCTGAATATAGAACGTGCTGCGTTTTTCATGCAACGCAGAACTGATGCGTGAACAAAAAAAATGCTCATGTACACAGACCCATAGAAATGAATGGATCGGGATTCAGTGCGGGTGCTATGTGTTCACGTCACGCATCGCACCCGCACGGAAAACTTACTTGTGTGAAAGGGGCCTAAAAGTCCTATTGGTCAGACCTTCAGGGGTCATATATTTATATGCATGACCACCATTCATTGTCTATGGGACTAACAGAGATAGCCAAGAACTTTAGTAAAAAAGTAAACAGAGATGTGGTCGCTAGTGTTGATCGAGCACCAAAGTGCTCGTGTGCTCGGGTGCTCTGGTAGAACACTTGGTGATGCTCGAGTGCTCTACAGAGCACCCCAGCACAATGTAAGTCAATGGGAGAAGACCAGGCACCCCCCGCTCGGATGAGGGGAGGGTGTCAGGTTCATAGGAAAAGGTCAGAATCGCAAATTCTCCTCTTTCACTCGTTAAAGTACGCTAATTAACTGAAATCGTACGCATTAGCGCACAATGCGTAGCATTAGCATACAAATTCGTACGCATTAGCATACTCAAGCAACGCACTCGAGCACACGCGGTGTTCGTCCAAACACCGAGCGGACCCGAGCGTAGGCATGCTTGGCCAAACATCGAGTTCTTCCGAGCATGCTCGCTCAACACTAGTGGTCGCGCATGCGCAGTAGAGGACACCTGTTCTCATCATCAGTGAAGGTTCCAGCAGTAAGACCCCCCAAAGATCACACATTTATCTCTGAACCTCTAGATTTCCAAACCAGACAATCCCTTTATTCCTGCAATCTCTAACCCGTAGAATATTCTCCAAATTATAGAAAAATATCAGTTCGGTTAAATTACTCAGAGAAGTGGAGTTTCATAAATCCATAATCCTCATTAAAACCCGTAATCTCTTTCGGGCTCTTTTATTCACACAGATTTGATTTTATAAGAGGAGTTCTACTAGAATGGGATTAGTAATCAGGTTCAGATTGGGTTTCTTACAGGAGTAATGCAGAAGCCACCGGCCTGACATGACCCGTGGTAGAACCTGTCATTGGGTTTGCATGGTACATTGATAACATTTGTATCCACGATGTGATGTTTGCTTTTAGCTGAACCTAAAACTGTCTGAGTGCAGTGATGGTGTGCGCCGGAGCGCAGCAGTAGGGGGCTCGGAGCTCTCTCATAGTTTAGATTGTATGGAGCTTCATCAGATCTAATGAGAATGCTGAGTACTGGGGCCGGGAACAATCTGTAGAATGATAACGGATGAAAGTGTGGCGGATCACTGTCATCTCCTCCAATGATGAACTTTTATTAGATGAAAATGACTCAAAATAATGTAGAAGGAAGAAATAACTAAACTGTCAGTAAAATGTAAGATAGACTGAGTTACAGAGCGGGTTATTATAGAAGAGCACATACTACTGCCGAGAAAGAGGAACCTGACGTGAAACCAAAAATTATCTATCTATCTATCTATCTATCTATCTCATATCTATCTATCTATTTCATATCTATCTATCTATCTATCTATCTATCTATCTATCTATCTATCTATCCATCATCTATCTATTTCATATCTATCTATCTATCTATCTATCTATCTCATATCTATCTATCCACCTATCTATCTATCTTTCTATCTATCTATCTATCCATCATCTATCTATTTCATATCTATCTATCTTATATCTATCTATCCACCTATCTATCTATCTATCTATCTATCTATCCATCCATCATCTATCTATTTCATATCTATCTATCTATCTATCTATCTATCTATCTATCTATCTATCTATCTTTGTCCATGTCCTATTTATCTCTATGTTATCTCCTATCTGTAGATCTATCTATCTCATATCTATCTATCTATCTATCTATCTATCTATCTATCTATCTGTCTGTCTGTCTGTCTGTCTATCTATCTATCCATCTCCTAATAATATTTATTTATATAGTGGCACCATATTCCGCAGCGCTTTACAAATTCAGAGGGTTCAAGTACAAAAACAAAAGAAATTACAACGTAACTGGCTAATATGCAAAACCTTAAGGAAAATCACCATCAAGAGGAAGAGGAGAAGAAGTACAGCCAGCGAATGATACACTAAAGGAGCGGCCAGAGAGATAGGAAGAGAACCAGGAGAGAGGAGTGTCCTTAAGGACAAATGAGTGGAGCATGGTGAGGAGGAGTTTGTGGTCTACGGTATCAAATGCTGCAGAGTGATCCAGAAGAATCAGTAGAGAATAATCACCATTCCTTTTTGCTGTCAGGAGATCGTTAGACACTTTAGTAAGGGCAAATTGGCAAGGACGAAAGGCAGATTGTAAGGCAGATTTCTATTTATTTCTATCTATCTCATATCTATCTATCTATCTATCTATCTCATATCTATCTATCTCATATCTATCTATCTATCTATCTATCTATCTATCTATCTATCTATCTAGTAAAATCAGTAAGCAGAGGCAACACTCCTTGAGAATGTTGCCTCTGCTTACTGATTTTACCACATTGAGGTTCTGTCCAGGACCTTTTGAAGAAATTGCACCTTTTTTCAGTTTTTTGTGCTGCTATTTTTTATTACTGCCCCAATAAAAAGATCAAAGCACAACAGTGCCAGTAAAATTAACGTATCCACAGTGCCTATGGATGTCATCCAGGGGGTCACCACTGACTTCAGTAACAGTGACCTCATTCAGTTGTTCATCTTCCCCCACGCGGTGCGTCTGTTGATGAGTAATGGCACATAACAAACTCAGCTCTGCAGCAAAAGTTCTCCGATTTTTTTTTTCTTGTTGCAGTCATTTATTAATCCCACTGCAGACGTAATAAAACTCATCGTTCTAACGAACTTACATAAAGCCATTAAAATGTAAATGCTACGGATCGACGTTACCTGCGTGCCAGATTTTTTTTATTATTTTCTTTTTTATTGCCCAACTATTTCGCTTCTACTTTTTATTTGAAGATGAAAGCCTTCTTGTTATTTGTGATGGAATACAGTGTGTCTCTTAGGCAGGGGGAGCAGAAAAAAAATCCTCCGAGAAACTTTTTTTTTAAATATTGATTTCACTATAACTTTGATGTTGAAATTGGATTGCTGTGATTTCCACAAACCATCGAACCTTCAGCCTCGGGCCTATTAAGTAAATACCCCCCCCACCCACCCAAAAAAAAAAAGAAACTTTCCGAAAGAAAACAATAGAAATGTGTTAATATTAATCTTGTGTCGGGGTAAATTTACCGTGGGGACCTCGCTGAGACTTAGCCTAGATGCCTATGTTCTACATGAAATCAAATATTACATATGCAGAGAGCGCTCAGAGCGACACGGCGGTAATAATCCTACAGAAATATCCTTCACTGGAGAATCGTTTAAAACCTTGAAGATCTTTCTCTTTTTATGGCTGAAAAACAATTATATCTGTAGTTAGAACACAAAATGGCTCTGAAATTAAATGTATCTGTTATAGATGAAAAGTTTTTAGATTAGACGGCTGGAACCTTGATGCTCAGGAGACTCGGATCATCAGGCGTCATCCTTCAGGTCCGGAGGTCAACGAGAGGTCTTAAGGAAGTCAATGGCAATTTCTAGCAAACAATAAAAAAAAAAAACAAATATCCTCCGTCTATGCAGGACATGCGTATTTCCAGGAATGACCATTCTGGTATTAGGGAACTGATTTAGGGACTATGCTAAGAGTGGATCTAGAGTCCCTTCATCAGTTACAGCTGCTTGACCACTTTGGACAACCCCTGTGTGTTAGAAATGATCCATCCCTCTGCTGGGACCTTCAGTGATCGGCTGAAATCGCTTAGCTGTAAGTGTTTAATTTCCCTGCAGTGCCACCAACAGGTGAAATGAGGTATTACACTATATCCACTTTAACCTAGGGGTTTTCTGTGTAATACAGAATAGGACAGGTCCTCCAGGCTGAGAGACACTCTTTGCAACTGCTTTTCACTCCAGCCAAGAGGTGGGGATCCTAAACAGAGGACTCCCATCAATTTACTTTGAATTTCCTAACAAAGTATATGAAAATGGGTTTTGTAATCTGGACACTCCCTTTTAAAGTCTAAGAGATGCCCCCTAAATTAAGTTATTGAAGGGATTGTCTCACCAAGACAACCCCAAATTGCCAGGGGAAACCACAACCGACTATACACATCCTTTGGTTCTGCCACAGAGGGAGCCTTTTTGAGAGAGTGCCTCTACATTCTGCCTTATAAATTCCCAAGTGATGGTTCCTCTTCGGTGACATCTATACTCTCGAATAGGGCATAGAGAGACAAGGTTGTCATTGTTAGACAATCCTTTTAAGTGGTTGTCTGGGGATTTTCGATTAATGGCTGTGCCTGGTACTGCAGCTCCATGCAAGTCATTTGGCTAGCACCTCAAGGAGGGGTACACCTTTGCAACCAATTTTGTAGGACAGATGAAAGAGATTATAACTACTGGGCCAGACTACACAGGGCTTCTTTGTAGTCTGTAACCATGGCAACACACGGTGTTGTTTCATTTTTATGATGGCTTTGAGCAATAAAAAAAATAAAAATAAAATGTTTGCAAAAGTATTTATGTCCTTTCATGATAATACTCCATGGCAGCCATCTGATCCAATACGTCAAGAAGAACAAAGGGCACATACAGAAGTAATGGGCGCCCCAGCAGGAATGAATAAAAAAAAAAAGCTTTATTCCAAAAATTGGTACAAAAACACATGGACAAAGCATACAAGAAGGAGAGGGAGGGACTGGAGGAGGAAGAGTGCACAGAGTAGCTTGTTCCCGCCCTCGGGGCACTTAACTGCTCATTTGCATATGGATTAAAAGTAGTTTTTCTTCAGAATGAAGCAACAGATCTCTGAGTGAAAGGTATCATTACATTCAGCTGAGCTAGCCCTACAAGGCACCATACCTGGTTTATCAGTGACTTTCCTGCCAACAGTCTCCCTTTAACTTTCTCTGCTAGTCTACAGGTATTTTTTTATGTTTTTTAAAAAAAATAAAGCTTTCTCATTATTTTTCATACCGGAGCGCTCGTCCTTTGTTCTTTTTTGTCTGTTAATGCTCCTTTAGGGTGTAACAGTTTGAGCACCCTTGTGGTTTGGTGCCTGCTCTCACACACCTAACTGAAGTAATAGTCATCAGCAACAGGCCTCCATAAGAGCTTTAGAGCTTAGAGTTTTTCATCAAGACTTTTTGGAGAGTTGCCTAACTTACTATATTACATTCCTTGAAGAAATACAAACTGGGTTGCAAAAGAATTCATATCCTGCAAGGTTGACCTGGCTGGAACGGATTCTGCTATCCATGAGGCTGCTTAGGGAAGGCAGCAAAAGTCACCCATCCCATGGCAGATAGAGAAGGACAGATGGTCCCTAATTGTGGAGGCAGAAAGTGACTGTGCAGAGCCGTAATCCTCTTGTCGAGTCTAGATAATCTGCCTGATGGAAAATAAAGCAGAATTTATCTGTTCTCATGTCCAGGAAGGACTTAGTAGCATTGGGCGTTTTGGCGGGCTTAGGGATGATTAGCCACATAACGAGCTGTTGTTTCACGGCGGCATCAGTGATACGTAACCTGTGGCTTTTCCAGCTTTGGGGACATTGCTGCCAATGGCGGCCGATGTGACGAGAATGTGCAAAGGATCTATCTTTACAAAGGCTCCAAGTAAAGTATCATACCCCCCCCCCCCACACACACACACTATGGCTCCCTATGGCTTCTTGTCAATGTCTGTACCGTAGCCACGGTATGATGACCATTCCTCAGGATATTCCTTGTATCCTGCACCCCCGACGATCATTTGTTTGGGGGTTAAGCTAATCGAAATATCCGAAGTGGACCTAAACCCGAATTTCAGGGAAAATTTGATTTGCCACGAATTTCCCCTAAAATGGCGGTTAAAAAAAAAAAAAAAGTTTCATACTTACCTCATCCATTTGAGTGCGAAGAGGCCACCGCAGCCATCTTGACTGAAGATCCCGTGCAAAATCACGGGCACGGTGATAAATGACGTCACCAGGCCGGCCAGCGTGGTAGTGTCATCACGCACCACGCGAGATTTTGCGAAGTGTCTTCAACCAAGATGGCCGCGGCGGCCTCTTTGCACTCAAATGGATAAGGTGAGTATTATTTTTTTTAATCAAAGTTTTAACCCCTGAAATCCCTCACTATAAGGGCTCATGCACACAAACATATTTTCTTGCCGTGTCCATTCCTTTTTTTTTTTGAGCACCGTATGTGGAACCATTCATTTTAATGGGTCCGCAAAAATAAACGGAAATGACTCCGTGTGCATTCTGTATGTCCGCATGTCCATTCCGCAAAAAAATAGAACTTGTCCTATTATTGTTAATGGAAAAGGATAGGACTGTTCTATTAGGGGCCCGCTGTTACGTTCTGCAAAATACGGAATGCACACGGACGTAATCCTTTTTTTTTTTTTGCGGATGCGTGATTTGCACACCAGAAAATACATACGGTCGTGTGCATGAGCCCTTATTGTCAGAAGCTGCGATCAACGATGATGGGCTCAATGGTGGAGGGCGGCGTAATCGCCATTCCCCGTCACTGCGCCTGCTACTTATAAAGAAATGTGATTTGTAACAAGGTAATTCAGAACAAAGTCAATTTCTCAGTGAAATTCGGCGAAGCAGCCAATTCAAATTTTTATAAACTTCACTCATTTCTAGTTGTGATTCTCCGGTGAGATACAGTACATGCGGTTAAAAAAAAATCTGTCTAATTTCAGGATATGCTTCCTGAATTCCATCAGCTGACGGCTTATGTGAAGCCTTTTCTCTGATCTCCTGACCTCATAAGCGTTCATTAGAGGAAACTGAAACTGCTAAGAATATGGCTTAAAGGGGTATTCCCATCTTAGACAATGGGGGCATATCGCTAGGATATGCCCCCACTGTCTGATAGGTGCGGGTCTCACTGCTGGGACTCGCACCTATATCGAGAACAGAGCGGGGAGCGCTGCGCCTGGAGGACCCCAGGGTCCGGCCACCACCAGGCGCAGTTACCCGCAGCTCCCATAGAAATGAATTGGAGTGCACCGCGCATGCGCAGCCAATGATCCCGGAAATAGCCGAGCCAGCGCTAGCGCAGTACGCCCTCCTCAACTTTCTCCGCTCCGTTCTCGATATAGGTGCGGGTCCCAGCGGTGGGATCCTAGCAATATGCCTCCATTGTCTATGTTGGGACAACCCCTTTAAATGAGTGTTTATGAGATCAGGAGATAAGGCTTCACATGAGCAGTCAGCTGACGGAACTCAGGATGGACAGTCTGCCAACGGACTGATTTTTAACCCCTGTATCTAAGAAACTGCTGACATTTTTTTTAAAATAAATACTAATTGATAACAATGATTTTTAGCCCAAAATGAGCAAAAACCAATCATAAAAAAATAGTTACTCTAAAGGTGGCCAAAGCCCTTAACCCTTTATTGTCCATCAGGCTTCATTATCTGAGCCCTGAAGATAATACAGTCATTCGAGCCACACAGTCCTTCATGAACCCGCAGATCAATATTTCACAATGAGCTGCGCCACGTGACAAATTCAGCTCTGCTATGTCTGTAGATACACATATTCTACAAAGCCATTTTCTGGCTGTGTCTTCTGCATTCACTGCAGCTCTGTAGAAAGAAACCCATTTAGAAGGCGAATTTAGCGCCCGTCCTCCATGGTTTCTCTCTGGCATTTACCGTGATGAGTGATTTTGAGTGATTGATTAGGGTCACCATAAGTGTCACTTGCGGGAAAGTAATGGGTCAGTCACTTCATCTCAACCTCTTATTCTAATCCCGCTATGGCTGACTGCCTTCCTATTTATGATAAATGTCAAGTGGATGGAGCCGTGCCTCTGCTATGCGCCTCTTCTCCATCAGCGGCGGCCGTTCTCGCGGCGGATGGCGGTGATTGACGGTGGCATTATGGCCATAAAGCCCTTTGATTAGTATTTTTGGTTATTTTTATTATTACTATAAAACGACATAAACCGTCCTCTTAACTTTGTGTGTTTTATTTGAGCGCACGGCGCGGCGATTGTCTCCTGTAAACCTATTACAGGAGGACGCTTTATGGGCTCGGCGCCGGCTTTAGGTTTGTTATTTATGACGCAGCTTTTGTGCAGTTCGGTGCAGAATATAAATGGTGAATTGGCCTGATATACGACCCCCCCCCCACAGTGATGATACACAATATCCTCATACGTGTGCACCACAGATGATGGTAACGAGTAGCAAAGGATTCTGGGAGCACCCTACATGAGGTAACGCTTTCTTCCTGACCCACATAGAGGAGTATATAAAATCTACGGAATGTCCCAGAATGTCACCAGTACATGTCTACTGGGCGAGACTCCTCCAACCATTTCTATTCATTCAATGTACAGGATCTACAAGAAAGAAACATTGCAAATAGATGTGAAAAAAAATCTACCACTTTATGTTTACGGATCTTATGAAGAGATAAATAGAGAGATAAATGATAGACAGATATGAGATAGAAAGATAGATAGATAGATACTTAGATATGAAGTAGATAGATAGATAGATAGATAGATAGATAGATAGATAGATACTTAGATATGAAGTAGATAGATAGATAGATAGATAGATAGATAGATAGATAGATAGATAGAAAGATAGATACAAGATAGATAGATATGAGAGAGATAGATAGATACTTCGATATGAAGTAGATAGACAGATTAATAGATAAATAGATGCTTAGATATAAAATAGATAGATAGATAGATAGATAGATAGATAGATAGATAGATAGATAGATAGATAGGAGATAGATAGTAGATAGATAATGAGAGATAGATAGGAGATAGATAGATAGATAGATAGCTAGATAGATAGATAGATAGATAGATAGATAGATAGATAGATAATGAAAGATAGATAGGAGATAGATAGATACTTAGATTTGAAGTAGATAGACAGATTAATAGATAAATAGATGCTTAGATATGAAATAGATAGATAGATAGATAGATAACGAGAGATAGGAGATAGATAGATATAAAATAGATAGATAATAGGAGATAGATGATAGATAATGAGAGATAGATAGGAGATAGATAGATAGATAGATAGATAGATAGATAGATAGATATGAGATAGATAGATAGATAGGAGATAGATAGATAGATACTTAGATATGAAGTAGATAGACAGATTAATAGGTAAATAGATGCTTAGATATGAAATAGATAGATAGATAGATGGATAGATAGAAGATATGTAACCCGGGAGCGGTATGAATAGATACCTAATGCATAGTATTCACCAATTTGCAGAACGTTCTCTGCGGCTTTTATCTCTGGAACGTTGTGCCGTTTCCTTTCAATGTTCTGCAGAATATTCTAACTAGAAAATCCATAGAAGCCGCAGCAAAACCTCCATTTCAATAATACGCTTTAGAGGAAAATGAACCGTAATGTTTTACAATGGAGAATTTGTTTGACAAAGTGGAAATATCGAGAGCTACAAAATATTTATTTCAGTAACAATTACAGTAAGTGTGGCCGGGATCTTAGCTCCAAGAGGGAAGAAATATAATGCTGTTACTACAGGTCGATATCAGTAAGCATTCAGATACCTTCCCGAGCGCAGCGCCTACAGTAATGACTGCTCTTATCCGGGTGATTACGGCGCGCAGTCTCTGCTACGTCTATGGCGGATTTATTTTATATTCTTCAAGGTTAAAATGCAGTGATCATTTCATCTTATACAACTTCAGAGTTTTACTAAAAACCTAAATCAATATGTCAAGGAACCCTCTAAAATGAGGGCGGGGCATGACACAATGATTCCTTTGAATCATATGTATCGTTCTTTGCCTGCATCATGTCAGGAAACCATCAAATATGTAATGTACTCTATATATTAGGTTAAAGGGAATATACTGTATACTAACAAAAATTACTTAAAGAAGAACTCCTGCCAAAGGGAGTTATATCTCCCTGATATTTCTCATCTGTGTCATGTCATCAGCAATGAGACCCACCAACTCACACAGCACCTTATGTGTGGACAGGAAGCCTATTTCTCTGTGTATTCCTATGGGAGCCTCACTTTCAGTCTCATAGGAATGAATAGAACAGTTACTGGCTTCCTGTCCTGGGTCAGTTGGAGGTCAGGGAGTTGGTCACATGACCCAGCTACAATTAGAAGAGACAAATACAGTCTCTGATAAGAAGATTACATTCACTAAAGATTACATCATGCACCTTTCTAACAGGTCAGAGAATAAACATTTTTGCGGGAGTTCTTCTTTAACCGTATTTAGAACCTGAAATCTTGCGGTTTTCACACAGAGTGCTGAATTTAATAACAGACTGATAATTTCTGGTCTGAGGAGACAGACAAGATTATAATGACAGGTAATCTCTATCTGTCTTTGTCACAGTGATGTGATGTCAAAGCTCGCCTCCTTCCCCTCCCTGCACAATGATTTCCTTATAGGTCACAGAGCATTTCCACAAAGCTCTCCCATAGAAATCATTGAGTTATCTACAGCCGACAGGTTCTAATTATGCCAACCATCTTGATTTTGGTGGCCAAATCCCACTATCCAAGAGCAAAGGGCAGCTCATGAGCATTCGAGGGGCATAATTCAAAGGGGTTGATGATAGGAAATGCCATAAATGTCCGACAGGAGTGGGTTGTACCTCTGTGACCTGCACCTATATCAAGAATGGAGAGCACACTGCGCATGCGCTACATCCTGCACCATTTTTTGCCATGGGACTTCCAAAGCAGTTAAGCAAGTGCACCCGGCTATTTTTGGAAGTCCCATGGCAGTGAATGGCTGTGCATGGGCGGCTTGCCCTCCATTGACTTCTGGGCCCAATTTTTGAGACAGGAGCATATTCCAGAGGTGGGACCCCCACCTATTTGACATTTATGGCATATCCTAGGGATATACTATACTGTCCCAGATGGGACAACCCCTTTACATGTCCTGATTTTAGGAATTTGGATACTGGTACGTATGCAGGCCCCTATGATCCATGTGGCTGCTGTAGAGCAAGTCACTGAACTGTTAATAGAGCAATGAAGTAGCTCAGGCAAGATGGCCGCCCCCATAATTATATATAGAAAATAAAAATCCATCTACAACCCCCCCCAAAAAAAAAAACATCTACAAGAAAATGTTACATTGTAATTTGTACAAAAAATAATATGGGTGATACATTCCTTTTAATAACATATGCCAACCTACCCCTCCGGCGTCTGAAAAGCCGCCATCTGGTATGCAGTTTGAAAATTCATCAGCCTCAGACTTTTGACAAACTAAAAAACTGCATATTATAGTCTAATAAAACCGCCATTAACAATAGTGATTATAATACAGACTTACCCTTGAGTTCACCACCTCTAGCGATACATTTTGGGGCATTGCACTTGGTACTAGAAGAAAAAAAAAAAAAACACGTGTGAGAATATATAGCCACACATTATATATGTATAGTAATCGCTAGAGACACAGTCAAAAAGTCCCAGGAGCATAGTTATAAATCATAGGCCTAACTTTTTGGACTAAAGTCTATAATTCTGACTGCATGAAACCACCACTAGAGGGAGCTAACTGCAGATAGAGGTTTACAGATAATATTGAACCCAATGTGAGCTGCATCATTGTGCATTTGGTGAGCACCCCCTAGTGGCAGCTGTAGGAAATATATGTACAGTAAGTGGAATCACAGTGGATTGGGAAAATATGGACTCACACTTTAGTTACAGAGCACCTGAGAGCTGGATCAATCCTGTTAAATCACATCTGCCTGAAAGGGTTGATCCTCCTGATTAAAATGATACCTGTCTTGTGAAAATCGATTGCAGCGTTCCGGAGAAAAAAAAATACTTTTATTCATTATACTAGGGATAGCCAACCTGCGGCTCTCCAGCTGTTGTAAAAGTACAACTCCCACCATGCCCTGCTGTGGGCTGATAGCTGTAGGCAGTCTGGACTTGCTGTGAGTTGTAGTTTTGCTACAGCTGAAGAGCCTCAGGTTGGCAATGCTTTATACTCATGTGGGCTTCTGGGCTTCCGAGGGGGAGGGCCTAGCCTCTCAGCTTTACAGACCTGGCCCTGCCCCTTCGGAGCACTGAAGCTCTCATCTGTATAAAGATTAAATGTCTTTTTTTCTCAGGCATGCCATAATCCATTTTTAAAAGGCAGGTATCTTTTTTATCAGCAGGGTCAACCCTTCCAGGCAATAGAACTGGTTAATAGGGTTAATCCTGCTGAAATGTGCACTTTAAGATAAATGATCCATATTGAGTTAGGTCCTTATCGAGGATCTATATTTTTAGACTCTATATTCAACAATGTCCTTATCACGGATCAGGCCCGGACCGGCAATCTGCGCATGGATCCGTATTTTTAGACTCCATTTACCTCTTCTCATGGAAGGGCCCGGAACACAGACCTGCCTGCTGGAGCACTGAATGCGCAACGCACAATGTAGTGTCAATCAGCGGTCGCCTTGGTGCGGTAGGAGCTTCTGGGCACATAAAGACTTTATAGCTTTTTTTTTTTTTATTATATTTGTTGCTACATTTCATGTGGAAACATATAAAAGCAATGTAATGTCAGCCGGCCTGGCGTGTCCTAAGCACACGGAATATGACAGCCCCGCCATTAAAGCTGACTTCGGTTTTGATCCTTTGTGTCACAGGGTGTCAAGCAATCAGAAGGTGAGCTTTCTGCTCTGACACGTCAGTTAGTGACAAAACGGTGAAGTGTGATAACACCGCCGCTGTGAAGAAATTTTTACGAGCAATTCATACGAAAATGTATATTTTACTTCATACGATAGTTAGTAATTGGATGAATCAATGAATACATGAAAGGCCAAATCTTCCCTGAACTGGTCCCTTTCAAATCAAGCACCTTATAAAATGGGTGAACGCTTGCCCTTTAAGAAGTCTCCCATTAGTGTCCATCAGAGGTCTCGAGAACAACTTTATATATCCCTTCTTCAACCTTTTCAGCACTGTTCAAGTCTCGGACGGTACGGTTTCTCCTTGTGGAGAGCTCCAGTTGGCATAGGGAGTCTTATAGGTCATGCAATGCTCTCTGGGAAAAATGGTATGCAAATAAGTTGTCATCAAGGAAGAAGAAGGCTACCTCTTTAGTTCCACCTAGTGGAGTTACCTACCTTATAGGTCAATGTCTCACCCTTTAGCAGGTCTTGCAACATGACCAGGATGTAAACCAAACAATTTCATGGTTTCTTACTCCAACTAGTGGGGGGAGAGGAGGAGGGTCAGGGAACACTCCCCCCCTCCTTTCCTACATCATTGGACTCTCATCTAGCCAACGAATACCCTACATTGATGTCTGACAAGAACCACAAAGCAGTTGTCTAGGTGTGATTGTCTTTACGGAGAAGATTTTGGTTAGGATTGTATTCAAAGTCATGTTGTAAGGCCTGTTAAGGAGTTGGACATTGACTTACAGGTAGTTACCTCCACTAGCTGGCACCAAAGAGGCATCTTTCTTCCTTCTGGATGAGAGCTAATTTACATACTGCATGGCCAAAAGGTTCATAAGACTCTCTTGCCCACAGCACCGAAAAAAGGGCAGTCCTGTTTTTAAGCATTAAAGTGTTAGGGTTCACCTCTTCTTATGTAATTTTTCACATATCAAGAAATAATAGCCCCCTCTACAATGATGTACCAAACATATGGGCTTGGTGAGTCGGGGTCCAATATTTAATTGCCCCTACAAGTTCACTGAACGTAGTTATAGCATTTGCCGACACCCACCTTTAGGGGGCGCTCACTGCAAAGAGACCTCTACATCTCTGCTTGAGCTATTTTAATCCATCTACATTGTGCTCCCTCTAGTGGTGGCTTCAGGCAGTCAGAAGTTTATCTTTTATCTCTATGAGTGGTGGAATCCAGGGGATTTGGATCTCTTTTTAGTAAAAAGTTAGAATTTGTCAGAGCCCATAGCAGAAGTGTGGACCTATAGCCCATCTTGTTGAGCTTTGAGCTCCTACAGAACCTGAATCTAAGGAGAACCATATAACTGGGCTCCTTACATACCGGCCAATGTAAATACACTCTGTGATGGTATGTAGTACACGTGCCCCGTTTGTTATTTTGCCCTAGGTGGCAAATCATTTGTTCCACAATGCAATGTTTATCACCAGGAGTCTATAGGTGCTGAATCTTTGGCGCTGCAGACAGTAAATATATCATCTTCTGACATCTGCGCTGTACTGCACCCGCTGCGTTGTCTGCATCTCTGACTGACAGCTGAGACAAAACATCACACTGAGACAGTCTCACATCTCATGCGCTATATGCCATGTGCTAATGAAAGTTTTCTAAAAATACAGATTTTATGAAAGTCATTTCCAATGGTTTGAAATTATGAAATCATAACACACCATTGAGGAATTCTTACAAGAATTAAAAGCCTGTCTGGAGTTTTCAATAAAGCACATAAATGAATCTCAGACTAATGGGCTAAATTCTAAGCATCATGTCTGGAGGAAACCAGGCACTGTTCATGAGTTGTCCAATACCATCCCTACAGTGAAGCATGGTGGTGGTAGCATCAAGCTGTGGGGATTTTTTTTCAACGTCTAGGACACGGAGAGTGAATGGAGCAATGTACAGAGATATTCTTAAGGAAAACCTGATCCAGATCTCTGGACCTCAGACTGGGCTGAAGGTTCACCTTCCAACAAGACAATGACCTCAAGCACACAGCCAAGACAACACAGGAGAGGCTGAGGGACAATTGTGTGAATGTCCTTGAGTGGCCCAGCTAGAACTCTGACTTGAACCTAATCAAACATCTCTGGAGAGACCTGAAAATGGCCGGCCACTGATGGTCGTCATCCAACCTCACAGAGCTTGAGAGGATCTGCAGAGAAGAATGGCAGAATATCCCCCTATCCAAGTATAAAACTTGTGGCATCATCCCCAAGAAGACTGGAGTCTATAATGACTGCCAAAACTGCTTCAACTAAGTCCTCTGCTGTAGCTTCGGAGCAGGAACTGCTCAGGCACCGGTACCTGGAAGGTCAGTGGCACAGGCAGGAAATTGTCAGGGCTGGGCTAGATGTCTGGCCTTTTCAATCTTGCAGCAGGTTGGCACTTCTTCACCTGCAGAGACAGCCACCCATAGGTGAAGAAGTAATCTTGATGAGATGAATCGATTCGTTAGAATCGATTCTCTCATCTCTAGTCTGAAGATTTTCCGAACTTTGTATAAAAGTTCAAGGAACTTTACATTGCTATTTGGTGTCCCCATCTGGAAGTTCAAGAAACTTTACATCGCCACCTGGTGTCTGCATATGAAAGTTCAAGGAACATTGCCACCTGCTGTCTGCATATGGAAGTTCAAGGAGCTTTACATCGCCACCTGGTGCCTGCATATGGAAGTTCAAGGAATTTTCCATCACCACCTGGTTTCTGCATATGGAAGTTTAAGGAATTTTACATCACCACCTAATGTCTGCATATGGAAGTTCATAAGCCTTAGAATAATTTACAGCCAACTCATACATTATTAAGAATAGCCAAAGTAATTGCAACTCTGCCCAGCCATATATTGAAGAACTCAGCAGGAATTTCAAATTTCAATTCTTGGCCACTTGTACAGATATATCTTACCATCAGACAGTGTTGTAACTGAGTGTTCCTCTGTAGAGACACCTGGACCATAGCGATTGTATGCTAAGACTCTTATGTTGTATTCTGTAAACTTCCGAAGACCTTCCAATCTGTAGGACAGCCCATCAACTTCAATATTCTGTGAAATGAGAAGAGAAAAATGAAACCCTACTTATTTTATTTGGAATAATACTTAAAATTACTGTAGGTTTTGTGAAGATAACCATAGTCTATAAGGCCTATTTAGGTATATCATCATCATGGAGGGGCTTCCCATTCCATTCCGCTATGTAAGGGGGGCTCATGTCCTGTTGGACCCGTGTGTCATACAGCAGGATTCATCATAAATGTAGAGCCAGGCATGGCTATTACCACCAATAACAGTTAACTGGAGAGAGATAGTGATCCCAGAACCATGGTGAACAATGCTTTTTTAAGGGGTCGTCTTCATGACCCATCCCGTTAACACCCTCAAAGTATGTCATTTCTATTGCAAAATACGACAATAAATATTTAAACTACCAAGTATGGCTCAAGAATTTCACGTAGCACACAATAATGAAGGTATTTCTCCTGGTTTCTGAAAAAACATGTTTTCCCACAGCACTCCAAGTGGTAAGGCATGGTATTGCAGCTTTAGAAGACCAAAATAACGTGGCAGTATTACGATACATTAAAAAGCAATTTGATGCCTGTACTTCACATTAACCCAATAAAACCATTAATTGAGGCTGAGCCCTATAAAGGAAGGTCAAACAAATTAATTCATCAGATGAATTTTCTTCCGTTCTTTGGCAACATTGTAACTGGTAATGTTTTACACGGGTCTTGAGACAGTGATGGATGGATGACAAATAGACACTTGGAGGTTTAGCCTGTCAAACATAATAGCGGAAATGATTTGGGGAGTTCCTGGGAAAGGCTGAGCTGCCTCTTGAGTGATCTCTACATAGCGCAGCTCAGTATTTAATTATACTACAGACCATTTGTGCCTTTGGCTTTATTAAATCCTGTTACACTCCACAGTAATTATCTTTTCCACTGGTAAAATCTCCATCAAAAACAGAACCCAATATTTTAGTCACATCCATTTTCGTCGCTCTCCTGACTCCTGATTTTGATATTAAGCGACTTTGATTTATGACTCTGCGGATGAAAGTTTAGATGGTGAAGACGACTTCGCAGAATATCAAAATGGATGGTTTAGACCGGAGAGTAAAAATATTTTGTAAAATGTAGAATTCACTTCTGTCTCTGATTTCTTAATAGACCCGGACCCTGTGTCACCACACCTTTAATGTGGCCAATAAAAGTCAGAATGGCGTACACAGATGGGGTCTCTGACCTTACTGAGAAGGGAAAATGGACGCGGCAATAAAATTAGGCTGTGTTATAGTGAGTCTATTCTAATTTTATAGCCTCTGTCTTTCGGTTTAATTAAAATGATTCCACTAAACGTCTTTTTTGATCAGAGAAAAGGATAATTTCTGACTTTAAGGTAGACCTGAGGTAGGACATTGCTAGGATCATTAAAGAAGCACTCCAAGTCTTTTTTTTTATATTTTATATTTATATTGCCTGCTTTCTAATATGTTCATTCTCAGGTCCATCTTGTCTGCTTCTTCTCCTTCCTGGGGAGAGGTGGAAGTATCTCCCAATGCTAAACCTCAGTCATGCTAGGAGCAGAAAACTACATTTCTCAAGATGCTCTGTGGTAAAAAATGCTGATGGGAGTGAAGTGTGATTAGCAATTCCAGCCAAAGAGAAGGGGAGGTGTGGAGGACATCTTACTATAGTTCTCTGGAAGTCAGAGCACAAGAGGAGAATGACCTCTGGAGAACACAGTGACTCTCGAAGTCCGGTGGATAGTCAGAGTAGGGGGCCATGTAATGTGATGGCCAGAAATAGAAGGCAGGAAAAGTAGAAGAAGAAAGGAAGAACAGAAGAACTTTTTTGAGTTTTGACATCAAGTCACCACATGCCCCAAAAAGAAAAAAACCCTCTTGCTTCTTTAAAATCTTCTCCAAGGCTGGGAAAACTTGCCATTTTCCCATGTGATGTTCATAGGCTTTGACTTACACAAGCCATTTCCAAAATGTGCTACTATCAAAATTGTTCTCTGTCTTGGTGAGATACGTTCCTCTTTGCATATTATTTTCCCATGGATAGTTGTCTCTAAGTCTCCACCCATAGCTGGTCTCCTTAAAGAGAGCCAGTAGCCCAATTTGTGTAAATGTTATTACCATTATTTGGTCTGCACTATAATATGGGCAGTTTAATTTTAATATGCAGCAAATGGCACGGTTCTGTAGGACCATGGGGTCCTTGAGGAGACAGGCGCCACAACTGGTAATAATTCAGATGCCCAATTGGCATATCTATGTCTTGATGCTTTCTTTTCAAACATATGGTCTTGAGAAGATCAGAAGAAGATCAGCTTCCTTATAACATATGGTTACGGTAAAAATGGGTGTGGCGAGGGTGCTGCCTAAATTTAGGGTACGGCCACCTGGTCAGGTTTCCTGATGCAGTTTTGGAAGCCAAACCCAAACTCAAAGTATTAAGGACAGATACAACTTTTTTGAATTCACTACTGGTTTAAGCATTCAAAACCTGACCATGTGGCCCTCAGAGCAACAAATTTAAAGAAAGGCAATGACTATAGATTACTAAAAACAACTGTCAAGGTTGGGGTACACAGAAAAGGGAGATGTGATCCCTGAGCTCTCCCCAACCCCTGTCCCTGCCTAATTGCCTCCGTGTCCTAGGTGACACGGTGACAACCACGAGGACTGCAATAACTCTTGACTAAGGTGCAGGGAAAAGGGGAAACAAACAGAGACGAACAAAACACAAAAGAATCATCAGCTAGCCGTGTCAGAAAACCAGAGATAACGTCAGTACAAAATCAGAAGACGGTAGAGTAGTCAGGTACGAGCCAAGGGTCAAATAAGCAGTAGACTACACACGATACAACGCACAAGCAGGAATAGCAAGGATTTGCAAAAACCGGCAAGGAGCAGAGAGGAAGGTAGGTATTTATGCAGGAAGATATCCCACCCCCAGGTTCTGAATGGACCAGATTCAGAGAAGCCACTCAGCCAGCACCTGAGTATTAACCCTAAGTAGACAAACCAAACATGAAGATGGGCGTTGGCTCCAAAACAACCCACAGTGTGAACATGGTTCAAGGCAAGGCGTAGGCACTAAACAGAAACACACAAAAACTCAGAATACCAAGCAAAACATAGAAACCTATGTTCTCCGGTGACCAGACCTGACAACAACATAAGGTTAGTGATTAATTTAAAGGAGTAGGTGGAACCTTTTTGTAGAGGAAAGGTGACCCCATCATCAATATAGGAAAAGATTCTTCACAGTTAGAGGAGTCAATCTCTATCTTATATTTTAAACTGTAAGTAAGGGGTCTCTGACTTTCACAAAAGTTTTGATATGTCATAGAGACATGTCAACAGTTGTGATCGGTGGGAGTGTTGAGATCCCCGCCAATCCCTAGAATGAGGGGAGAGAATTGCTGAGGATGGAATCAAGAAGGTTCCATAGACTTCTATCAAGTCCACCTAGTGCAGCGAGAAGAGACAGTATGATATGCACATGCTTCTCTCTCTTTGTTCTAGGGATCTGTGAGAGTCTTAGCACTCAAACCCCAACAAATTAAAACTTCTGATGTCTCTATGACATATCAAAAGTTTTGTAAAAAGTTATTGACCCTATAATTGAATTAATACAGGAAAATTATTGGGTTGGACCAATTGTAGAGCCAAGAAGTAACAATGGCTATCAACGCCTTGGAACGGTTGAACTTAAAGTGGCCCTCTGGCTCAAAGCAAGAAATTCACATTAACTGGGGAATGAACTGAACACATGGTGACCTCCTTTTCATTGTATCTGCTGCAGATCCGCCAATTCCTGAGATCTTCTTCTGCCATTCAAGATGGCCGCACCACTTCTCAGACTACCTGAGCTCACTGTGGTCTCAGATTGCCCAGTGCTGAGCAGTGCTGGCCAATCCAAGAGCAATGCTGGACAAACAGGGAGTGTCCAGAGCTACCGATGCCCAGTATGCATCATGTAGTCTGAGTGCGGACATCCTGGACAACAGAAGAGGAGCCAGGGAGTCCAGTTCTGGAGCAGAAAAGAAGAAAGGCAGGTCCCCATGTACGTGTTTTGTTCAGACCCCAGTTAGACCTGGTTCACATTACTGTTAGTGTTTTTATGATCCGTCAGAAGATCTGAGATCTGTTATTGTTGACGGGAGAAAATGTTCTTCTCACAGGACTTCTCCATTCAAAAATAATGGATCTTAAGCAAAACTTACAAAAATGAGCATAATGGATGCTCAAAATAAAGGACTAGTTTATTTTTTTTTCTGTTCTTCTGATGGATCAGAAGAACAGAAGACTAAATGGTAACATGAACCTGCCCTTAATATGACTTTTTTTCTTGAACCAGAGGGTCCCGTTAATGGGCGAATGTATGTCTCAAGCATGTAGCAAATGCTCAACTGGACAAATGTGAATTTCCGCATGATTTGAAGTAAAAATAATCTTCAGATACTTCTCCATCATCACAGAACGTGAACATTATCGCCTGTTCTACCTCATTTCATCGATGATGTTCGCACATGTTTTATAAGCACGTGCAGCATCGTGTAAGTTCATTTCCCTCTGATGACTTTTTTATGTCCTTCCAGAGAAGTGACCTCCAGATATGCACTTAATTACTTTAGATTCAGTCCGACTAATGATCTAAGAAGCGACCGTCCTGCAGTAATCGTTCTGGGCACGATGATTGCGGAGTCTAATATCTTGTACTACCTCAATGACTTGTTATACATACAGTACATGGTATTGAACAGCTTTATGAGAGATTATTTTGCAATCACCGTCACAGGCTTCTAATCGATATTTGGGGGGAATAAAATGGGGTATAACGAAGACATTCCAGAAAATGTAATAGTAAGACATGCTAAAACATGTAAATCATAAGGGCTCTTAAATAAGATGCTACATGAGGGATAGTGGTAGATTTTAATTTTATATATATTTGACTAGTCAATATACAAGAAAAAAATATACATTAAAAAATATAATAATTTTTAAAATCAAGTATTAATAGAGATTTATTATAATTTTGTAAAGCTTTACTTTAATTCACTTCATGGGCACCAGTCCAACGACTGTATTATGACATCTATAAAAGATCTAGATTTAAAGATACCCTGTCAGCAGGACCAACCTTATTAAAATGAGTAGAGATGAGCGAAGTTATGAAAAATTCAATTCCACAAGAAATTTGATTTGTTCCGAATTAATTTGTCACAAATCCCAATAAATCAGCTATACCCAGGCCACTATGCCTTAGGGTATGGCTACACGGAGTGGCCGTGCTGCAGTGAAGAACCGCAAAGCCAATTAGCGTGCAACTGCCTTTCATTAAATAATGAAGACCACACTGTGTAGTTCTACTTCATTGTTAACGGCTGCGAGGCACCTTTAATGCACCTTTAAACACAGACTGTACCCACTTCTCCAACCCCAGCGCTCTCCTGCCCTACAGCTGGGAGCCCTTCTTCTGCTATCTGCTTTTCCTCATTTTCCACATCATATAATAGCGTTGAGAATATGTCATCAGGAAGATCCAGCTCCTCCTCTCTCTTCATCGTGCTGACTTTTCTAGGACATGGAGACTTTGGAATCGTTGAAGGATGATTTGGAAGTAGTAAAGCCAGCAAAAGATGAGGATGGTCATCATTAAGACGTGGCCCCCCTAAGGGTTGCAAACTGGACGGTATGGATTGGCACACTGGCAGTAGAATAATAAAGGCTTCCATCTTATTGGTATTGAATTACATATCTTAGTTTACGGCTGATGTCGGAATAAGTAAATGTAGGAATAAATAAATAAAAGTCTCCTTGCACTCTCCCTGCGCTCTCCCTGCCATCTCCCTACACTGTCCCTGCAGTCTCCATCTCCAATATTCTTCTATGAATCATTTTCAGCAACATTACCTAGCGCATGGACGCTTGCTATGTCTCTCCCTAAGCGCAACTTACAGGACAACGGCAGAGACCGCACGGGATGAGGGTTTTATAGGGCTGTGACATAACAGGAGGATGGCTATCTGTGGATTGGCTGGCTGCATGGCATCATGGATGATCTTGCTTTCCCATGCTTGTCTCCTCTCACTTTGTAACACATGCAGCCGCCATTTTACAAAAAAACATGATTCATTAACAGGAAGCTCAAGTAAATTCAAATTCGTTGCACATTAAAGTTTTCCAAAACTTCGGACTGAATTCCGCTTTGAATGTTTCGCTTCGCTCAACACTACAAGTGGGCATACTGTCTGGTGATACTTGCCCTGTGAAAATCAGACTTTTATTCTTTGATCAAAGGACAGCATCCATGCACTGAGAGGCATGACCAGCACTGGAAAGCTGAGGAACTCAAGTACATTACCTGGTTGTAAGTTGGATTCCCAAAATATTTTCCGATCACTCACCTGTTCTCTCGCTGAAATAGTCTCTGTACACAGTACTCTATAGCCCTGGACTGGACCATTTGCATAGGCAGGGGGTTCCCATGAAATCAAAATCGAGGTAGGTGAAGTTGAGATCACTTGAAGATTTTCCACTGGTCCCGGAACTTGCACTGGAAAAAAAATACACAAATTCTATTAAATTGAAATTCCCTTTGAATCCTATAAATTACATTTTGCATTTGAACATTATTTCACTGGAGATATATGAAACAGGAAAGAAAAAAGAGCAAAAAAGTTCAGATATAGGGCTCCTGGTCCTTTTCCTTCATGGCTTGCTGTAATGCTGAAATCTGTTATTAAAGGGGTTGTCCAGTTTTCAGAAATATGTTTACAAGCAGGTAATGGTATAAAATAAAAAATTTCCAGTACTCATCTATATTAACCCCTCCCCCCTGGTCCTGCAGTGATGATGTCACACACATCATTTATATGATATCACCACTGAGACCAGTGATTGGCTACAACGGTCATATGATATGTATGTGACATCTTGTAGGTCTGATGGGGACCACCAGAGCAACAGGTGGATTTAATGGGTGACTACTGGTTCACCTGCTTCTGGTCAAGTTTATAAAATCTCAGACAACCCCTTTTAATTTATTCTGCACATTATTGGGTGGTCTGTTTAAGAAAACAAGAAATTCTGAGGCAGAGGAGCCCATATTGAAGGGCTTTTCCTGCAGTAAGATATTGAAGACCTATCCTCACCTCAGGATAGGTCATCAGTATCTGATTGGTAGGGATATAACTCCAGCTGTTGAAGAGCGTATGGTGCTCTCGTGAGCGCTGTGGCCACGTCCTAAGCCAGCGACGTCATCAGTCACATGGCCTATGTGCAAGCTGTGCTTAGTATGCTGCGAGAAGGTTGCATCATTCACTAGAGTTCCACAGACTCTTAAAACAAGTGAGATGGTGGTTCCAGGTTTCAGACCCCCACTAATCAGGCATTGATGACTTACCATGAGGACAGGTCATCAATATTTTACTCCTGGAAAATCCCTTTAAGGGCCTTTATCAATATGTAACATTGTAGAGCATCTCTTCTTCTAGTGGACCCAGAATACTGTACAACACTTTATGCTGAATGTCTGTTGATTCCAATATCAACTGTGCAATGCTTCATCAGCCCTGCGGGGGCACTGTGAGAAAGTACAAAACTTGTGGAAAGATTGTCCCACAGTTTACAGCTGATCCTTAAAGGTCTTGACCACCATTTGGGGAGGGGAGGGGTTTGGCGATCTCCCCCTCTTGGGCAGACTGCAAAGGGAAGCATATTTACCTGCTTCCCACTCCTAGGTCTTGGCTCCTTCATTCCTCCACCTCGGCTGCCTTGCTCGGGCGCCTCACTGTCAACATCAACTTTGACACTGCTGCATCCAATCACTGGCCACAGAGGTGACCTGCTCCCCTTGCATCATGTCAATTGGTCACATAACGCAAGAGGGGCAGGTTACCTCTGCAGCCAGCAATTGGCTGCAGCGGTATCAAAGCGGATATTGACAGCGGGGTACCTGAGCAAGGCAAAGGAGCCAGGACCCAGTGGTGAGGAGCAGGTAAGTATGTTTCCCTTTGTTGGCCTGGAGAGGAGGAGGGGGGGCATGGGGCGTACCAAAAAACTGGCCAACCCCTTTAAAGGTATGTTACTGGCTTACTTATTATTATATATGTGTCTTTTATAAAATAAAATATAAAATAAAATATAAAATAAAATAAATAAAATAAGCAGTTTTTTTATGTATTTTGTTTATATATATCATTATATACATTGTTTCTTTTTTTCTGTCTGGCGGTTTGATGAACAACCTTTAAGATAATTCACTGGAAACATTTTTACAGTTAATTGGATTTTTGACACTTAAAGAAAAACAGCACAACAATGGTGATGCCAGAACCCGGAGTCAAGCAGAATTAATCATCTCCATGTAATTCATTTTTCTTAGGAACTTCCACATGTACTCACGACTGTATATGAAGAGCCTCATACACGGGATTAACCCCCCAGCACTGGAAAGGCTTTAATACGTAATGAAGAATTTTTTTCTATCTCGGCCACAGATCTGTAGGTAATTGTTTTATCTTTGTGTTCTCTCCAATATGTGAGTCTGATGTGAGCGGGAATAGAATTACAGTCATTCCATGTAAAAAGAGTGAGATGTGCAGTAAATTATACACCGCTATAACCTCCATCATAGTTTATTAATGGAAAGGCAGAGACTTGCTGTAGGGTCAAACTCTTGTGAAGGGCTAAATGTGGTTTTACTATAGGAGTGAGCGACTGTATGTCAGCAAATAGTAGATCTAATAAAGAAAACGTTACGTGTTTCCATCTAATTTATTCTAATGTAACCGCAAAGTAAGCATAAAATGTAGAAAAAATAGATACAATGTAATCTTCTTCTTCTTCTTCTTCTTCTTATTATTATTATTATTATTATTATTATTCTAGCTATTATTTTATATTATTAGTATTTAACTTACTATTATTATTGTTAATTATTATTTTTATCTATATATTCGAATTTGATAAATAGTTTTAAAGGGGCTTTCTCCAAGTCAACCCCTTTAATTTGAGAGCTGTCAAAACAATCAGCTGATTGCCTCCTCCGACTGTGCCGGCTGCACACTGTCCCTACAGCGGCCACTGCAGGGCAAATGCAGCATTACATGGTGGCCGTTCAGATGAAGCCAAGCTACTACTTATCAGCATCTATTCATTACGCTTATGGGGGGCCCGGTGACCCCTACAGGAGAAATTTGGCTTTGGACTATTCCTTTTAGCTAAAAAGGCCCCATCGATAAGCTATCACATGGTATCTAATTGCTAATACCCTCAGATCACCTGTAATCTCTGGAGGAATCCAGCAGCAAGTCTTCAATACATATCTACTGTACATATCTCCCTAATCTATCTAATATCTATCTATCTAATATCTATCATCTAATATCTATCTAATATCTATCATCTAATATCTATCTATCTAATATCTATCTATCCATCTATCCATCCATTCATCTAATGTCTATCTATCTATCTATCTATCTATCTATCTATCTAATATCCATCTTTCTATTTTCTTGACAAATAAAGAGTAAGCACTCCAAATGTGGTGAAGGGTGGTGGACCACATTTGGAGTGCTGCCTCTTTTTTTGTCAAATTGATATCGACAGACCAAGAACCGACCATCTTGGAGGGATTACACCTACCTTCACTTTAACACTGCCGCTGATTTTTTCCTTTTAAAATCTATCTATCTATCTATCTATCTATCTATCTATCTATCTATAAAGAAAAAGAGGGTCAGTCAGAACACCCCAATGCGAAGGTGCACACTGCCATGGCTAGAAACACGAAGAAAAAAAAATACAATGCAACAGCACTCTGCAAACCAAGTAAAGTACAATAATGCTCTTGTTATAGAAAATATATCTATCTATCTATCTATCTATCTATCTATCTATCTATCTATCTATCTCATATCTATCTCATATCTATCTATCTATCTATCTATCTATCACATATCTATCTCATATCTATCTATCTATCTATCTATCTATCTATCTATCTAATACCCTTGTTATAGAAAATCTATCTATTCTATCTATCTATCTATCTATCTATCTATCTATCTATCTCATATCTATCTCATATCTATCTATTTATCTATCTATCTATCTATCTATCTATCTATGTCATATCTATCTATCTATCTATCTATCAAAACCAAAAAATGGCAGCACAGGAAAAAAAGAAAGCAAAAGGAGTTGCGAGCCTCAGGGGACTAGACTACATTATTTCAAAATAGATAAAAAATATAAAAAGGCAGCCCACTCACAATGAAAAAATGGAAAATAAAAGGTCTTTTATTCACTTATCGCATGGGTGAATAAAAGACCTTTTATTTTCAATTTTCTCATTGAGAGCACGCTGCCTTTTTGCATTTTTTATTTATCCATCTATCTATCGTCCATGTAATCATCTAGCGATGCATATAAGTAAATGTGTGTGAAACAATATTAACAGAATATAACCAAATGAATCTTTTATACAATTTCATATATTCTTAATTTAATGGAAATATAAAACAAGTAATTACAGCGATAGAATGATGCGATATGTAAATCAGAAGCGTTACAATACAAATGATTTATTATTTTTCTAAATGTAGCCACGGCACGTGTGAGTAAACCTGGGCGCTACTGTACGTGATTTATGTAGCTATTAAGATCTATATGAGTATTGTTAAAGGAAACCACATTCATCATGTGTGATCCCAACAATAGCGGGAGAACCTCCATTCTCAATCAGTGCCAAATTGCCCCCCAAAAATGTATAATATTGTACCATCGGATGGTCTGAGATGAAAAATGTGGCTTAAAGCTTGACAGATCTTACAAATATAATCTAAACAAGCAAGCAGAGAGCAGCCATGCATTCAAGAGCCTACCTTCATTCAGCAATATGGGAGTTTCAAAAATAGCCAAATGCTGGCTCGCCTATTTCTAGAAGGTGAATCTAGAAGTGTCTGCGCTTTCACGGTGAGCTCTCCATTCACTGCTAGGTGACCTTCTAAAATAGACATGCATACTCACTCAGCTACTTTCCGGACTCCCATAGTGATGAATTCAGAGCACGCCGTGCATACTTAGTATACTCTACTTCACTTAGGGACCCTCTTCTTTAGAAGGTGGGGCCCACACCTATCTGACATTGGGATTCAAAGTGGACAGACCATCATCACAGTAAAAAGTGTGGGACCCATATCTGGGACATGCTTCTATATTTTTGGAATTCCCATAGCAGTAAATGCAGAGCACTCCACGCATGCTCAGTGTACTCTACTTTGCTTACAGGCCCTCTTCTTTAAAAGGTGGGACCTACACCTATCTCACATTGAGATTCAAAGTGGACAGACCATCATCACAATGAAAAGGGATAGGACCCATCTCTGGGACCTGCTTCTATATTTTTGGATCTCCCATAGCAGTGAACGAAGAGCATGCCCCGCATGTTGAGTGTACTCTTCTTCACTTAGGGACCCTCTTCTTTAGAAGGTGGGACTCACACATATCTTACATTGAGATTCAAAGTGGACAGACCATCATCACAATGAAAAGGGGTGGGACCCATCTCTGGGACCTGCTTCTATATTTTTGGAACTCCCATAGCAGTGAACGGAGAGCATGCCCCGGATGTTCAGTGTACTCTTCTTCGCTTAGGGACCCTCTTCTTTAGAAGGTGGGACCCACACCTATCTGACATTGGGATTCAAAGTGGACAGATCATCATCCCCATAAAAAAAGTGTGGGACCCATTTCTGGGACCCACTTCTATATTTTTGGAATTCCCATCGCACTGAATGCAGAGCATGCTGAGCAGGCTCACTGTACTCTACTTCGCTTACGGGCCCTGTTCTTTAGAAGGTGGGACCCACACCTATCTGACATTGGGATTCAAAGTGGACAGATCATCATCACAGTAAAAAGGGTGGGACCCTTCTCTTGGACCCTCTTCTATATTTTTGGAACTCCCATAGCAGTGAATGCACAGCACGCCGCGCATGCTCAATGTACTCTACTTCGCTTAGGGGCCTTCTTCTTTAGAAGATGGGACCTACACCTATCTTACATTGAGATTCAAGGTGGACAGACCATCATTAAAGTAAAATGGGTCACTGCAAATGTGGGACCCATCTCTGGGACCTGCTTCTATATTTTTTTTAGAACTCCCATAGTAGTAAATGGAGATAACGCTGCCCAAGCCAGATGCGCTTTCCTTCACTTCTGGAGTCCTGTTCTGGAGATAGAAGCAGGTCCCATAGGTGAACCAACAACTATCTGACATTGATGGCATATTCTAGCGATATGACATCAATGTCTCAAATCGGCCAACTTCTTTAACATAATCAGATTACATTTTTTTTTTATTTTATAGGTTTACATTTTTTCCTCTTTTATCAACTTTTTCTGAACCTGTTTTGACTTTTATGAAATGATAGAATCCTAAGGTCTGCACACGGCTCTGTCTTTGTTCTTGTCTTGATAGTTCAAAAGTTAAAATTCTTTAATAATTATGATCTAATAATGTTTTTCTTTCTAGTGTTCTTTTTTATTTTATGATTACATTTTTTTAATTGTTTTGTAAACCTGCCTTTCTCTAAATTATGAAAGCACAAAATTGTGATCAAGCATGAAGATGTGTCCGTCTGAGTTCAGTGGCTGCACGATTACTATATAGAATTTTTTAATTATTCATCTATAGGAATTAGCTAGAAAAGAAATGATCCGGTGCCAGAGACTGAGCCTCAAACATGAAGAATTTCACTGTAATAATTCAGAAAATGGAAAAGGAAACTGAACTAGTGATGACCTGTATGAAAGATTCATGGATTGTAAGGGAATCCTACATTTCTACAAATTAATTTACTGATTGAAATGAATGCAGCTTTTACAGTAGTCATTAATTTCCCAAACTCACACACTGTACAAATGACTACCGAGCATTAATCTATAGCTCTGCTCCTTAGAGTAACAAAAATACTGAAATTATCATAGTTATATTCTTGTACATAGGAGCAGTATTATAGTAGTTATATTCTTATACATAGGAGCAGTATTATAGTAGTTATATTCTTGTACATAGGAGCAGTATTATAGTAGTTATATTCTTGTACATAGGAGCAGTATTATAGTAGTTATATTCTTGTACATAGGAGGTAGTATTATAGTAGTTATATTCTTGTACATAGGAGCAGTATTATAGTAGTTATATTCTTGTACATAGGAGCAGTATTATAGTAGTTATATTCTTGTACATAGGAGCAGTATTATAGTAGTTATATTCTTGTACATAGGAGTAGTATTATAGTAGTTATATTCTTGTACATAGGAGGTAGTATTATAGTAGGTATATTCTTGTACATAGGAGCAGTATTATAGTAGGTATATTCTTGTACATAGGAGGCAGTATTATATTAGTTATATTCTTGTACATAGGAGCAGTATTATAGTAGTTATATTCTTGTACATAGGAGCAGTATTATAGTAGTTATATTCTTGTATATAGAAGCAGTATTATAGTAGTTATATTCTTGTATATAGGAGCAGTATTATAATAGTTATATTCTTGTACATAGGAGCAGTATTATAGTGGTTATATTCTTGTACATAAGAGCAGTATTATAGTAGTTATATTCTTGTACATAGGAGGTAGTATTATAGTAGTTATATTCTTGTACATAGGAGCAGTATTATAGTAGTTATATTCTTGTACATAGGAGCAGTATTATAGTAGTTATATTCTTGTACATAGGAGGCAGTATTATAGTAGTTATATTCTTGTACATGGAAGCAGTATTATAGTAGTTATATTCTTGTACATAGGAGCAGTATTATAGTAGTTATATTCTTGTACATAGGAGCAGTATTATAATAGTTATATTCTTGTATACAGGAGCAGTATTATAGTAGTTATATTCTTGTATAAAGGAGCAGTATTATAGTAGTTATATCCTTGTACATAGGAGCAGCATTATAGTAGTTATATTCTTGTACATAGGAGGCAGTATTATATTAGTTATATTCTTGTACATAGGAGGTAGTATTATAGTAGTTATATTCTTGTACATAGGAGACAGTATTATAGTAGTTATATTCTTGTACATAGGAGCAGTATTATAGTAGTTATATTCTTGTACTCAGGAGCAGTATTATAGTAGTTATATTCTTGTACATAGGAGGCAGTATTATAGTAGTTATATTCTTGTACATAGGAGGCAGTATTATAGTAGTTATATTCTTGTACATAGGAGCAGTATTATAGTAGTTATATATTCTTGTACATAGGAGGCAGTATTATAGTGGTTATATTCTTGTACAGAGGAGGTATTATTATAGTAGTTATATTCTTGTACATAGGAGCAGTATTATAGTAGTTATATTCTTTTACACAAGAGCAGTATTATAGTAATTATATATTATTGTACACAAGAGGCAGTGTTATAGTAGTTATATTCTTGTACATAGGAGCAGTATTATAGTAATTATATATTATTGTACACAAGAGGCAGTGTTATAGTAGTTATATTCTTGTACATAGGAGCAGTATTATAATAGTGAAATACACAGAGTAATACAGCAAAGAGAAAGAGAATTCACAAATCTCATGTACACTTTGCTTTTTTTTCCATGCAGAATTTGACCTGTTGTGTGGAATTTAAAATATTGTGAATTGTTTGTGCCATTCCTCACCTTCTGTAGAGTGGTTTTCCCTGTCGACGTCAATGGGAAAAACTGCACGAATATCGCATTAAAAATGCACAAAAAAAGCGCTAAAACATTGATAAATAGTGCAGAATTATGTGCGATTTTTTGAAGCCGCAAACATCACATTGTTTTTTTAACCAAATGACAAACTCAGCTCTACAGAGATGGCACAAATTCTGGAGGTCAGTGTCATCCTGTGTGCCATGAACCTCGTGTCACATTCCTCCATCAGCTCATATTTAAAAATGTGCAATTGACTGTAAAGCCATTGCTTCTCATTTTAGAGGTTGTGTAAATTGTGTTCACATTTAAAACAGAGGACGTGTTCTGCCGAAATCGATAGGACAGACTTGTAAAGAGCGGCTGAAAAGGTTATGGGCTCAGGAAAGGAAAATAACAAAATACAAGAGCGAGTGGGAGCCTGATTTATTAGAATTTAACTGGTTAGGTGTTGGGAGTCAACAGGGTTTTGGTTGAACGGTTATAAAATGCGGCTGAATATAATTTATCTCATCATGTAATAAATACATGGAGACCGTATGGTCTGGGGTCTGCGGTGAACGTCTGCAATAGGAAAAATGTTACATCCAGAAATTAGAGACAATATACAGTAAAAATAAAGTATAAAGTATTTGAGCTTAGGGTAGAAGGGAAGTAATGGCAGAGTATCGGACAGATTGGAGGGATCTTTCATTCTATGCAAAATCTTGTATGTGGTGACATATGAAGTCACCACGCCGACCATCGTAATTACGTCATCACGCACCATGTGAGATTTCGTGCTGGATCTGCAAGCAAGATGGCCGCAGCGGACTCATCGCGTTCACATGGATTAAGAGAGTATTTTTTCAGTATCGGGCCCTATTCTCTTCAATATGTTTATTAATGATCTTGTAGAAGGCTTGCACAGTAAAATATCAATTTTTGCAGATGACACTAAACTGCGTAAAGTAATTAACACAGAAGAGGACCGTATACTGTATATATACTAAAGAGGATGGTATACTGTATATATACTACAGAGGGCAGTATATTGTATATATACTACAGGGGACAGTATGCTGTATATATATATACTACAGAGGACAGTATACTGTATATATACTACAGAGGATGGTATACTGTATATATACTACAGAGGGCAGTATACTGTATATATACTACAGAGGACAGTATGCTCTATATATATATATATATATATATATATATATATATATATATACTACAGGGAACAGTATACTGTATATATATATACTACAGAGGATAGTGTGCAGTATATATACTACAGAGGATGGTATACTGTATATATACTACAGAGGGCAGTATACTGTATATATACTACAGGGGACAGTATGCTGTGTATATACATATATATATACTACAGAGGACAGTATACTGTATATATACTACAGAGGATGGTATACTGTATATATACTACAGAGGACAGTACACTGCTACCGATGGATCTGGATAGATTGGAGGCTTGGGCAGATGAGGTTTAATACTGACAAATGTAAGGTTATGCACATAGGAAGGAATAATGCAAGTCACCAGTACATACTAAATGGTAAAATACTGGGTAACACTGAAATTGAAAAGGACCTAGAAATTTTATGAACAGTGAACTAAGCTGTAGAAACCAGTGTCAGACAGCTGCTGCCAAGGCCAATAAGATAATGGGTTGCATCAAAAGAAGCATAGATGCCCGTGATGAGAACACAGTCCTGCCACTTTACACATCACTAGTCAGACCACATATGGAGGACTGTGTACAGTTCTGGGCTCCTGTGAACAAGGCAAACATAGCAGAGCTGGAGAGGGTTCAGAGGAGGGCAACTAAAGTCATAACTGGAATGGGTGGACTACAGTACCCAGAAAGATTATCAAAATTAGGGTTATTCACTTTAGAAAAAAGACGACTGAGGGGAGATGTAATAACTATGTATAAATATATCAGGGGTCAGTAGCGAGATCTCTCCCATCATCTATTTATCCTGAGGACTGGATTGTAGGGTGGTCGTAACCCCTGGAAATGAGCAGTGTATACTTTTTATTATGTATTTATATTATATTCACTTGTTTTATATAATATTAAGGTACATCTTATTATATATATATATATATATTATATATATATATAGAGAGAGAGAGAGAGAGAGAGAATGCAGGCCAACCCCTGCATATTATATAGTATTACATTACATTTTCCAATATTGGTTTCTTACACCTAGAAAGGTAAACCTTTCCAGTAGGAATAATGCATCGTGAGTATACATCTCATTTTACCGAATTATATATTTTTTTGCCATCGAGCTATTCCTACAAAATCTCCAAATCTCATGGCAGGAGATTATTCATAATGCGTCTGATAAAGAGTAATTTACTGTACCCTATCTGCCTACTGGATCAGGACGCTACTTCTCCAATGATTGAGTCACAGTTTGTATTAAGTTTCTTTCATTTTCAGAATTTAAAAGATAAGGAGTTCATTAACTTCTTGGCAGATTCCGTCTCCTCTGGAGATAAATAGGGAAAGACACATAGCTTTCCACAGTAAATTATCGAGCAGAAGTTTGAGAATGACTTCAATTAAGAATGAATCTGGCACGTTCTAACGCTCCTGGAGATGGGATCTTTTGTCTTCATGTTAATTGATAAATCCCATTTGATTCCATCATCCCAACACTAAGTAAACCACCGTTTTTTATGGTGGAATTGGTTAATTATGATTTTAGAATAAAAGGGCCCCCTACACATTAGAGCCCTATTAGACTGCGGGATTTTCGGACCAATTATCAGGAACAAGCAGCGGTGCACCTAGCCTTTTTGCTGCCTGAGGCAAAAACTGAAACGCCCCCCCATGCCAATTTCTTAACCTAACCCCTTTGCCACAATGAAAGCGCTCATTGCCCATGGCCCTTCCGCTGCCCCCTCTTGCCCCTACCTGGTGCTGCCTGAGGTGATCGCCTCACCTGGCCTCATTGGTGGTGTGCCCCTGGGAACAAGTGACCATTGGGGCCCTTGCTCTTGACAATTGGCTTGCAGCCGATGAGCTCTTTTGTCAGTTGGTGGCCAGCATCGTCAGGATGAAAGATGTCTGATTATCGGCAGGTCGTCTTCCTGTGTAATCAAGTATGTGCTGCCGATAATGAATAGAACAGAATTGGAACAGTGAGGACCTCTTCCACCATGTAATGAAATCAGACCAATGGCGAGTTCTGTTATTTGGTTCAGCTAAACCACAAGATCAAAAAATTGTAGAGGTCTTCTTAATGGTAGTCAGTTTTCCACAAGAATCACAGTAACAATTAATCTGTTCCATACCTGATCAGGGTCCTGGTTCCATCAGTGTCTGTGAAGATAGGACTGTCCCTAACAAACCCTATGTAAAAGGGAGGGGGGCCTGAATTGTCCTATCTAACCCATCCTGGAAAGGGCGGCCCCATCCAGAACTTGTTCCTAGAATACCCAATGAAGTCCTACAATGCTCCTAACTCTGCACCCAACATGCCACGTTTCTGTCCACATTCCAAGACTCGTTAGGGAATTTGGAGCACTGATGCTAAAAATATTGGGGCTAAAGTGCTGGAAAGGTCCAATTTGTATATCGTAAAGTAGACAGCATCCAACTCAACTGCAAGCCAATGGGCTTGAAGCAAGCCTAGGAACTAGTAGCCTCTAGGATGCAAAGAGACCCCCTATAATAGCTGTGGTGACCCCCATAATAACTGGGGTAATTTACCAGTAGTAAAGATGATGACTACTCGATGGTGATGATTAAAATGTGGTCGCATCCCACCACTTCCCCTAACTCTGCTCACTGGGGGATGTCATTAATGGTTGATAGAAGGCTATCCATCATTCAGGAGCCTCTTATACACAGCAGATAATGTCTACAAGGAGCATCTGGAAGCTGTTGACTGAACCTTCATTTGGCCGACAGTTACCTCTTCCAATTTCACAAGGCACAATGCAGAGATTTGGCTTATCTCTCCAGGAAAACAAAAATCCTAAAAAGTTTAGATTCTAACAAATCCTACAACAAAACTAGGAAAATAGCTGAAGCCCTTTATCAGAGCAAAGCAGAGAGAGTGATCTTTCTAGTTATGAGGCCTTGGAGGGACCTCTGGGTGGGTACTATTTCTATTATGGAGACCATTTACTATACATGATGGCTATTGTACTGTAGGTTAGGAAAAAAAATATATGAAATTTAGCACATCTTACAACTGCTGGCATCAGATAGGCTTAAAAAAGCTAATTTGAATATCTTTCTCAGAAACCAGAGGGGCATTGCCTGGCCTACAATACACTGCACATGTACTACACATACTACATCCCAGACAACGCATATATGTTTAACCCAGAGTATCATACTAGGTTCTTTCTCTCTCAAACATTTGGCAAACCTGAAATAAACCAAATCATAAAAGGTTCATTCATCTCTAGTATGAACCAAAAATACGGTACAACAAACATCCTCAGCCCGTGTCCTCTCTACCTGAATGTATCCAGCAAACGCAGCTCATTTATTACTTAGAGATTTCATTGAGTGTGACAGAGAAAAATCGAGATTTAATAAAGTTAGACATCAGTTAGTCCCTTGTCATCCTCCAGTTGTGTCGTGAAGTATTACCGCACATGATGCTCATTATGTACCTGCCCATGGTCATTTATTGTAATTATCTCATATCAACATTCCGCATCCAGTAATATATATATATATATATATATATATATATATGCGAAAAAAGGCTCATGTATTAGAGCCGAAACGTCGCATGGCCCACTGGGGTGAATAAAAGAGTTTTTATTTTTACTTTCTGTGGTGAGTGCTGCCTTTTTTAGCATATATTGTTGGTCCTAGTCAGATCATAGGCTTTGCACCCCAGTTTTTCTTGGTTTTAGTGCTGCCGAGTTTTTTCCTTTTCTATATATATATATATATATATATTCAGAGAGACATATAAATACACCCGAAGAGACAGTATGGGTGTGAGACAGAGATGAGAGAATCAATTCGTTAGAATCAAAATTCGAACAAGATTTTTGAAAACATTGTTATTCAATAGATTTTCTTCATGTTCATTTGGGTAAAAAATTTTCAGACAGAGAGAGGTAGAACACAGTCTGAGCACAGCTTCTATCAAGGTATCTTCAGGTATGTACTGTACCTGTAGGTGATGCAGAGGTAGTCTATGCCATTTGGGTAACATCAATGTTCAGGTACAGTTTACGTGATAGAAAGTTGGGCAGTTTCTCAAGGTTCCTGTTTTCTTAAAGGGGTTATGTCATGATTTATGTAAAAAATGGAAATCAGATGCACATAGTACATGACAATCTCTTTTTAACAAAGCTAGAACCAGCCCTGTACCTCACATGGATCCAGAGATCTCCCCATTCATTGCTCTGCTAGATTTATATCAAGCTGACAGCTCAAGGGGAGTGTGCTCACTGCTGAAGCTTGGGGGGCGTGTCTCAGCTCTCCCTATGAGAGCTCAGGGGCGTGTCCATGCTCTCCCTATCACAGCTCAGGAGGGAGTTGTAGAATTAAACTGGGCATGTGCAGCCATCTCAGTGAGCAGGTAAAAAAACTAAGAAAAAGAACAAACAGCAGGTGGCGCTATACAAATAGATTTTATTAAATAACTCTGTGGCTATGCTAAATTTTTAATTGCATGCAATTATAAAAGTATTCAGATCCAGGGGCTGTTTTGAAAACTGTAGAATAATTTTAATGGGACAACCCCTTTAAGGGAAGACAGGAAGCCCAGCATTCAACTAAATCCACATGGTAATGTTTAGCAGTTAAGGTGGTATTATTTAGGACCTGAAGAGCTGTTTTAGGGGAGAACCTAATGGCAGTATTATATGGGCTCCTTAAAGGGAATCGGTCACCTTTACTGTGCTGCCCTTGCTGAGGACAGCATAGTATAGTGATATACCTGCTGATTTTGGCAGGCTGTCACTTCCTGGCTAAAATTGAGTACTTTATCATTACCGACAGGGTGATCCTCGCAGTTCGCACAATGATTCTCATTGGAGGTGACTCCCCTTCTCCAACTCTCACCCTTGACTGGCAGGTTTCTTTCATGTTATGCATAGTGAAGGTGACAGGCTTCCTTTAAAGGAGTATTATGGGAATACTTTATATTTTTGGGCACTTTATAGCGGTATTATGTGAGCCAAATTATGACAGTACTTTGTTTAAAAGAGCAATCACGTTGCCATGTTTTTTTGTTGCCATATTTTTGCTTCGGACACTATTTTTTCTAAAACCCTGTAGATTCAAAATAGTATGTACAGTGTAGTTGGGATGCCAAGGAATCGTTGTTGAAATGTCCTGGGGTTATGCTAAAAAAAACCCCACAGAAATCTAAGATGAATAACTAAAATATAAATGTTTTTATCTCAGAATTTGAGAATTTTGTTTCAGATATCTGAGTTTTTATCTCAAAATTAGTTTTTTTCCCTAAGAAAGTTTGCTTTTTATTTCAGAATTTTGACTTTTTTCACTAAGAATGTTTGCTTTTTCTTGCATAATTTTGGCTTTTTATTTCTGAATTTTCACTTCTTCAACTAAGAATATTGGCTGCTTATCTAAGGTAGGGTGTTTTGCTGATAAGAGCAAGACTTCAGGTTCAGATACTCTTTAAAGAGAGACTCTTAACTGAACTACAGCTACACTTCAAAGGAAGGTTTATAATATGATTTTATTAAATATAATAAGTAGTGTATACATATAGTGATATAATGTCCTTCTTTTGTACTTATTTATACACAAAGGATAAAGAACATAATACACAATTATATCAACACCCATCTGGAGTCCTGACTACATCCAGAATGAAGGTACATACATCACCAATTGAGTTATCATCATCTGACAGCGACATCAGCTGGGAAGCCCTTTCAGCAAAAGCAGTCAGAGTCTCGATCGGGAAAACACCGGTCCCTACATGAGGCGTCCCCCCGTAGGATGAGATTCTGACTTATTTCCTGAAGGGTTACAGCTATATATCAATTAAACAAAGAGCTCCATTCCCTAGTGGAACGTAGCCAGCACATGCACTGTATAATTGTCACTGTGTACGTGTTGTTCATCTGCTCTCACCGTAGACCTTGGAGCGGCCAGTTCCCAGGTCCGCAGCGAGTCAAAATCCCAAAACAACCTGATGTTTCTCAGGCCATCTTCTCAAAACAACCTGAAACTATCTTCCCAAAACAACCTGAAGTTTCTCAGGCCATTTTTTGAAAATAACCTGAAACTATCTTAAGTTTCCCAGGCCAGAAACAAAATGGATTCCAAATGGTCAGAAACTACATCTTCACACTTGGTTTGATGGATGCAAAAGCCATGGCCCTCCAGCTGTTGTTAAACTACAACTCCCACCATGCCCTGCTGTGGGTTGATAGCTGTACACTGCTGGGAGTTGTAGTTTTTGTAGATCTAAGGACCTTGCCTTATCTCAAAATATTGTCTTTTTTTCTAAGAATGTTGAGTTTTTAATCTAAGCCTATTAGCTTTTTACCTCAGAATTTTGGCTTTTATCTCACAATTTTGGCTTTTCACTTCAGAATTTAGACTTTTTTTAACCTAAGAATTTGGCTGTTTTTCTAAGAATCTCCACTTGTCATCAGAACGCTGGCTTCTTATCTAAGAATGTTTTTTACTTTCAGGAATGTTAGCTTTTTATCTCAAATTTGGGCTTTTTATCTCACAATTTTCGCTTTTCACTTCAGAATCTAGACCTGTTTTTAACCTAACAATTTTGGCTCTTTAGCTAAGAATCTCCACTTGTCATCTCAGAACCCTGGCTTCTTATTTAAGAATGTTTTTTTTTTTTACTTTTAAGAATGTTGCCTTTTTATCTTAGAATTTTGGCTTTTATTTCAGAATTTGGACATTTTATCTCACAATTTTTGCTTCCCACTTCAGAATTTGGACTTTTTTTAACCTAACAATTTTGGCTCTTTATCTAAGAATCTCCACTTGTTCCCTCAGAACGCTGGCATCTTATCTAAGAATGTTTTTTACTTTTAAGAATGGTGGCTTTTTATCTCATTATTTTGGCTTTTCATTAAAGAACTTTGAATTTCATCTAAGAATCCCCAGTCTTTAATCCAAGAACGTCCACTTTTTAACTCAGAATGTTGGTTTATTTTAAAAATGCAACCAACTTAACTCAGCATTTTTTTCTTTTAGATCAGATTTCAAATATTTCTTCTTTTACATGAGAATTCTGTTAAATTTAAAATCCTTTGTTGCCCAGACTATCATTATTATCATTATTATTATTATTTTTACAAGGCCTTTTTTCATACATCGGTGAGAACATTTTGTGCTACATACATACAGTACGTCTAAAGTTTTTAAAAATAAATTCCACCCATCAAGAAAAAATCTGGTATAGAAGATTTATCTCGCCATGACCATGAAAGCATCTTCACTCCTTCTCACATTATTATTTGAAAATTGTAATCCGGCAGGGCTGCTAATGGAAAACTGGTTAGCGTGGCATAATCATAATAAAACACCGGATTGCTTGTCATTCAAAATGATTCCAAATTTTCTTGAACCTCCGCCATCCCATGTAAGACCAACTGAGCTGCTGAATGGAAACGCATCAGATGGAAGCAGCTGGAAACCACTGGATGCAGACATACCGCAGGAGGAATCAAAAGCCGCCTCCAAATCCTATTTCCCTAAGCAGCGGCCCCCTCTCACCCAGCGATTATCCAGCTGATACATTAACAATCCTTTTCTTCTTCATCACTGGAGTTGAAAAGGCCCACAATGCTTTGCTGCTGCCCGGTATTACCAGTAATGATGGACTTAACAGCTTTAGGTAATGTTATTGATCGCACAGCATCGATCAGTCTTTTGTCACAACCCAAAAAAGCACAAAGAGCAGCTGGTGATTAATACCACGAGGGCGTCCACTCCACAATGCCGGCAAAGCGAGGTGACTCAGGAAAATGACAATGATCTACGCCATACCTATAGTCTGAACACATCCCTGAACTGCTGGACAATGGGCCGATTTATCAAGTTCAGGACTGTCTAGACGGCATTTGTGTGGAGTGGTCTGATCTGTCCACCTAAATGGGATGGGACCTACAAAACCACCTGTCACAGGTGATAAGAAGTCTAGTGGTGTCAAGAAATATCTATCTATCTATCTATCTATCTATCTATCTATCTAAAATAGAAAAATTCCACAGCACTACCTTGCAAAATGTGCTAAAAAAGCGTGTAGTTTATTTTACCAGAGCAGCGACGTTTCAGTCTTCTCAATGAGACTTTTCTCAAGCAGCAATGTATCTATCTATCTATCTATCTATCTATCTATCTATCTATAGCAAAAAACAAGTCTCAGCAGCACTTTTTTTTATCTATCTCAGCAGCACTTTTTTATCTATCTATCTATCTATCTATCTATCTATCTATCTATCTACCGCTATCTTTATATCTATCTATCTATCTAAATGAAAAATACTTATCGGCAGCACTGGAAAGCACAAGCAGAGGTACACGCCCAGGATCAGACCAAGATCAATATATATAGAGAAAAAATGGCAGCACTCTCCAAGTAAGTATAAAAAGTGACGGTCTTTATTACCCCATGTGGGAAAGCGACGTTTCGGCTCTGAACTGAGCCTTTCTCAAGCTTGAAAAAGGCTCAGTTCAGAGCCGAGACGTCGCTTTCCCACATGGGGTAATAAAGACCGTCACTTTTTATACTTACTTGGAGAGTGCTGCCATTTTTTCTCTATCTATCTATCTATCTATCTATCTATCTATCTATCTATCTACTGCTATCTTTATATCTATCTATCTATTATCTATCTATCTATCTATCTATTATCTATCTTTCCATATCTATCATCATTATCTATCTATATATACCCATTTCCCTTTTTTCTAACTGTGCTGCTGGATTTTCTGTTTTTGTATCTATCTATCTATCGAATATATTTGTATATCTTCTATCTAGTCTATCTATCTATCTATTTATCTATCTATCTCATATATGTCTATCTCTCTATCTGTATCTATCTATCTATATTTATCTATATCTATCTATCTATCTATCTATCTATCTATCTATCTATCTATCTATCTCATATTTGTCTATCTATCTATCTATATCTATCTATCTATCTATCTATCTTTATCTATCTATTTATCTCTTGATCTATCCACTATATCTATCTATCTATCTATCTATCTATCTATCTATCTATCTATCTTAATAAACAAGGTTTGTGACATTTCCTCTATGGCCATACTTTATTTAGTAACATAGTTTGTAAGGCTGAAAAAAGACATCTGTCCATCCAGTTCAGCCTGTTTTCCTACAAGTTGATCCAGAGGAAGGCAAAAAAAACCCTGTGAGGTAGAAGCCAATTTTCCTCACTTTAGGGGAAAGAATTCCTTCCCGACTCCAATCAGGCAATCAGAATAACTCCCTGGATCAACGACCCCTCTCTAGTAACTATAACCTGTAATATTATTACCTCCAGAAATACATCCAGGCCCCTCCTGATCTCTTATAGTGAACTTACCATCACCACCTCCTCAGGCAGAGAGTTCCATAGTCTCACTTACTACATTATCCTTTATTTCCTCTGTGTTTACCGGAAGGCTATGCGTGTTTCTCTGAATGTCGGAAGGATTAGGCTGATACAAGAGATGGCAGTGTATTTAGTTATAATGTAGGGCTTGTAGAGATGAATACTGTTCTTCTTAATAATTACTATTATTGTACATTTAGAAAGTGACGCCACGGCGGACGCCACGCGGAGCAGCACCATTAATCTATTGTGTGGGTGAATAGAACATTCATCTAGAATTTTGAATGTCTAATACTTTTATCCTAAGAGAAAACTATTCAACATTTACATAAGAAATAAGAACAAAATCTGTCGTACGAAGTTACAATCGTCTTCTGACATTCTGAAGCAGTGGAAAATTGGAAATAAATGATGTATCTTAATCTCTCTGTATGGGGTATAGAAAGATTGAGCGCATCTTCTGTCTGCAGCTACTAAAATCACTTATTGGTCTTGGCTAAAATTATACATCATAGGAAGGAGAGCTTAAGAAGATTCCATCTTTGGTTATGACTAAAAGAAACTTCAGTCCAAATTGTGAGCGTCTTTCTGGTAAAAAATAAAGGGGCCGAGTTTGTTTTTATTTGAAGGATTTTGTAATACAAATTTGATCTTTTAGGTCATTTGGGTTTCACAGTAATGGTCTTAGGACCCTTACTGGCCATCATAGAGGTCCTTCACCATCATATAGGATCCTTCACCAATACACAGGATCATTACACGCCACCAACACATAGGATCCTTAGCAGCCACCATAGATGTCCTTCACCAACACATAGGATCCTTACAAGCAACCATAGAGGTCCTTTACCAACACATAGAATCCTTAGCAGCCACAATAGAGGTCCTTCACCAACATATAAGATCCTTACCAGCCACAATAGAGGTCCTTCACCAACATATAAGATCCTTACCAGCCACAATAGAGGTCCTTCACCAACATATAAGATCCTTACCAGCCACAATAGAGGTCCTTCACCAACACATAGGATCCTTACCAGGCACCATAGAGATCCTTCATCAACACATAGGATCCTTAGCAGCCACAATAGAGATCCTTCATCAACACATAGGATCCTTAGCAGCCACAATAGAGATCCTTCATCAACACATAGGATCCTTAGCAGCCACCATAGAGGTCCTTCATCAACACATAGGATCCTTAGCAGCCACAATAGAGGTCCTTCACCAACACATAGGATCCTTGCCAGCCACCAACACATAGGATCCTTGCCAGCCACCAACACATAGGATCCTTGCCAGCCACCAACACATAGGATCCTTACCAGCCACCATAGAGGTCCTTCATCAACACATGGGATCCTTACCGGCCACCATAGGGGTTCCTCACTAACACAAATGTCCCACAGTCCCTGACCCAGGCTATGTTTTTTTTTTTTTTATATGTGACTCACAGTGGATTAAAAATAAAGAAAAAGGAACCGTGTTCACCCTCAACGATCCCCCACCACTGCCTTTCCGATGCTTACCAGTCCCTGCTGCTTCGTAAGCACATAAAAATACCAGGAAACAACTACTCAGCCAATCATGGGCTGAGGATGGTCACTGCCTTGGCCAGTGATTGGCTGAGAAGGCATCTACAGGCACTTCTTGCATGTCCAGGAAGTGGAGATCAGTGGGAACCAATAGGTGGGAATGGCTTTTTTCTTATTTCAACCTCATCAGGACCATCGGGACCATCAACGCATGATTGGTGGGAGTATGACCATTGTTGTAACCCCAACCAACAGAAGAAGAAAAATGAGAGATCAGGCAGTGACCTTCATCTGATACATATATAAATGATGCTCAAACACCTATTAACCCTGTTCAAGTGTATTATACCATTGTTGGCTGGTAAGGGTCCCATGACCATTATTGTGTTTGGGCCTAAACCACTCTTAATCCAACCCTGGAGAAAAGCATCCATGTATGAAGTCTTTAAACGGATTCTACGGCCATAATTTAAGAAAATGGATAAATATTAGTAAGTTGGAAGTTACAAATGTTGTAATTGAGGTATGTTTGCGGTTTTGTTGTGGAAAGTGCAGCCATATTGGTTGTCACCTTTGTCCAATATCATTCACCACTGACCTGGAATGGCAAACCAATGTAGACTGTAACATATAATGACATCCTGAACTATCTGTATAAGTGTCACAGTAGTTCGGACCTTTTGTTTGTGGACTCGGGCCATCAGGATGCTTTTGGTTCCTCCCAGGTCGGGGATGTGGGAACTTCATAAAAAGTTGACCTCTCCTTACGTTCCACCACAATAGTTACAATGTATATGATAACTGTGTACTTACGCTCTGGTTGCGTAGCCACCTTGACTGGCTGTGAGCTCTCGCCGGGCCCCCATTCGTTATAGGCTACGACACGGAAAGAGTAAGTCTCCTCTGGCTTCAGATTGCCCACCGTTAACTGCAAGGCCACCGGCTGTGATGTGTTTAATGCCCGTTCCCTGAGCGAAGAGAACAAAAACAATATTTTATTACCTTCAAGACACATAAAGTAAAAATAGAAAAAAAAATGAACAAAAAAATTATACTATACAAGTCAAAAAATAAATTGTGGATCCTAGCAAGTGTATGGAGGCCTAAATGGGTCATTTAAAAACACTTGGACATGTGCAGTGGACAAACACCAGGTCTCTGGAGAAAACTCTCAGTTCTGTGTCAGCTTTATTCAGGAGGTACGCAGATCTTATGAGGCCCCATAGCAAAACTTTGTATGGGCCATGCAGTATACAAAGCTGGTTTATTGCACCCCAGATTTCTGATGAATTTACATTTATTTTTTATTAAGTGGCCAAGATTTTAATAGCAAAAAAAATAATAAAAAAGTCATTCCCGGCCTCATCCACTTCATCCAACTTCTATGTCAGTAAAGTGGAACAGGTTGTTCATGAATATGGCTTTTAACCTGACCATCATATTCTCAATGTCGGACACCTTGCATAAATACATCTTCTGTTTCCCTTCTATGACAAAGCTGGTTTATTGCAGTCACCACTAGGGGGAGCTAAGTGCATAGGAATTTATGCAGTTACAATGACCTGAAATGGAATCTGTAATTATGTGTTTGCACTGAGCTCTTCCTAGTGGTGACAGCATGAAAATGCAGAGTTTTCACATGGAAAAGAGAGGACGGAGTTCAGCGCTGGGGCTCATAGCAGTCTAATGGTCTGTCTCCATGGAAGGTATGCCACTGGCCACATGTGTCCATGCTTTTGTGGTGTTCAGTGTCTAGGCTTCTAGTCTTAGCCCAGGCAGTAGAATAGCCTTGGTTAGGTTTCTTCTCCTCCAATCCTCACTCTATGCCACTTCATCACTTTATAGTTCATTGCATTCATTGTATACATCTGAATTCAAGCTACCGTTATGCCTTCATCTTCTACTAGGATATCACCAGTGCCGAACCGATGCCCAACCGGTCCACATGTTCCACTGTGGTTTCAGTCAATGAAGCCTCTAATGACAGTATGAACAGAAAATTTCAGACACACAAAATTCCAGTTAATCTTCTGTTAGATGGGTGGTCTTCATTAGACTGCCCCTTATTTGAAGAACCCTGGAGATCAGATGATCAAAGTGGTTCAGGCACATAGGAAAGCCTGGCGTACATAGAGAAGAAAGCGCCCCCGTAGCAAGGATCAGACCAGGCCCCCCACACAGGACAGAAGGGTTTCTACCTAAACCCCTTTCAATGACCCTTGGGCCATTTTTCCACTGCCTCATTTGCTAAAAGTTGTTCCTTTAGAGGGTAGAGTCCTGACCAAGTTTCCACCTCCAGTAGAAGAGGAGATGATCCCAACTAAGACTGGGCCCCCTCTTGCCCTGGGCCTCATAGCAGTTGCATGGTCTGCCGCTATGGTAGTTATGCCCCTGGATGAGATGCCTTTGGCTGTACTCAACTGACTGTAGCAGGAGCTCTCTCCCACTGCTCTGTTTGCAATAGGTTCTCTAAGCTCCACCAATTGTCCACATTTCAGTGTTCCTTCAATTGAAGGCATTCATACCAGATACTGTATATGGAGCCCTTGGAGACAGGGGGCACTGCCTTGGTTTATTCCATCAGTATACTGTAGGTCAGTTCATGCAGGAATCTCCTCTCTTAAGGAAATATGTTTTTAGCAAACAAGGGGTTGAAAACAAACTCATTCTTTAAAGTGACAATTCCAACAGAAAGGAGTATTTTTTAAAGTCCATATTCATAGAAAACACATTTTCCGAATATTTGGCTGTTTTTTTTTTTTTTTTCATTTCGGCAGTACATTGAAAATGAAATATTGTTCTTCTGGAGCAATCAGCACTAATGATAACATCTTCTAAGAATCCGTTGTCAGTTTACTGCTTCTGTTCAGGGGAAGATGTTTTCTAAGGGTAATCCTCATTATAATAGTAGACGTAGAACTGGGATGACAGTATAGCAGCTCTATTGCTGTCTTGATAAGCCTAGATAAAGATGTCCATGGAAGAGCTTTGCATTGATTAGTGTAATGTGTGAAGCTCTAATTACGCCACCTCAGGGGGCTCTTTCTGGCCACACTGATAGTCTGACTGACAAAGTTAAAGGGGTTCTCTGGGAGTTAAGAAAATGAAAATATGTAAATATTACTTTATTATAAATATATTCCTAAATGCCTTTTATTAGTTATAATGGCTTATTTTGTCTAGGGAGCAATGATTAGGAGAAATTAAATGGCCGCCATCCTATCAGTACACACAGAACCTGTCCTAATCACACTGGAGGACAAGTTACTTCACATCACTGAGGTAAAGAGCTGCCTCATCCTCCTCTCTGCTCTGCTTGTCAGGGAATATGATCCCGAATACAGATGATAAGATCTTTAGCTGAATCTCTGTAGGAAAGGAGCTCATTAGGAGACATGAAGTACAGAGAGGACGGACAGGACAGACTGTGGTAATGGAGACTGCATACAAGTGCTGCTGCTCATTATCCACATCCCCACCCTCATGTTTCCTCATGGACTCCATTCCTACAGAGATTCAGCTGAAGATCTTATCATCTGTATTCAGGATCATAATCCTTGACAAGTAGAGCAGAGAGGAGGATGAGGCAGCTCTTTACCTCAGTGTCCTGAAGTAACTTGTCCTCCTGTGTGATTAGGACAGGTTTTGTGTGTACTAATAGGACGGCGGCCATTTTGTTTCTCCTAACGATTGCTCCCTATACAAAACGAGCCACTATAACTAATGAAAGGTATTTGGGAGTATATTTATAATAAAGTAATATTTACCTTAAGTATTTTCATTTTCTTAATTCATGGAGAACCCCTTTAAGCAAGACTGTATGTTGTGCTAAAAGACCAGAAAAAGAGGCAGTTAAATAGCCAGGAGAGGAAGAAGAATATGTGGTAACGAGCATGGACTTCTTTCTAATAATAATAATAAAAAAAGAATACTTACATACATATGGTCAGTTACAATGTTATAAAAACGTATTTTGATGGAAGTGTCCTTTTAATTTAATGCAAAAGCCACCACCATAATGGGGCCTCTTCTTGGTTATGCATATCACTGCCTCATACATATCTACATATTAGATTCCCTGCCTGAACGTTGTGTTGCCCAGGTGTCATCCAGCCCCACAATATTAAAATTAATGGATGTATATCCTAATCTTAGATTTTCTTTTCTTCTATTATCTTTACTATCCAAGTAGACCATAAAACATGTGCTCCCGTTACCAAAGCCTCCTATCCAGGGGCTCGTCTTGCCAACATCTACTCAACTGATTTAATGAGGAAGGACAAGAAAAGAGTTCTGTGAATAAGAAAAGCACACGGGACGTTTGAAAATACTCTGTGGTATTTTTAGAACGTTCTGAGACAAGGATATATCTGTTTTATGTAACATTAGATGGAAACATAATGAGTGCAGACTACAATGACTACAATGTAACATGGGAGAAGAATGTTTTGACTGGCTAAACACGTGTTGATAGCGGATGTCTTACATTTGCCATCGCAAGTGACAGGAACCTGTATAGAAACCAACGTGTCAGCTCGAATTTGAAAGCTTCTCTGCCTCGATAGAAGATACAACATCCGACTTTAGCATTTACTGCTTGTGATCTCTGTTAGAGAAAACCTGACACAACATGATCTCGCTAATATGAAAAGAGCACCTTTTTTTTTGCTAGGTCAACAAGATTTGACTTCTCTTTGAATGCAACCCTGCTAGGTTGAGAATTTTTCCAGAGCACCTAAATAAGTCAATATTTTTCAAATCTTTGACTGTGGTCGGAAATGTAAGGTTATTTCTTTTAGACTTTTATATTTGATAAAAATGTATCATTAAAGGGGTTGTTCCAGTTCGGCAACTATTTCTCGAAATGAGGACCCTCAAGGACCTGCTACCTGGAAACAACCAAACCCCCCCCCCCTATTGATCCCCCATGAAAATAGCTGTAAGTAAACCTGTGAATCTGAAGGAGAAATGTGGCATTCAAGGGCATATTAAAGAGGGTTTTTTTGTTTCATAATGGAATTTTTTTTTCACCTGCCCAAAGTACGCCAAAAACAGGGGCGTAACTACCGTAGCGCAGACCGTGCAACTGCTATGGGGCCCAGGGCAAGAGGGGGCCCAGTCTTAGTCGGGATCATCTCCTCTTCTACTGGAGGTGAAAACTTGGTTAGGACTCTACCCTCTAAAAGTAAAAACTTTTAGCAAATGAAGCAGTGGAAAATGGCCCAAGGGTCATTGAAAAGGGGTTTAGGTAGAAACCCTTCTGTCCTGTGTGGGGGCCCGGTCTGATCCTTGCTATGGGGCCCTTACTTCTCTATGTACACAACTGCCCAAACACTGCATATTTTATCCAAATATACCTGTTTTCATATAAGCACTCTCCTTCTCCTGTTCTCGGCATTACTGCATTGGGACATTGTAACCTGGAGAGGGGAGGTATATAGGGAATGACTACTGCAGAAGGAATATTGTGGTACGTAGAGGAAGCCCTAAGAAACATTATAAAGCAAAGCATGATGGGATTAATTTCCAAACCTGGCAGGAAGCTGATGAAAACAGGAAGTTCTGCATGTAAACATTCTGCCAGGATGCACTGATGCTGAGAACAGGGGAAGGAAAGCATATTGGGCAAGTATATTGGTTTCTGCAATATCTCAGATTCCGATCCAACCAATCAAGGTCACTTCTATGGTAACCTTGCTGTATTAGTTCCTAGTTATTAGCTATTCCTCTTATATGTAAGGACTTACTTATCTGTCTTAGTTATCTGCTTATTTGTCTAAAATCTTCATTTTCTCTTATCTTGGATGACATTTTGGGGCTTTGGAAACGATTACTCAAGTTACAATGGTTTCAACATACAATGGTCGTCCTGGAACCAATTAATATTGTAACTTGAGGGAGCACTGTCATTCGCTCATCACTAGTAGACATCTTAGTTTCTGCAATGGTGGAGGTGTTGGGTTCCGTAACAGTGGACATACTGATTTTGTAACTATAGACGTAGCGGTTGTCACCCAAAATAAACCTACATTAAAAGGGGGAAACTTCTACACTCGACTGTAACTTACAGCCTTCTGATCTCTACTTTGTTCACCCATGTCTGTTTAAAGCCTACGCCTCACGTCTGGCTCTGCCATGGAAGAATAGGAGGCGTTACCGTAACGAACACCTCACTATGGAGACGCACATGTACCGCACAATGTACCAGCATGGGATCTGCCTACCGCAGCTTAAGTCTACGCTATCATTTTCTACCTTAGTCTATAATTCACTGGATGTGTAGTGAGAAGAGGTCCTGCTGAAAACTTCCACTCCTACAGAGACAGATTGAAGGTTTCGTCCCTGGAAACTCCAAATGCAGGGGCTTCATTATAGCGGAGCCTGTAGATGATCTCACATATGTGTACAATGTAATTACACGGCTCCAGTACAACTGCTAATGATGCTAAGATATGTCAGACACCTAATTAGGTGCTTCAAGGTGGCAGAGACCCGATAATGGTTCTCTCTGTGAACTGGCAGAAGCGGGATAACAAATCACGTTATGTCAGAATTTGATGTTAAGGTCCATTCATTTGTAAATCCCCTTTACCTGCGGGCAGTGGCGTACATAGAGAAGTAAGGGCCCCATAGCAAGGATCAAACCAGGCCCCCACACAGGACAGAAGGGTTTCGGTCTAAACCCTTTTCAATGACACTTGGGCCATTTTTCCACTGCCTCATTTGTTAAAAGTTGTTCCTTTAGAGGGTGGAGTCCTGACCAAGTTTTCACCTCCAGTAGTAAAGGAGATAATCCCAACTAAGACTGGGCCCCCTCTTGTCCTGTGCCCCATAGCAGTCACATGGTCTGCCGCTATGGTAGTTACGTCCTTGCCTGCGGGGGTTCCTTCTTTATGTAGTTGATCAAAGAGGGTACAACGCACGCAAGTTGACCACAACGGTAAATCACCAGTAGTAGTGTTGAGCGAATCAAAGCCAAACGAATCAACTTCAATCTGAATTTCAGGAAAAATTTGATTTGCCACAATTTCCATTTCCTGAAATGGCAGCAAAAAAAGCCCCAAAACATACCTCATCCATTTGCTCGCAGAGAGGCCATCAAAGGCATCTCCATTGAAGATGCAGTGTAAAATCTCACATGGGGTGACATGTGATGTCACCATGCCACTGTGATGGCCAGGCACCCGCCCAGAGTGATGACATCATCACGTCACCGCTCAAGATTTTGTGTGGTGTCTTCAATCAAGATGGCGGCGGTGGCCTCTTCGCTGCAGCACTACTACAATCTGGGCTTTATTGCAGTGTGGCCATGAAGAAGCCTCTACTCCGTAAAGGACAAGTTTGCAAAGAAAGCACATAAAGGACCCTCAGACCGCGAAAAACAAGATTCTTTGGTCTGATGAAACTAAGACAGAACTTTTTGTCCTGACATGTTTGGAGGAAACCAGGCACTGCTCATCACCTGCCCAATACCATCCATACAAAGAAGCATGGTGGTGGAAGCATCATGCTGGACCAGGGAGACTGGTCAGGTATGAGGGAAAGCTGAATGGAGCAAAGTACAGAGATATTCTTAATCAAAACCTGATGCAGAGCTCTGGACCTCAGACTGGGTGGAAGGTTCATCTTCCAACAAGACAATGACCCTAAGCACACAACCAAGACAACACAGGGGCAGCTTAGGGAAAACTATGTGCCTTGAGTGGTCCAGCCAGAGGTCTGACTTGAACCCAATGGAATATCTCTGGAGAGACCTCAAAATGGCCGGCCACTGAATGTCCTCATCCAACCTGACAGAGCTTCAGAGGTTCTGCAGAGCAGAATGGCAGAAAATCCCCAAATCCAGGTGTGTAAACCTGGTGGAATCCTATTCTAGAAGACTGGAGGCTGTGATCACTGCCAAAGGGGCTTCAACTAAGTCCTGAGTAAAGGGTTTGAATACTTATGTCAGTGCAAGGTTTTTGTTTTTCCTTTTTAATGAATTAGCAAAGATTTCAAACATTCTGTTCTCACTTTTCATTATCGGGTACTGAGTGCAGAATGAGGAAAATGTATAGCACAAGCCGCAACATAACATAAATGTCTATCTATCTATCTCTCTCTATCTATCTATCTATCTATCTATCTATCTCTATCTATCATCTATCTCCTATTATCTATCTATATATCTATCTATTTCATATCTAAGCATCTATTTATCTATTAATCTATCTACTTCATATCTAAGTATCTATCTATCTATCTATCTATCTATCTATTATCTATCTATCTCATATCTATCTATCTATCTATCTATCTATCTATCTATCTATCTATCTATCTATCTCATATCTATCTATTATCTATCTATCTCATATCTATCTATCTATCTATCTATCTATCTATCTATCTATCTATCTATCTCTATCATCTATCTCCTATTATCTATCTATATATCTATCTATTTCATATCTAAGCATCTATTTATCTATTAATCTGTCTATCTACTTCATATCTAAGTATCTATATATCTGTCTATCTATCTCATATCTATCTATCTATCTATCTATCTATCTATCTATCTATCTATCTATCTATCTATCTATCTATCTATCTATCTATCTATCTATTCAAAGATCTGATATATATAATTGGAGCCTGGCTTGAAGTGGAGGTAAATCATCTGTGTAGTGGTTAATGTCTTTCATCCTCAGATGAACATACAGAAATAATAGCTGTTCTTTAGCATCTGTGCATATTTCCTCCATTAATTTAGTGTTAGACATAAAAGGGTTGACCTGTAATTTTTCAAGCTGACATCAGTTTAAGCTGTGCAAACCAAAATAATGCATGCGCCCAGTAATACATTGTAGCATTACCATATTTTTCATTGTCGGCACAATGAATAATTAATATTTTTGGCCTGCTTAACTGCTTATGTCAAGTAAAGCCCTATTAACTGATTATATGAATGGTTTAATGCAGGGAGCAGAAAAATGTCACTGGAGTCTCCGCTTTTCCTACCGGATATAAACTTCCTGGCACGTATTTATTGGAGGGTAGAAATAAATGGGGCGATATGAAATATTCTGTGAGCGGGCCACAACTTCCAGCAGCAGCCATTTCTAATCAGTGATTTACAAATGGTTCGCTTGGTGTTATGTTCGGTATGTTAATGCTGTATTCCTATATAATGAGCTCGAGCTTACACTTCTGTTTATTGGGAAGGGTTGTCTGGCCATAAAACTATTCCAAATACCCCATTATTCCATTCTCAGTTCATATTGGGCAGTACCATGTTCAGAAAGCGACTATCTTTCTGGAGGACCCAGAATATCCATGTGTTAAACATATTCCATTCATTTTAATAGGCATTGTGTAATTCTTCATTTCGCCTGTGGTGGCACTGCAGTGGAATTCAACACTTGTTACTCATTCCTTCCTGCGATCAGTGGTTCAAAATGTGGACGCACTTCTTAAAGGGGTTATCCCATGATTAATGTAAAAAATAAAAATCAGACATCATATAATACATGAGAACCTCTTTCTAACAAAGCTAGAACCAGCCCTGTACCTCACATGGATCCAGAGATCTCCACATTCATTACTCTGCTAGATTTATAACAATCTGCAGCTCAAGGGGAGTGTCTTTTCTGCTGCAGTGTAGGGGGTGTGTCCATGCTCTCCCTATCACAGCTGAGGAGGCGTGCCCATGCTCTGCCTATCACAGCTCAGGGGGCGTGTCCATGCTCTACCTACCACAACTCAGGAGGTGTGCCCATGCTCTGCCTATCACAGCTCAGGGGGTGTGCCCATGCTCTGCCTATCACAGCTCAGGGGGTGTGTCCATGCTCTGCCTATCACAGCTCAGGGGGCGTGTCCATGTTTTACCTACCACAGCTCAGGAGGCAGCTAAGGGATGAAATTGAGCATGTGTGACCAGCATGAGTGAGCAGGACAAAGAAGTAAGAAAAAAAACAAACAGCAGGTGGCGCTATACAGATACATTTTAAATATAATAACTCCAGGACTATACACATTTTTTAATTACATGCAATTATAAAAGTATTCAGATCCAGGTGCCTGTTTCAACATTTTTCATGGGACTTCTTAATCAATTTGGCTCCTCTTAATAAATCAGCTCCAATTTTGTTTCCTTGTGCATAGGACTGCAAATTAAACCTCTGCAGCATCATATCTGTAACTCTGCAAAGCTAAAAGGCATCTATCAGCAGGGTCAACCCTATTAAACCAGCCATAATGCCTGGTAGGTCTGACCCTGCTGATTAAAAACATACCTTTCCTTCCCTGATCTGTTGTTGGTTTTGGGAGAAATAGATGTTTCTAAAAATATGCAAATCATGTTTTAAGTGCACTAGGGGTGGGCCCTGTTTGGTGCTCCTTACCTCCTCCGCTCTGCACTGCTGTACCCCCCCCCCCTTCACCATGCATGGCATTTTCAATCAAGTGGGGAGGGAACTGTACAGGAAGGTAGACCGGAGGAGCTATGGCCTGCCCTTAGTGCACTTAAAGGGAACCTGTCATCTCCAAAACACCCCCTGAACTAGAGTAAGCAGTGTATAGTGTAAGTGATGCTGAATCAGAATATGTAAGTTTTATCTTCATACTCACTTCCATTCCGACGCTGTGCTCCCATAAACCTGCAGTAAAATGCACTCAGTGGACTCCAGTGCTCACTCACATAATGGAGAGGACTCAAAGAAGAGTCCTGTCAATGTATTTTACTGCTGGTTTGTGGGAGCACAGCGTCGGAATGGAGGTGAGTATGAAGATAAAACTTACATATTCGGATTCAGCATCACTTACACTATACAACGCTTACTCTAGTTCAGTTGGTGTTTCGGAGATGACAGGTTCCCTTTAAGCTCTAATTTGCATATAAAAACATTTATTTATGCAGAAACGGATTGGGGACGAAAGGTATGTTTTTTTTTTAGAGCAGGGTCAGTCCTACCAAGCATTATGGCAGGTTTAATAAGATTGATCCTGCTGACAGATGCTGATCACTGAAGGGTCTTGCAGACACCAGCAATGAATGATTTTTGCCAAGGCAGGTTTTCTAGGCTCACTATTGCCCCTGCAGGAGAAATGTGGCATTGCAACTACGTCAACTACTTGTACTTTGTCCTTCGTGCTGATAGGACACAAAACCCTGTATCACTCGTTCTATGGAGTCTGTCTAATATTGCAATGTACAAGTGAACAGAGTTGGCGTGCAATACAAGATATGACCACGGACAAAAGTGGTGTTAGTTTCAAATCCTTGACAATCCCTTTAAGGGTGCATTCATACGACCATGTGTATTTTGCATTCCGCAAAACGTGGATCTTCAAAAAATACTGATGATGCATTCGTGTTGCATCCGTTTTTTGGGGTTTTTTTTTGTGAATCTATTGTAGCAATGTCAAGTCTTGTTGCTCTATCTTTCTGAAATGAATGGGTCTGCATCCGATCCGCGAAAAATGCGGATCAAATATCCTAAGACTGCCCAGCTGAAAAACATTCTGGTTATAAAATAAAAAAAAAAAAACAAGAAAACTTATTACAAGCGCTCTATGCTACAAGCCAAAAATAAGAACATAAAAATAAGACATGATGAAACACTTGTGTGAACATAAAGTTTCTGCGAACTCCGGTGACCTCGGAAATGTCGTGACAACCCAGTTTGCAGACCGAATTGGAAGCCTGATGCAAAAAAAACAGCAAAGCCATTAATTTCCCGGTCACTTTACTGGTGTCTGCTTAAAACAAACAAGATTTTCAGACTTTCCAAATCCAAGGTGCTGCGACCTTACACGACGCCTTCCTCTCCTGGAAGATAATGACTACTGGAGAATACTGAAAAGAAACAATGTATCTGTCCGAGGTTCTGAAGTTTTCTCTCCGTTGTTTTATCCCAGAGATAATTAATATCACTTGGAATTAATCGAATTATAAAAAATATGTGACCTTTAGATACAAGACTGCGTTGGAACATTATAATATGTCGTACAGCGCGTTATTACACGCCGCAAAGGCGCTGTATCCTTTTAGTTTTAATCTGTACACAATTGTTGAATATTCGTTGATTTAATTATCTTGTATTCATAGTGACTTAGGCTACTTTCGCATACCGGAAAAAAAAAATTCCCTTTAGTCCTCATACATTCTAAATGGAAAGAGATCCGTTCAGGATGCATCAGGATGTCGTCTGTTCCGGCAGCATTTCATTTTCTCACCGGACACAAAACCACTGCAAGCCAAAACCAGAAAAAAAAAAACGGATCCAGCACGAAGACAATGTAACGGCATTGTGCTGCCGTTCCGTGAATTGGGGTTGTGCAGCCAGGACGGATCATGACCCATTCAACTTGAACATGTTCTATTTTTTTGCGGTGCGGAGGCATGGACAGGTGCAAGTGAATGGGTCCGCATCTCTGATGGCCGGTGCCTGCATAATGCGGGCCCACTGTTTGCGGGCCGCAATATGGGCCACGGCTGGCAACGGCTATGTGCATGAGGCCTAAGTCAATGGGGTTTTTTTTTAGAAAAAAAACGGATTTGTCACCCATTGACTTTCAATGTATTTACTGACGGATCCATTTCTGTATGTCCGTAAGTCTGTTCCGCAAAAAAATAGAACATGTCATATTCTTGTCCGTTTTGCGGACAAGAACAGGCATTGTTACAATGGAAAAAACGATTGCAATACAGATGTCACCCGGATGTCGTCTGTATTCTTTGAGGATACTTATGTATTTTGTGGTCTGCAAAAAATACGGATGACGTCCGTGTGACATCCGTATTGCAGAGAAAAAGGGGGTCAGTCAGCACATCCCAGTGTGCAGGTGCATGCCGCCACGGCTAAACACACAAAAAAAAAATACAATGCAGCAGCATTCTGCAAACCAAATAAAGTACAAAAATGCCACAGTAATAGAAAATATTGTGGTGCTAATGCTACGCTCATTCAGTAAATTAGAGATTCTTGGCAAATATATTTTGTGCAAAATTATCTGGGCCCGTCTGCCAAACGTCAAGGCGATCTCTGTAAGACGGGAACCTAACACTAAATGCTACCTGTTACGTATATATCCTAGAGGCCACTATAAAATTCAGGGCGTGCAGGCTCCACATGCATGCTGGGTCCACTCTGCTTTTTATCATTTTTGGTGCCAAAATGGCCTCTATTAAATCCAGTGAATGCAGGTACCAACATGCATGCCGAGCCCACTCTATACCTCTCCTGGTGCCAAAAGGCTTCCAGCTTGAGTGCAGGGAGAGCAGGCTACAGCTTTATACCTACATATTTTCTATTACTATGGCATTTGTGTACTTTATTTGGTTTGCAGAGTGCTGTTACATCCGTATTGCATTCGTTTTTTTTTTTTTTTTTTTTGCAGATCCATTGTAACGATGCCTATAGTTGTCTAGAACATATTCTATCTTTTTTTTGTGGAACGGCCATTTTTTTTTTTTTCGCAGCCCCATTGGAAGTGAATGGTTCCGCATACAGGCTGCAAAAAAATCTGAACAGACACAGACAAAAAATACATTAGTATGCATGAGCCCTAAGGAGGACTGGTTGCCGTTTGTGAGTTTGCTGGTTGTGGTTCCGGACCAGGACCATAGTATTTCCTTACACGTGGTTTGCGCTGGATTTTCTGAATAAACATATCGATACAACTCGTCCGGCATGTAATTGTATTGTATATTTATAGGCGCCCTGGATGAAAGATGCTGAGTTGACTCGTTTTATAACCCGCTCACTGCAAATATTTGACAAGCAAAATAATTGCTGGAGGCTATGATAAAAAAAACAATAAGTAATTAACAATTACATTTTTTTAGAAGATTACAAAATCCTCCGAACCGACCATTAAAAGCATTTTTCCTTCTAACAAATAGAAAAAAGAATTATCAGTATAGAACCATTTTACTACTTCCACAATACATTACACTGGCAGAGGGTATGAACACTTTTACATCTCTTTATTTACTGTTGCCAGTGACGTACCTTCAATGTAGGCAAACTACATGACCTTTTCTATGAAGTGGCCACTAGGTGGAGCTCTGTGCAAAGAGATCAATGCTAAGTAAGCATATAAATTCCTATGAAGTGAGCTCCCCCTAGTGGTGGCTAAAGGCAAACAGCTTTTCAATAGAAAAAAAAAAGTAAATTTATCAGTGTATTTATACCACTTGTCTGGTGTAAATATATTGAGAAGTATGTTCAGAATGAGCCCCATAGTTGTGAAGTACCTGTTCCACTGGAAGTCAGATGAAGTGGGAGTTGGAGGGTAATTTTTTTATTTATTTATTCAATTTAATTAAAATTTCTTCTAATTAAAAAAAAAAAACATCCTACAGTAATTGAAGTCCCCAGGACATATGGGAATATTCTACTTAATGTAAAAATGAGTATCAAAGAGTAGACCATATAGTACACGACAATCTCTTTCTATCAAATCTAGAACCAGCCCTGTACCTCTCCAATTCATTGCTCCAATTGCTCTACTAGATTTTGTTCAGGCTGGCAGCTCAGGGGGTTTGTCCCTTCTGTTGTAGCTCTCTCCCTATTACAGCTCAGGATTTGTGTCCTTTCTTCTGTAGCTCTCTCCCTATCACAGATCAAAAGGTGTGTTTTTTCTGCTGCAGCTCTCTCCCTATTACAGCTCAGGAGGTGTCCTTTTTGTGGTAGCTCTCACCCTATTACAGCTCAAGGAGCACTTTCTTCTCTCCCTGCAACTGTCACAGCTTCTAACGTTGCATAAAGCTGGTGGTATTTGAAGGATGGAATTGGGCATTGTTGACCACCTCAGAAGGTGGACATACACATTACTATACATATTAAACACCAGACGGGCGCCATTATTGTTACATAATAAAAATATTTCACAACTGGAGCACTTACAAAAGTTATTACTGTCTCTGAATTACAGTCAAATAACTTTATGTGTCTATAGTAACATCCGGACCTCACAGAGGTCCCCTGAACCTAATTTTGATTCTACCCAGTAGAACCATGTTGGGTCTGGGTTGTTGATGCCTAATACAGGTCCTAACACTGACCTACAGATCATTCTACAAGGTGGTTGTACTAATACAGAAATGACCCACCATACCACAGACTGGAGTAAGAACGGTATGGCTTCTGCAGGCTAAAATCATGTAGGTGACAATATTGCAACACAAAGTAAGGAACTTTCCTAACTAGGCCATGAAGACCCCCATGACTTCTCCATGTGGAATCATCCTAGGAGAGCCAACGCTTTAGCGTTGAGTGTGAATATATAGTATACTTATAAACTATAGAGCCGGCATGCCCAACCCGCGGCCCTCCAGCTGTTGCAAAACTACAACTCCCAGCATGCCTGTATAGCCTACAGCTATTAGGGCATGCTGGGAGTTGTAGTTTCCCTGCAGCTGAAGGGCCACAGGTCAAGCATCTCTGCAATAGAGCCATAAAACATCACATAAGAAGCTGAAACATGAGTTAAAAAAATGACGTACCTGTGAGCCCCATCTTTAGAGAAGTAGACGGTGTAGGCCTGTATGTTCCCTCTCGTGTCTACTGGCGGCCTCCAGCTGAGACGTACAAATCGGCTAGAAACCAAAACAGGGACCACATCTCGAGGAGCAGAGGGAAGGATACTGGAACTGGGAACAGCTGTAGGGGAAGCGGGTGATACAAAGGTGAGGGGTTCGGCAGGAAAGTGTGTGGGGGTCAAAACTACTAGAGGGCAAACATGGACCAGGAGAACATGTAGATTAGAACACATGATAATCAAAGTAAATCATCAATATAACATTCCGATACGTCATTGTATTTAGTGCTCTCAAGACCTCCGCTTTTTGTCAATGGATGGAAATATGTGGAAATGTGGATCTAGTCCTAGTGACAGGACTTCAGTATTATACAGTGTATCAGAGCTGAAATTTAGGACATGAGATGTTTGCTTTGATTGAAACATTGTAGCAAATGCTGAGTGAATAAGCAGCCTCAGGCGAGGAGGGCTTCCAGTTTCTGAAGCTTTGTGTTCACTGGCAGCAAGCAGAGGTCTTATACAGGTCTTGCCACATCATGATCCAAATATTGTTAACAAACGTAGAACTTTTTGGAGACCTGGTGATCATTTCTCACTACTGGTTATCTAACAGATGGTATTCTCATCATAGACAATGGGGGCAATTCGCTAGGCTATGCCCCTATTGTCTGATAGGTGCGGGTCCCACCGCTGGGACCGCACCTATATTGAGAACAGAGCGGGGAAAGTTGAGGAGGGCGCACTGCGCATGCGCAGCCATCTTCCATTCATTTCTATTGGGCCGCCTAAAATAACCGAGAACTGGCTCTGCTATTTCCATTGGCTCCATAGAAATGAATGGGAGCGGTGGCCGTGCAGTGGCCTCCAAATGGGGTTGTCTTCTTCTTGACTCTTGGGGCCCATTAGAAGATCCTCTACTACTCTACTACTGTTGGCTCAGGGAAGAAAGGACAACTTCTTTAACCTAAACAACTGGATTCATTTACATTTTTAGCACATATGTCAGGTGGGGTAAGTCGGCTTTTTCGCTAAGGATTATCGCTGCCGAGTATTGAAACGCGGTAGAATGTGAGTATAACAGTGGTGCAGTTGGATGATTACGGCATCACAGTCCTTCTCATGCCTCATAGAAAAATCATCTCCTAACATTTTGAATTTCCGCGTCCTGAACTAATTCGGAAATCTCCTTCCAAGATCCCAGTGAATGTGCTCCTCCGCTGCCACCGAGCACCTGTCCCATTCTACGAAGCCGCCACTTACCATTTTACTAGTAAATGAGCCTTTATCGTCCCTAATAATAGTTTCCCTTTAAAGAAAATTGCAGTAATAAACGTCGGCTAATAACAGCTATCACGGGCTCTTTATTTTTAGTGACTTCCATAGTCAGGATGAGAGAGAAACATGAGCAGGGCTTCCGTAATCCCGATTCATGGGCCACCCGCGAGGCATAAAGTCGGGTCATAAATGTTGCCATCTTTATTGCATGGCGTCGGGACTGATTAACGTGGATTGTGTTTGGCAAAATTTTAAGTAAATTAAATGTGGGGGTTAAAATAATGGTCTGGAACATATACAAGGAACCAATCCAGTATCAGATTCCATGATGGAAGACGAAACTGGTCAAGACTGGTATGGGATTAGAAAAAAGGGCAGCAAATATGGGGTCCTGAAGGTCATACGGCCTGTCTCTACTGTTAAAGCAGCATCATGGTTGAAGCACACCTTCCAACATTTAAATCCCTACTAACAGGACATTTTAAGCTACCCCTCCCCTATAACCATCTAGAAATGGCTACCTCAGGCTAAAGTTCTGCCCCATTTTAGGAGCCTTTTGCAGTCCACTCTCGAAAAAAGTAGGATGGTTGGGAGATATGGTGAAGGGCGTTCATTCAATGAATATCAGAAAGATACATCATTGCCTAATCCATCTGTATTGATTCCTTATTGTTTTCAAGAGCTCTGCTTGCTGCCATTCAATAAGAACTTACAAGACACGTCTTTGATGATGAATGGTGGGGGTGGACTGTGATGATTGATGGGAAACCTAGAGTTCAGAGCCCATGATCAGTAGGGACGGCCTACAACTGGGATTCTGCTGATCTGAAACTACAACTCCCCAAATCCTCCCCCAATCAGTGGCGTAGTAAGGGCCCCATAGCAAGGATCAGACCAGGCCCCCCACACAGGACAGAAGGGTTTCCGCCTAAACCCCTTTTCAATGACCCTTGGGCCATTTTTCAACTGACTCATTTGCTAAAAGTTGTTCCTTTAGAGGGTAGAGTTCTGACCAAGTTTTTACCCCCAGTAGAAGAGGAGATAATCCCAACTAAGACTGGGCCCCCTCTTGTCTTGGGCCCCATAGTAGTCGTATGGTCTGCCGCTATGGTAGTTACGCCCCTGGTTACAAAACAACCGATTAAGTATGCATTAGGGATGAGCGAACCGAACCGTAACGAACCAGATTCGTTACGAACTTTCCCAAAAGTTCGGTTCGTCACCGAAACGAATTTTGAGAAAGTTCGTAACGAATCTGGTTAAAATAACGGCGACGCAAAATATATGCATATTTATTGAGAATGTACGCTAATGCGTATGAATTCATAAAATGCGTACACATTAGTGAACATTCTCAAATATGCGTATATTTAGGGTATGGAATATGCCATATGCCATACCCTAAATATACGCATATTTGAGAATCTTCACTAATGTGTACGCATTTTATGAATTCATACGCATTAGCGTACATTATTAAGTAGCGTACCTTTGACAACGCTAGACTGTATGTCCGTTATTTGTGCGGGAATGTTCGCATTAGCGTACGCATTAGTGTAAATTCTCAAATATGCGTATATTTTGCGTCGCCGTTGTTGAAGTCACTTGGATTTTTTCCACTTTTTTCATTGTAATAGCAACTGCAAGTAAATGAAACTGTACCCTATCTGACTCCCATTATTGTAGCAGCAATTATTCAGCCGTTATAGCAAGGTTCGTTTTAGGTTCAGTTCGTACGAATCTGAACTTCACGAAAGTTCGCCGAAGCGAACCGAACCGAACTTTTCAAAAGTTCGCTCATCCCTAGTATGCATGCTGGGAGTTGTAGTTTCACAAAGCAGATGAAGACTCCTGAGTCCTAGCCTGCAATATTGATACATGGCAGTGCACAATAGAGTTCTGCTGTGGCGCGACCAAGGATGGCCGTGTAGCGGTGCAGCCATAGAAATGAATGGGGTCGCAACGTGACTCGAAGGTTGCCGCAACCGTGACCCCAGAATCTTATTTGTTATATGACCGAGCATGGGCGCAGGAGTGGGGGTTGCACAGGAGGAGGGTGGCCCGTCGATACATAAATATTCACTGTTCATCATACTATGTACATAATACTTTTTTTCTAGGCTCAGAATCTTTTTGAAGTTGAGTAAAAAAAAGCACATAGCAACCAACACATAGAAGCCATTGAATTACGATACATTATTCCGGATCAAAGGATAATTGGAACTTTCCTTTGTAAATGTATTCTTAAACCCTAGCAGATTGAATGTTCAAACTCCAGCAATTTCTGCCACTTATCTGTTGCTGATTCATTTGCAAGCTTAATCTAGGAATTAGCGAATTTCAGCTCTTACCTAGGGAAGTCTAAGCATTTCAGATGTTTCCATAGCCACAGAGATCACTTATCTGTTGTCATGGAAAAATCCGGCAGATAAACTAACTTAACAATGCTAAAAGATTGAGAGCGTGGTTATTATATCATGCTGCGGGCCCGCCATTTCATGTCAAAGATACAATATGTCTGAAATTATTCTGCTCCACAGCCATGAGGTTAGATTCTGGGGAGATAACTGAAGCCACATTAAATACATTATGTTGCATTTCGGCGTCCATGCTGCTTATTAACGAGGTTCTGTAATTCTCATGTACGTTCCGGATACTTTTTAGATCCATAATTTAATGTAATTGATCGTTTATTAAGCTATAAGTGCTAAACGTTTATTTTCTATAGGATAAGCCATGGTCGGATTCGCATTTAGGCACAGTAGTCTATTGGCTGCCCTAGGTAAGGATGTCTGCTCAAAGGCACTCAATGTACTGTGAGAGTGAGGAGGACATCAGGGAGACACAAGGTGAAGGCTGCAGAGGAAGAGGACAACCAAGGAGACATCCAGGGACACCTAGACATCCAGGGATCGCCAAGAAAGGCTACATCTTTGAGGGACAAGGGGAAGATTCCAGAGAAGAAGGATACTCAGGGAAGGACCCATCAAGGAGGCAGACTGTAGAGGAGGAGAACATCCAGAGTTTGGCAAGGGAAAGGCTACGGGGATGGACAAGGGTTAGGCTACAGATGAGGACACAGAGGGAGGGATAAGGGTAAGGCTAAGGAGGAGAAGATCCAGAGTGGGTGAAAAGGAAGGTCACAGAGGGGGAGGACACCAATATAAAGAGAAGGGGAACACTGTAGAGGAGGACACCCAAGGATGGATGAAGGGAAAGCTGTAGAGTAGGAGGACATCCAGGGAGTGAGAAGATGAAGGCTGTTGGGGGCATCTAGGAAGGGTCAAATACCAGGCTGCAGACACCCATGGAGGGCACAAACAGAAGACTGAAGAGTAGGAGAAAACTCAAGGAAGGACAAAGGGATAGGGGCAGAGGAGGAGGGCACCTACAGGGGTAAGGGGGAACTAAATACTGAAAAGGAAGAAAACGCCAGAAATTAAAGAAGGGGAAGGCTAAGGGAGGGAACAATCAGGGAGGAACAAGATGAGCACTGCAGAGGAAGCCATGGAAGAATGTTATAGAAAATGACCTCCAGGGAGGAACAAAGGTACAGTAGGGCTACAGAGGAGGAGAATATCTAGGGAGAGAAAGTTGTAGAGGAGCAGATCCAGGGGAGGACAAGGGGAAGGCTGTGGTAAAGGGGGAAACCAAGGGAGGGACAAGGATAAAACTTTAGAGAAGAGGGACAATGAGAAAGACACAAGGAGACCCAGGGAAGGTCCAGGGAGCCTGCAGAAGAGAAAGGTATCCATGGAAGGCTGAGGCAAAGCTCGCTGCAACCATCTCTAAACTGATATAGCATGATAGATATACAATATTTATTAGAGATGTAAGTTGTGTCTTCAGAGTGGACAATTACCTAAACTTAGGTGTCAATTGTGGTACTATTAGGGTACTGTATAGGAATTTTATTAGACTGCTGTATGGCATTTTTATGTTGGCACTGTATGTAGTTACTCCCAGACGGAACTGTTGGCGAAACGTGTGAACTTAGAATAACAACTTATCTTCACAACTTGACTTATATACACTTGCACTTTTTGCACTTATTTGACTATATACTGATGATCTCACTTCCACTTGTGATGGTTCCTATTGGGGATACTGTTGTATTACCTTTCAATGTCTATGTGATGCTTTCATTTGGCGGTGGTGTTTCATTTGATTTCTGTATTTTGTGTAAACTGGATGACGTAAAGTTGGTTTTGCACTTTTTTTTTGACATTTGGTGTCTATATAATTTTATTTGGCGATGAATGGTGGTATCATTACTTAGACATAATACGGCGGGATTCTTTGAGAAGTATCATGGCAGTCTTAGTCATTCCTTTCAACCTACTCAAAAATGAAGAGGGCACTAGCATGAATAATGGATATATTAGAAGAAATAAATCCACAGCTAAGTTTTTTACTTGTCTTGGTGCTATGCAAATCCAGAATGTTCTGGTCACGGGGGGCATTTATTTAGGGCGGCGTGCCATGCGAGGACCTCTTGTTTATCCTGCGGAGCCAGCGATGTATAAAATTTCACAATTGTTTCTCAGGCACATTGAGAATTTCTGGAGTCGGGAACAACAATAAACAGCCGCTCGTCCAAAATGACAACAATTACAAAACAATCACACGCATGCTAATTTATGCAAATGAGAACAGGAAATCGCATCCCTGAATAATGCTCGGAATAAATTTATGTTTGTTTCATTCAGCTAAAAATATTCCTCCCTTTTATTGGATAAATTAAGCGTCTGCGGCTATTGGAGTGCAAATTTCATATTAAGGAACTTTGGCCGCTGCCGGAATAAGTGCTGCCAGTAAGATCTAAAAATGCTCCCACCACTCAAAATCACATTTTTGCCTGAAAGGGGGCGGTTTAGTAGTATTTAGCAATGGTGCAGTGCAGATATTCTTCTCAGCTCATTGGGTCAGGGGTTAAATGGTCCTTAAAAAGTGACCACTATCTGTTCCAGAAAAGAATTGCTGGACAATTGACAGAAAAAAAAAATATTTTTTCCATATGATAGAGGTTACCCTCAATAAATATAAATAAATACATAAATAAATAGATAAATAAATAATAAGTTTCCCTAAGCTTCATTCTATTTATTTTTAGACCCCCTGATATTCAGTTTGTAACCCACTTCTATTTTCAGACTTTTCTCATGTGGACATATCTCATCCAGTGGCAAACGCTGGATTTGAGATCTGTGTGTCCAGGATGCTGCTTCCTTCTCCTGGTAAACGGCCTCGTATGTGCTTTCCTCCCTGTATAAAGTCTGTTGATTCTACTAGAGTTGAGCGAACGTGCTTGTAACGAGCACTGTACTGCTCGGATCCCCTGCGCTTGCATGACCGCAACCATCCGGATCCGTCCTCCTCACCCGACTGCAAGTCAGTGGGACGGATCCGCCCCCATTGACTTACAGTCAGGTGAGGACAGATCCAGATATTAAAGTCAATAATAACACAGTAGACTGTAAGCTCATAAGCTCCTTCCAGTGGTGGTGGCAGGTAATAAGTATTGTATCTTTTAACCCCTTAATGACTGCCCACTGTCTTTTGACAATGGGCGGTGTAGATCCCCAGTCTGCAACAACATCTTTGTCCTCCCCCCATCCTGCAGATAAGGGGGAGGGCACCCCATTGGTAACAACCAGCTGTTACTAAGAACCTATGTTCCTAGCACTGGCTCCTGCTTAACAGCCAGGGTCAATCGAAGCTTCAACCATGTTTGTTAACCCTTTAATCATGCTGTGATCCATACCACCACAGGATCAAAGAGGACTTGACCGTAGCTGGGGGAATGATACTCACACGGTAATCCCATAACGGAATTTAAAAAAGAATGTTATAAATAACAAAAAAAAATAATTACAAAAAAAAAAAAAAACCTCCCGAAATTAAATTGTCATTATTTACTGTGAAACACATTTTTATTGTGTAGACAGTAAAAAAAAATAAAAAATAATAAACATATTAGTCTATGTGACCATATTAACCTGAAGAATTTAATGATCAGGTTATTTAGTGTGAAATGTGAACGGCACCAAAAATCTTTTTTTTTCTATATTTCCACAGCCAAAAAAATATAAATTATACCACAATTCATATGCATCTTTGAACAACACCAAAAATGAATTAAGGCCGCAGACAACCACGTGAGTGAAAAAAAAAAAAGTTACTGCCACCGTAATGCAAAAGAGCAAAAACCAAATAAATGTTTCCGATCATTAAGGGTTAATTACGTTTCATACAGGGCATTTTGGAGCTCTAGCAGAAAAAAGAAGCATCTCCAGCTGTAAAGATATATTCAAAAGTTAATCAGCTAAAAAATTTGGACCTAAAAACGACCTGGTGTGAAAAAGTGGAAATGCCCTTTAAGCCTATATAGCATATATATTTCTCAATATACTGTATCTTATACTTTGACAGAGACTACAGTACTTGACGGTAACTCTTTGACACATCATTCAGACACCAGGCTAAAACAAGCAGATATCTCGAAGCAATTAGCCTGGACCAGATACCAGGAGATCAATACGGAAAATGAGTGGTTGGTCCTGTTTTTAGAAAATCAATATTGTTTTTTACCATCTGGACAGCGGTGACAACTGCAATGTAACCGTCGTTCACTTCTCCATTACAAGTGACACCTGTCATAATGCATCAGTCATCCCGAAAAACAAGGGAGTGGGAAATAGGCTGAAGAACACGGGAGCAAACAAATTTACGAATGCCCCCATGGGACGGACGTGTGAGTAAACCACATGAGCGACTGGACGGTTAATAGGAAACTGGGATCTCGTCTGAAGCCTCGTGAGTGTGGATGATGTCTGCCGGAGATGGAAATGCAAGAGGAATTAGCCGCGGTCAGATATGATAGATTTGCTGCAGGTTTTCAATGCGGATTCCTCGATCTAAATTTTGCAATGATGGTACAGTAACAACAAAATTGGGTAAAATTTGCTGGGGATATGTCAAGAATATGCATCCAAAATCTCTGTCAGATCTGATGCGGTCTTAAAGTGTAACTGTTGCTTCAGTTTATTTTTAACATAGGATAAGGGCGGGGATCTTAAAGGGGTTATCCAGGAATTGGTAATGATAATCACATCGACAGGGGTCCAAGTCCCGGCACCCCTTCCAATCAGGGAGCCACCATGCTCACCGGAGCTCCTGGCAGCTTTACAAGCACAGCGCCATACATTGTATAGTGGCTGTGCTTGGTATTGCAGCTCAGCCCCATTGACTTGGATGACGCCGAGTCGCAACTAGTCCATGTGACTGAGGTACGGTGATGTCACACTGCCTCTTCTAACAGCTGATTGGCAGGGGTTTCAGGTGTCAGATCCCCACCAATCTGACACTGATGACCTCTCCAGAGGATACATCTTTAATATCTTGACTGGATAACCCCTTTAAACATTTTTGTAATTGACTTTACAGGTTGTAAAGAGTCTTTTTAGGAAATCTCTAACTGAGTTCTGTGTTAAAAGGGTTGGCCCATCATAGACAATGGGGGCATATCACTGGGATATGTCTCCATTGTCTGATAGGTGCGGGTCCCACTTCTGGGATCCACACCTAAACGGAGAATGGAACGGGGAAAGTCAAGGAGGGAGCACTGCGCATGCGCTGGCTCGACTATTTCCGTCGGCCCCATAGAAATGAATAGGAGCGGTGGCCAGAGTTGGTTCACATCACATATAGCGTACAAAATAGGCTATGGAAGTAACCTGAGCATTCACACCAAAAAACCAAGACAAAGGAAAGATTGATCATGAGGGAACTTTTTGAAATCAGTTTTGCCGTAATTTGCACCAAATGTATGAAATGTTGCACATTGTTGGATAAATTTGGCGAATTGTGAAAAATAACACTTTTGTCTATATCTGTTTTTTTAAGTAGCATTAGATAAAACTGGCATATACCTACTCGCCTAGCAAACCATGCCCACTCATGGCGAAAACTGAAACAGTGCCCTCCCCCCATCCCTCCTAATCTAAATTTCTTAACCTAATCCCTTCCTTTCAGCCCATAACCCTCTTGCCTCTACCTGGTGTTGCCTGAGGCTATCGCCTCACCTGGCCATATTGGTGGTGCACCCCTGCATTGGACAGATTGGGATGGTCCAGCCTGGTTCACACTTGGGGCCCATATGAGTTTCCATCAGGCTTTTTGTTTATGTGTTGGCAAAAACAACTAAATCTTAGGCAATGAAGACTAACAGAGCACCAATAGACCCATCAACGGGTTCCGTTACGATTCGCCGAAAACATCCGGCGTACATGTAGCTTTCACGACAACGATGCTAGTGTGAACAGAGCCTTTCTATGATGGTCACTACTGCTGTAACCGGGTTAATATAGCTGTCCTATTCACACTTTCACAGAGATTTTGCCATCGTCATCACATTTCTCTAGAAGCTGGATGACTTCCAGGCTGTACGGATCCAACATCATGTCGAGAACATCTGCAAAGAACAGATTTTATACTGGAAAATGAGCAGAAATTTTGACCTTTTGGATAAAATATAATGATCCTAGGGAGAAAATCTCTATATATTGAGATCTTTAACTGTGACCTTCCAACATGAAGAATGTATAACAGATACTGAGCAGCACATTCAATCTACAGAGGTTCTCCACTTTGGATAATCCCTACTTATTGGAAGGGTCCCTTGATCATCTGCAGATCATAAAGTTTCCTCCTGCTGGAATCCCAAGCGATCAGTTAGATCTGTGATTAAACCTGGTGTTCATTTTCCCTGCAGCACCACCGCAGGGGAACCTAGGTATTACACCTTCTCCATTTATATCAGTAGGTGGTCAGGACAAATCAGGTCACTTTTTTTTTACCACTCTGGATTTGAGGATCTTCAACATGGAACTCTTGACTAAACTAGACAACCAATTCATATGGTTACTATGCACTAAAGGGTCCAGAATTCAACGTCTACAGTAAACAATGTGACATTTTCAGGAAGCTTAGGGGGTGAGATAAAGAATTAATATTTTATAAAATCACCGCTCAGAACAGCGCAGCCTTCAAGGTGTACCTACTGTATGTACACACAAGATGATGGCCTCCCCATACATGAGGCAGCTTTAGCTTTATACATAAGGTATGACCAAATAATGACCTCCGCAGCCATAAAGAGGCCACTGTCCAGGGAATCCGGCTCTATGAATAATAAAACAATAGGAAGCGTAACATTTAAGTCCCACAGAGCATCCTACAGACGTCCGAAGGGCTTCAAATCAGAGACACATATGAGAGTGCGAGAGATGACTGAAGATACAATGTCTGCGCCGCAGACAGATACTGAAGAGCTGAGAGGTTCACGTGCGACCTGTGGCGGTCGGCGAAGCTCAGAAATCAATAGCTTTGATTTAGGATTCAGGCAAAAGATCGACCCTATTCCAGGAATCCATCATCGTGTGCAAAGTGTTTGTCAGACTGCTTACTTTTAGGTTCAAAAGAGGAAAATACTGTACTCAAGACAATAATTGTAGAAATAACAATAAAAAATAGCAATAAAAAATTGTAACAAAAATAATAAAATAATAAAACATAATAATACTACTACTAATGCAAATCATAAGAATAACACTAGTGAAAAATGTAATTAAAAAAACAAAATAATGTAGTTTATTTTTATTACTTTATATATACTTTATTTATTTATTTATTTATTTATTTATTTAATTAATTAATTAATTCATTCATTCATTTATTTATTTATTTTGAGTAAGTCAAAGAAACACAGAGGCCCACACTGGAAAGACTCCAAAGGGAATGCTGAAAATTCCTTGTTTTTTTTTTTGTTTTGTTTTTTATGTAATTTTCTGTTTTAGTTGTTTTATTTTATTTTTTGTGCAAATTGTGCACAAATTTTGATATGATTTTTAAGCCTCCCACTGATTTCAATAGGGATTTCTACATTGAATTCAGACCAAGAATGAACCCAACCAAGTTTTTTGGAGCATTTTGTGACAAAAAAAAAATCCATGAATTGCAGTATTATGTCAGAACAAGATGGCAGTACTATGTAGACTCTGTATGACACTATAAGTTGTAATATTATGTGGACACTGTGTAAGTATTATTTAAGCCAAGTATGGATGTATTATTTTGGATGCTAAATGTCAGCTCTATTTGGGCATAGTATGATTGTATTATTTGCCATTGTGTGGCAGTATATAGATAACAATTGAGAGGAGGACCTGATTTGCTTTCTGCTTATGGTCCTATTCTATAAAACTGGCTCATATCATTTGGATATGACATGATTTGGACACTATAAGACTGAACTATGCGAGCTGTAGAATGGCAGTATTATGTGGCTTTATTCTGTAGGCACCTATACCTTGGTTGAACTTGAAGGTCTTATGTCTTTTTTCAACCATATTAAAGGAGTTGTCTCACTTCAGTAAGTGGCATTTATCATGTAGAGGAAGTTAATACAAGGCACTTACTAATGTATTGTGATTGTCCATATTGCTTACTTTCCTGGCTGGATTCATTTTTTCTTCACATTATACACTGTTTGTTTCCATGGTTACGACAACCCTGCAATCCATCAGTGGTGGTCGTGCTTGCACACTATAGGAGAAAGAGTCAGCCTCTCTGGTAGCCAGGACCATGGGAGCACACATAGGCTAGTGATTTTCCCTATATTGTGCAAGCACCACCACCACTGATGGATTGCAGGGAGGTCTGTAACCATGGAAACGATCAGTGTATAATGTGGTAGAAAAATGAATCCAGCCAGCAAAGGAAGCAATGTGGAGAATCACAATACATTAGTAAGTGGCTTGTATTAACTTTCTCTACATGATAAATGCCACTTACTGAATTGAGACATCCCCTTTAACTATGTATGGATGTATTACTTTGGACACTGGATGGCAGCATTATTCTGACATAGTGCAGAAGTATTATTTGGCATCGTATGGCAGTATTTAGGAGTCCATTGGGGGGAGGCCTTGCCTTATGTGTTGCTTAGTGCCCAATTCCATAAAACTGGCTTTGATCATTGTGCAGCATAGATGGAGTGAAATAATCGCCATATCTACGGTCGCCCTATTTCATTGCGCAGTGAGGAGCTAATGTACCGGGGAATCATCTATATTCAGGTGCAGCCATGAAGCTCATTGAAATTTTCTCTCTTTTTTTCACATTGAGAATCATTTACGGTTTTTTGCTAATGTTAAGCAAACAAATATGTCCCATTTTTCTCCCCCCTGAAAATGATTCCTAATTGTCTCCTTTTTCACAATCAGTATAAAAAGCCCATTGCCTGGAAATGACATAAAAACCTCACAGACGTACAAGCAAAAATAAGCTTTTCATGAACTCGCTTGTCGGTTTGAAGCGAGCGCAGGGGCTTGGGGAATTTACGATGACTTTGGCAGGTTTGTCTGTGCTCCGCTGGATTGTTAGCAATCGTATGCAAAGCAGAGAGCGGCCATTTAAATCTCATTTGTGCCTCTGTTGCCGCAACGCTGAGTCCAAAAAAAGCAAAAGATCCTGGTAATGTTGGTCCAGGGTCCAGGAGCATTATGCCTCTGCCATCTGGAAATCTCCTTTGTTTTTTTTTCATAAGTATAGTGGTTATCCTATGAATAATGAAATAAAAAACGAAAATCTGATCATATAGTACATGACAATCTCTTTCTAACAAACTAAGAACCAGCCCTGTACCTCACATGGATCCAGAGATCTGGCCATTCAGTACTCTGGTTATTTCAAGCTGGCAGCTCAAGGGGGTGTGTCCTTTCTGCTGCAGCTAGTGACAGTTGAAGAATGGAACTGAGCGCGTGCTTCCATCTCAGTGAGCTGGACAAAGAATTTTGAAAAAAGCAAACAGCAGGTGGCGCTATACAGATAGATTTCAGTGAATAACTCAGAGGCTATGCTAAATTTTTAATTACATGCAATTAGAAAAGTATTCAGATCCTGGTGCTGGTTTCAAAAATGTAGAATATTTTTCATGGGAAAAATCACTTTAAATTGGTATTCTGACCACAGATATTTATGGTCTATAGGTACAATGTAAATCAGTAGTAGGTGGTGCTCCACCTGTAAGCAGGGACCTGGAAAATGCATTGTTTTGGGGTGCACTATGCTGTTTTTGGACTGGAGACAAAGAAAATAGCTAGAAAAATGATATAAGAGAATGAAAAACAAGGGTCCAGACCAGAGAAGATTCTGATCGAATAATTTTTTGCATGGGAATATTAAAATTCAACTGAACCAGAAATCAAGAGGAGATAACTAGAAGCCAGAAACAGGAGGGGGACAACAGGTACCAGTGACAGTGTAGACAGGATCAGGAAGAAGGCTGAGGTCAGGATCAGAGTCAGAACCTTACATGATTCGGATGTAGCCCTTACTCATGTCTGAAACACGTCTGCAGGGCTGACTGGGTCTTCTGTTGAATTTTAATGCATTTCTTGGAATTTAATACACGTTTTGGATTTTAGCAAAATCTGCTTGGGGGCTAGATTTCTTCATTACTGCTGCATCTGCCTCCCTTGTCCCCGGGCATTCTGTGCACATGTGGTCTATGTAAAGGGTGGATGGGTGAGTTGACAATAGCACAGCAATACACAGTCAAAAACCTCCGTAGAACATACAAATAAGATAAGAGCACCATAAAGAGTCCAAATAAAACCGTAATACACCACCTACATAATAACTGTCTCTAATGGAGTCCCCAGGACTGTTTCCTCTTTATTCCCATCCTATAATCTATCTCAGGGACCTCTATCTATTGCTAAAGGCAACATATAGTGTCCAAATAATACCGTAATACATTACCTACATAATATCAATCCCTATATAATGGAGTTTTTGAACTTTTTCTCTTTCCATAATCTATCCTTGTCTCTGGGACCTCCCTCTATTGGTAAATACAGGGTACTATGACCCCCATTTAGATAAAAGTAACATATGGCGTACAAATAATACTGGAATACACCGCCTGCATCTCTATAGTGAAATTCCCAGGACTTTTTCCCCTTTTCCCACCCTATAATCTACCTCTGCCTCAGGAACCTCAACCTAGTGGTAGAAACAGGGTCATATGACCCATATTTAGATAAGTATACCATATGGTGGCCAAATAATACCGTAATACACTGCCTACACAATAGTCATCCCAATAGAGGAGACCCCTGGACTTTTTCTCTTTCTATTATCTACCCCTGCATCTAGTACCTCCACCTATTAGCAAAAGTAGTGTCTTATGACCCCCATTTAGCAATATAAATTAGTTGGAGTACAGGCTGAGATAGAAAAGGGTGCTGTCACGCGAGGTCGGCGTCGTGCTCCCTCTGCACGACGTCGCCGGACCTCTCCGCCCCCTAGAGACGAGCAATAGGGAATTGAAGTGCTGGTCTTGTCAGCCAGCACTTCATGAGTTAATTCTCTGTTTGGGTTTAGCCATGTGGTGCTGATCACACCACATGGCTACTTTACATATTGTTTGGACAGCTTGCTCCGCCTCAGGTCATGTGATGCTGGCCACATCACATGATCCTGGGCGGGCTATTTAAAGATGGCAACTGCCTCACTCAGATGCCTGTGATTAGTCTTCTGAGATCAGTGCTGTGTGTTGGACCTTGCTGTTGGATTATTGGTGTATTGGATTTTGGCTTTGGACTTAGACTACGCTTTTGTGATTCCCCTCGGTATTTGACGTGACCTCCTGTTCTTGACTTGGCTTGCTGACGATTCTGCTGTTGTGTTTGTTTCTGTCTGTGTTCGTCTTTCCCTGTGTTCCCTTCCCTTCCCTGTGCACGTACTCAGCATAGGGACTGTCTCCAAGTTACGGTTTTGTCGCCTAGGGCATCTACTGTAAGTAGGCAGGGAAAGAGGTGGGGTTCAGTCAGGGCACACTATCCCTTGTTTCCCTGTCGTGACAGGTGCAAGCGGCTGAGAATATACATGTATCGACTGATAGGGTCAAGCAAAGCAGAGACTGATATTTCATGTAAAGAATATGCTCTTTTTGGATGCATTACTTATATTTCTTAAAATGGTACCATTATTTTTGTACAATTTTTGAGTTATACTCGATTCCTCTATTCATATCCAGATGTGCTTTCAAAATTCTGCTGAAGCTCTACTCCGTTGTCAGACATGTGAACTCAGCTTTAACTGTGTATCATTTGAGGCCCCACAATGCATTTCTTTTTGGTCACATGAAACCAGAATAGTGAACGTCAGGGGTGCACCACCAATGAGGCCAGGTGAGGCAATCGCCTCAGGCAGAACCAGGTAGGGGTGAGAGGGGGGCAGCAGAAGGGCCATGGGCAATGAGCACTTTCATTTGGGCAAAGGGGTTAGGTTTCGCCTCAGGCAGCAGAAAGGCTAGGTGCACCCCTGGTAAACATAGCTTTGGATGTGAACGGAGAAGAAAAAAACCAAGTGTCACGAGTGGACTTGCGTCTGGTATCAAACGTTCTGCGCTAAAGTGACATAATTTGACTTGCTTTTCCCTTGGTTTGGTTGCTGTTCACCACACCCCTTCCCCTCAGCTGTTGCCGCTGTGGTGATTAGCTTTCTCCTATTTACCCCTTCCTCTCCCAGTATCCCTTGCAGTTTATACTTTCTGCCTTCTTAGTAGTGTGTGGTGTGGATCTCGGCTGAGATCCGGTTGCTGAGATATCTGCTTAAGATAAGTGACTTTTTCCCTTTTGTGGTTTTCCTTCTGGAGTCTCCTGTTCGCCCTAATTATTGGAGGAACGGGTTTACTCTTTCTTGTGTCACTAGACTGCAGGGTTCTTTAGGGTGAATTTATTATTAGGTTCCTGTGTATGAACTCTCCTACCACTAAGGCTTGTTCATACTGGTAGTCAGCCAGGGCCCTAGTTTCAGGGTTCCCTGCAGGAGGTGACCGTTTCCCTGGTTTTGGTCTTTTCCCTCCCCTCGTACGCTCGGTGTGGCTATTCCCTCCACACAAGAACGTGACATTATAAACCGCCAAAACTAAAATTTATGTCATTTTTGTGCTGACATGGATGCTATTGCTGCACTTGCTGAACGGCTGCAGGGACTCAGCTTGGAGGTGGCTGACATCCGCAGATTCAGAGACCACAGGCTGGTGGTTCTGGGGGTGCTGGGTGTCAGGCCTGTTTGGAGCCTAAGGTCCCCCTCCCGGATAGATTTCTGGGGGACGTGATAATTTAGTTCTATTTAGGGAGGTGTGCAAATTGTATTTCAGACTGCGTCCACATTCTTCTGGTAATGAGGAACAGAAGGTTGGTGTGGTCATCTCGCTGCTTAAAGGGGATGCGCAGTCATGGGCCTTTTCTCTGCCGACCGGATCACAGTCTCTCTGGTTAGTAGATGCATTTTTCATGGCTTTAGGGATTATCTATGATGACCCGGATCGTATCTCCCTGGCTGAGACCCAGATACGTAACCTTTGTCAGGGTGAGCGGTCGGTTGAGACTTATTGCTCTGAGTTTCGGAGGTGGGCGACCAATACTGAATGGAACGATCCGGCTTTACGTAGCCAATTCTGTCAAGGTTTATCTGAAAGGCTGAAGGACGCTTTGGCCTTTCAGGAAACCCCTGTGTCTTTGGAGGCCGCTATGTCTCTTGCTGTGCGCATGGATAGGCGCCTGAGAGAGCGATCTAGGGGCCCCCGCTCTCAGGACATACTATCACATAGTGTACCAGCTTCCTATGACACTTTGGGTGAATATTCCCCTAGGTTGATGTCTGGGGATGAACCTATGCAATTAGTGGGAGCCACTCCTGTTTCCACCCATAAACATCTTGGTAATAAAAAGGGAGTGTGTTTTTTCTGTGGTCAGAAAGGACACTTTATCAATGTATGTCCATGCTTCCTATCTCTAAAGAGAGAAAAGAAAAGGGGGCGTTGAATTCTCATCTCACTCTTGGTGGGGTGGGTAGGGAGACTGAAAATGTGCATTTGTCTTCATCCTGTAGTACCCGTTTTCTCCTGACTGCCGAGGTGGCGCTAGAGTAAAAGGTTGTGAAAATTGAGATGTTTTGTCTCTGAGAACCAGGAGGAGTGGTCCTCGTTTTTGTCTCTGGCTGAGTTTGCCATAAATAATTGCAGACAGGACTCCACTGGTAACTCACCATTTTTTGGTGCATATGGCTTTCACCCGCAGTTTGGCACATTTTCTGGTTCTGATACTTCTGGTATTCCTGAGGAAGAACGTTTTTCGTCATCATTGTCTTCTATATGGCGAAAAATTCAAAATAACTTGATAAATATGGGTAACAAGTACAAACGTGTGGCTGACAGGAGACGCATGAATGGTCCGGACCTAAATGTGGGTGATTCTGTGTGGCTGTCTACTAGGAACATTAAGTTGAAAGTTCCTTCTTGGAAGTTGGGTCCAAGATTTATTGGCCCATATAAGATCACGGCCATTATTAATCCTGTAGCATTTCGTCTTGAACTTCCTCAGGCCCTGAAAATCCATAATGTGTTTCACAGATCCTTGTTGAAGAGGTATGTTGAACCTCTGGAGCCATCTCCCTTGCCACCCGTGCCTGTCTTGGTGGATGGTAATTTGGAATTCCAGATTGTCAAGATTATTGATTCTCGAGTTCTCCGTGGGACCCTTCAATATCTGGTTCATTGGAAGGGTTATGGTCCTGAGGAGAGGTCATGGGTATCGGCATCTGACATGAATGCCAGTCGTTTGGTGAAAGCCTTTCACAGGTGTCATCCTGATAAAGTTGGTCCTGGGTGCCCAGAGGTCACCCATAAAAGGGGGGGTAATGTCACGAGTGGGCTTGCGTCTGGTATCAGACGTTCTGCGCGGCTTTCTAAAGTGACATAATTTGACTTGCTTTTCCCTTGGTTTGGTTGCTGTTCACCACACCCCTTCCCCTCAGCTGTTGCCGCTTGGCAATTAGCTTTCTCCTATTTACCCCTTCCTCTCCCAGTGTCCCTTGCGGTTTATACTTTCTGCCTTCTTAGTAGTGTGTGGTGTGGATCTCGGCTGAGATCCGATTGCTGCGATATCTGCTTAAGATAAGTGACTTTTCCCCCTTTGTGGTTTTTCTTTTGGAGTCCCCTGTTCGTCCTAATTATTAGAGGAACGGGATTACTCTTTCTTGTGTCACTAGCTGCAGGGTTTTCTAGGGTGCATTTATTATTAGGTTCCTGTGTATGAACTCTCCTACCACTAAGGCTTGTTCATACTGGTAGTCAGCCAGGTCCTAGTCTTAGGGTCCCCTGCAGGAGGTGACCGTTTCCCTGGTTTTGGTCTTTTCCCTTCCCTCGTACGCTCGGTGTGGCTATTCCCTCCACACCAGAGCGTGACACCAAGATAATATGAGTAAAGCAAAGCTGATTAGATTAATTGCCACTATTATAAACATTAAAGTGTAACTGTCATTCCATTTTTTATTTGTGTAATGTGTAGGGCCAGCGATGCTGACCATTTTTGTAATATACTTTAATTACTGAAATTGTACATTTCTATTAGAAAAATAGCTCTAAAGTGCCCCATTTTGAGCCTTAGCAAAGCTCCTCTGTCTTCTGTTTACATAACACAGTCAGTGTGGAGCAAGTCTCCACTGTTATGTAAACAGAAGACAGAGGAGCGTTGCTAAGGCTAAAAATGGGGCACTTTAGAGCTATTTTTCTAATAGAAATGTACAATTTCAGTGATTAAAGTATATTACAAAAATGGTCAGCATCGCTGACCCTACACATTACACAAATAAAAAATAGAATGACAGTTACACTTCAAAGACTACCATGCACCAATGACTCACTCGGTTCTGCTACATCTGCATCAATATGAGCTCCATGTGATAACTAGGTTGCATTATTTGCCACAGGCTAGGCAAATAAATGTAATATGTGGACAAAACGTGCAGTGTAAATCAGTTACTTTGTAAGCGCACACACCGGCTGCTTTAAAAATTGCTGCGTGGTTTCTGCTTTGGTTCCTGGGTCATCTGGGTAATGCTGTGATAGCTGGCAGACACCGCGCCTCCGGCTCAAAATCAGCCGAAGATCTAACGTTCTAAAGGCAGGTCACACTAGGATAATTTGTGAAGTCTGCTGTGATGGTAGATCATAAAGATTTCAGCCTAGAAGTTGTCAGAGAATGATAAAGAAATACTTAGTCATCCATAGCCCCTCCCCCACACCCAGCCACAGCAGTATATAAACAACCAGTATGATAATATAATACTTAAAGGGCAACACTACATGGTAGAGTCATCTCCAGCTTGTACAACACGACAGATTTAAAGGGTGTTTCCGGAGAAAAGAGCGGCAATTGTTCAGGATCCGTATCGATAAAGCTACATCTGAACAGTTGTGTTCAAGGTTGCCAAATATATTCATGTCTATTGATGAGGAAGAAAAGCTTTTTACTTCCTCCATGGATGGTATCATCATTACTTGAACTAAACTTCCCAGCATCCTTGTTTTGCAACTTGACACAAAATACGTTAGGTTTTGTTCAAGGCATTAATCACAAGGTGCCTCCTGCTTTTTGGTGAACTCCTCTGTGGACACATATCACCAGTACCTTTGACGCTTTCTCACACTGCTTTAGCCTCTGGCTCCACTTTAGTCATCCAACTGATACCACCCATATGCAGGCTCAACTGCTCTGGAGTGGCTACTTCTCGTTCTCTTTAGTACTGTGCACCACACCCTCCTCTGCTCTTCTCCCTACTTGATACACAACAGACAGACTCTGCCCACAAATCGATGCTACTATAACATGAAGCCCACTGCAGATTCCACAGTCTATGGTCCCAGAGGCCACACCTTCAGCAAACACACTGGCTCAGTGGTTAGCACTGGTGCCTTGCAGTGCTGGGGTCCTGGGTTCGAATCTGACCAAGGACAACATCTGCTTGATTGAAGGCACCACGTGATGATGTCATCACGCTGGCCAGCAGGGTTCACCGCGCACAAGATTTCACATGAGATATTGAAGATGGCGGTATGTTTTTGTTTTGTTTTTTAAGGCATTTTAGGGAAAATTGATTCGTTACCACGAAGAACAAGGAAGTACAGCTTTGTGGCGAATCAAATTTTTCCAGAAATTCGGATCAAAGTGCACTTCAGATACTTCGATTCGCTCAACCCTACTTATAATCAGTTATAATCAATATATAACAGTTATTATGGTTTTCCAATGTGTCCATCAAAAATGTTGGCTGTTCGTGATTTTGGGATAAGTTACCCACTCTGTTGGTGCTGAATGTCAATAACAAGAGGAATGAGGGCCCTGCTCGCAAGAGCTTACAATCTATGAGGAGATAGGAGTGACACAAAAGGGAAAAGTGCCTGTTTTGTACGATAGTCCAGCCATCTTGGGAGAATAGGGGAGCAGATATAAAGCCGCATGAGCCAATCAGCAGCCCTATATAAGAGCTTCTGGGTGCGGTGGAGGATCAGGTTCAGGAAATGATAGATGGTCTATATGTGGAGAGGAGTTAGATCAGGGGAGGTGATAGGCCACCCTAAAAAGATGTGTTTTTAAGGCGCGCCTAAAGCTGTGTATGTTGTGATTTAGCCTTCTTTCTTGGGGTAGGGCATTCCATGGAACCGGTGCAGCTCAGGAGAAGTCTTGGAGCCAGGAGTGAGAGGTTCGGATTATGGTGGAAGTCAGTTGTAAGTCATCGGTTGAATGGAAAGCACGGGTAGGGTGGTAGACAGAGATAAGGGAAGAGATGTAGGGGGGTGCGGCACTGTGGAGGGCTTTGTGGGTGAGGACGAGCAGTCAATGCCTCCGAGCCATTACAGGGTTAAGCTATAAGTAAAGCACGAAATAACATAATTGTAAGCATTATTATTTATACTTGTAGCTATTATATAATAGTAAGTATTATTATTATAACTAACAGCGCACCCTGGTGGCCAAGTCCCTGAACAGCTCCAATGCATCTACCAGGCCCATTAACCGTCATCACTGGAGGTCATGATTTCTTCCTTCATATCTACGCGTTCTGCTACTTAGTGCAGATGAAGGAACCTCTTCCTATTGTGGAAAGAGCGAGTGATGTCGGCCATATCAGCCCGGACAGCTGTCTGCTCCCTGACAACATGACTGAAGGCTCTCGTAGTCCAGACAGAGATAATCAGACCCAGAAATTCAGAGCAGCGCTGCGCCACTCACAGTGATTAAATGCACATAATGTGCCTATTAACCGCTTTGTCACAGACTCTCTTTCTTCCGTGCTACCACTGACAATAGAGAATCTTCTCAGTCAGAATTTTTCCTGCAAATTCAGAATTTCTGTAAAATCAGTGAAACATGGAAAGGCTAGTAGATGGCGGATAAAGTCATTTTATATTGGTAAGGGGTGCACCACCAATGAGGCCAGGTGAGGAGATCGCCTCAGGCAGCACCAGGAAGGGGCAAGAGGGGGGCAGCGGAAGGGACATGGGCAATGAGTGGTTTCATTGTGGCAAAGGGGTTAGGTTAAGAAATTGGCATTGGGGGAGGGGCGCCGTTTCAGTTTTCGCCTCAGGCAGCAGAAAGGCTAGGTGCACCCCTGGCTACAATGCATCGAATCACAGACCTTGGATCCACAAAAATTTGTCATGGTCCCAGGGCCAACACAGAGATGTATGCCTGGCATGTTCACAACATATTCTGTGCCAAAAGTTGCAGGAAATCTGCTTACAAGCCACATCACATCGATTTTAGTGGGAAACTGTAAACCGCCGAGGATAGACGCATACATCGCATGTCAAAGTGCAAATCCACTGCAGACATCAGATGGAACTATCTACTGTCTGAACATGGCCTTAGGTATTTTGTAAGGCAGAGCTGTGTGCGTGGGTGCCATAAGAAGGCACAGAGTTACTGTGGTTCTGTACTATATAGCCATATTCAGTCAGTGTGCTGCCATATGGTGCAAAAGACAAAGTTACTGAAATAAATGAGCAGGACAATGTAATGCAAACCTAAAAATTACAGCGTTATATGGAGGCATATTTTACCAGTGTAATACACCATCTGCTGGAGCATGACAACAAAAAATTTGTCAGATTCATGCGCATCCACCGTATTATGGCTCCGTAGGGTCCATGAAGCTGTAATACAGATCCATTAGTGTCTCAAGCTTCTGTGGATAAATCATGAATTAGAATCTTGGTTCCCTTTTTCTAGTTCCTATAATAGGGTGGTGTAAACTTAAGGTGGGGTCCATCAGGCCCCCATTACGGTCCCAGATATTGCCACCGAGAACAGAAGGGTCTGGTGTTTGTTTTCCCATCCATATCCTTTCCATTATTGGTCAATGGTTTCCCACCCACTTCTTTGCTAACAATAAAGGTCCTCTGGAAAGGGGAGGCCCACGCAGTTTCAAGCCACCTAGTGGTATAGAAGGTGGTAAAAGACCAGGGTATGATTTCAGACTTTAAACCCTATATATGTCTCGGGTCTTCACTGTGGAGCCTCAGGTTGTATCTTCTCAGTAGTCACTAACTCGTGGATCAACAAGGTGAAGAATACCGCCAAACTGAGCCAAACATCACTATCTAGTAACCGACAGATAGAACGTCTAAGCCAGGTGAGATCCAAAATCTGAGTCAGAGCAGGGTGACAACCAGGAGGGAACTACATGTGACAGAATTAGTGATGACCAATGTTTTTAAAAATTTTATTTGGTTTTGCTGAACTTCGACAAGAAATTTGATTTGTTTCAAATTACTTCGTAATGAATTGCACTTCATTTTATGGAGTGGATGCAATGATGGGGAATGGCGATCAAGCTGCCCTCCCCCTTCCCGGTCAGTTAACCTCTCAGAGGCCACGTTCAAAGTTGGTCTTGATTGAGTGTCACATTCAGCCTATAAGGGGGTTAAAATTAGGGATGAGAAAACTTTTGTTTTCAAGTTCAGCATACAGCGTTCCGGTTATCTAAGAATTGCATTATGGATTCCGCCACCACAGACCATAAGTTATCCATAACAGTATTCTTAGATAACCCGAACCTTTTACGCCGAAATTGAAAACACAAGTTTGCTCAAAACTAGTTGAAACACAAAAAATACATAATCACTTCATCCATTTGATAGTGGAAAGGCCATTGCGGCACCAATTCTCGCACGTGCTAAAGTCAACACTTCAAGCTGGGTAGGTGCAGTGACGTCACCCACCCTCACGCCGATCACCTGTACGAGGAGCTGGCACGCTGTGCATACGTGACGTCTCCCTTCTCTTTTCCTGTCCACTGCTGCTGTCCCATAGACATACAGTAGCGAACAGGAAGAGAGAAGGACGCACCATCTCCTCAAACAGCTGTGAGGGTGCACAGTGTCGGACCCCCGCCCATCTGATAGAGTGCATTGGATGGATGGAGTGCATTGACTTTCAGTGAGCGATCCGAGCGTGTATGTATATGGTCAGGAGAAACAGCTGGTAAATTCAGGACAAATGGGTGCAGCCCCAGGGAATGCACTTAACGGGGGACCACTAGGGAAAGTCCCTGCAAATTCAGGACTGTTGGCAACTGTATAATATATATCATTTTAGATAAAATTTTAAATAAAAAACACATATAAAATGAATTTTGCCCATTAAAATTGTTACATTTTTTGGTACATTTATCTATTTTACATTTCTCTCCCACTTTCCTTTCATTCTCTTCTTAGGCCGCTTGCTTAGTCCACGTTTCCAAGGCAACAGACAGGAAGCAGGCGTTAAACAGAATCTTTCATCTGGGAAAGGGTTGATGGGAATGGATGAAAGAGTATAAGCAAGGTCAGACATTTAGCGCTGAATACAAATCTGTCACGCCTAATAGATGAAGCTCTTTAGTTTCTGAGGAAGTCAGGCTGCACCCAGCAGCCAAGGAGAAAATAAAAAAGACGCTCAGGCATGAATGCCAATCAGTTTCTATTGGGAACAGTGATGTATGTACACGAGGCACGGCGTGGCGGCACACTCCACGGCAGGAGATAGACAAAATTAAATAAATATCAGTATTTATGTACTGGCCCGTTCTCCTCACTCCGGATATTTATTACCTTCTTAAAGGGCACACGGGGAGATGATTTGTCGCCGCTTATCTCTGTACAGCACGCTGTCTTTTTTAAAGGAGCACAGTCCGTCATAATCATAATTTGGATTCATGCCATCTTGGCTCGTGTTTACATGGTATTGTCATTCCACAAAAGCCTAGCCGGTGCCAGCATACATCTTCCATTTGGACAGTGGCCACAGCTGCAAGGAGTCTTATGAAATGACTTTCTCTTTTTTATTAATTTCCCAGTGTGACAGGTACAATAATCAGCGGCGCCCATCTAAGCCTTACCTGTGAAAAATGAAAGGGGAGGAAGGGGTTGTATCATTGGCCATGACCTGCCTGCGACCTGACCGTGTTGATAAGGCTGAAGAATGATGTGACGTCCTATGGCTTTGCAGATATTGCCGCTGGTTTATGTTATAAAATAACAAAATACAGGAATTTACTTTGATGTTTTGTGCAGTTCGGATGCTTTTCAAAAAATTGTACCAAGCGTAAATTGTCTATATTGGATGCAGGTAGTGAGCTGTTTAATAGCTTTGACTTATAATGTATAGTAAGTGGATATCTAGCCTTAAACTCAGTGGTGTATGTAGGGAGATCTTGAGCTCCCCCAGTGGTGGTTGCAGGCCAGATTTTTGAAACTGATAACTTATTCCTAGGATCAATATAAGAATAGTTGGGTTCGACTCTTGCCACCCATCTGATCAGCTGTTTAAAGGGGCCATAGTGCTTGGTCAAGAGTTGCAACCCATACAAAAAGCTAACCATCAGTTATTAAGGATAAGCCATTAATTTTACAAAACCTGGATAACCCCTTTAAGTCTATGGCTATGAATAGGATTTTGAGTTCTGTGTCAGAAATATGGAACTTTGATCCCTATAAAGACTCTGAAATGTCAGGGCAGGTAAGATCCAGCCATGATCTCTTCATGGCTGGATCTTACCTGCCCTGACATTTCAGAGTGCCATGCCATGAAGGTTCCACCTAAAAGGGAAGAAAGAAGAAGACTCAAAGCCTGAAAGAACAAGCCATGAAAGTTCCACCTATGGAAAGAACACATATAGGAGGTTTCATCCAAGAAGATAATAGGACATTGTGGGTTCAACTCAAGAAGCAACGTGGTCAAGTAAGCTTCACCCATAAAGATAAAATGTTAAGATTCCACCTACAAAAAGAAGAGGCATGGAGGCTGCCACCCATGAAAAGACCAGGCAATGGAGGTTGCACCCATGCAGAGAACAGGTCTGGTAGACCTCAACCATGAAATTAACATCACATGAAGGTTCAACCCACAAAGAGAAGATACATGAAGAAGATACATGGGCTCCACCCATGAGGAACATGCAATAGTGGTTCTTTCGATGAAGAGAACAGGTCAGGTGGGCTGTACCCATGAAGAAAATAGACATAAAGGCTCCATCCATAATAAAGGCCATAGATAGGTTGTATTCATGTATAGAACAGGTTGGGTAGGCTCCACTCACAAAGAGAACAGACCATAGAGGTTCCACCCATGAAGAAATCAGGACAGTTGGGCTTTATCCATAATAAAGACACGGCAGGAAAGCTCCACCCATGAGGACAGAAGCAGATAAAGAAGACGACTCTAAAATCTGGGATAAGTCAGGAGGACACACGTAAGAACTTGAAACATTCAAGTAGACAAAAGACGTAATATACATATAACTCAGGTAATGTTAGACAGGTAGAGGATAAATCTACAACCATGGGGCAGCATGGAGTGGTTAGCTTTGATGCCTTGCAGCACTGGAGACTTTGCATGTTGTATGTGTAAAATTTCTAGGTTCTCTAAGGTAGTCCTAATTTCCAACCACACACTAGAAACATATCCATGAAACTGTCTTCCTCTGAAATTGACCCTAGAGTGTAATACTGATATTGTGCATAGATTGCGCCCTCTACTGGGGGCAGGAACTGCTGCGATCACATATTGTGGACAGCTTTTCTATAACAAAGATTGATACATATCACTCATTAGGGCATTCATCAAGCATGGATGAACATACAAGTCCAGGTAGGTGTGTGGGTCAGAATACAAACCCATTGTCCCGATGGTGAAGGGCAGTGGTGCAGAGAGAGTCATCATACTGCCTCATGGTGGTATAAACCGGCTTCTTCTAATCGACTGTCTCTGTGACTTGACAAAAGAGAGCTCGGTATATTGTCAGTCACCAGCAGATGCATTTATTTAATGTGGTGCCCCTGAAGCAGTGTGAGACTGTCACCATAGATAAGACTCATCATCACAGAGACACATGTAAAATAGCCCACTCCAATCAATGGCTGAGCACGCTCCCTGGATGTGGAATGAGATGCAGGCAGGAGCTTTGTATTCCTGCCCAGCGTTCCTCTGACTCATGCACTGTGCAATGTCTACGATCAGCTAATCCAGCCACATGCAACCCAAGAATGATTTCAAGTGTCATGGCATCCTCGTCTGCATGTGGTGTACGGTGAGGGATGTCACTACTCTGCTCCTGATATCCTAATATTCCCTATGAAGCCTGTCTACTCACATGGGCAATTCCACTATTATTGGCTTCTATAAGGCAGCTACTTTTACATTCCTCTTGAAATCCTCCTGGAAACGGACAACCAGGTATTATCCTTGCCCTTATGACTGGACCTGCCTCTGAGCACTCTGTTCAGTCAGTCCTACCCCTGTCAGACTATGTAAGGACACAAGATGTTGACAAAATCCTAACATTTTCCATCTCTTTGAAATGAGGTGGACCATCAGGCAGGAGATGCTGTTATGAGGAAGACTACTGATAATTATGGCATAAGGGGTGTCTTATAGTAGTGGAAGAGTTCTTCAATCAGTGTTTATCTCTGTGCATTGGGACCTTATATCTACCTTAGTAACTCTTTGGATTAGGACATTAGGTAAATGCTCTATCCCAGTGAAAGGGCTTCTCCGAGTTATATATATTGATGACCTATCCTCAGGATAGATCATCAATATCAGAACGGCAGGGGTCCGACAACCGGCACCGCCGCCAATCAGGTGTTTGAAGAGGAGGCGCGTGCTGTACCAGCGCTGCCTCCTCTTCACTGTTTACATCCTAGCCGTAACAGGGGTAGTGGTGAGTAGGTGTAATTACACCTCACTGCCCCATTCATTTCAATGGGAAGGCTTGTTCCCATAGACTTGTATGGGAGCAATTCTTCCCATAGAAATGAATGGGGTGGTTAGGTGTAATTACACCTACTCACCACTACCCCTGTTATGGCTAGGATGTAAACAGTGAAGAGGAGGCAGCGCTGATACGGCGCGAGCCTCCTCTTCAAACAGCTGATCGGCGGGGGTGCGGGTGTCGGACCCCTGCCGATCTGATATTGATGACCTATCCTGAGGATTAGTCATCAATATAAATAACTCGGAGAACCCCTTGAAGGCAATTGTAGCAGACCCATGTTGAGCTTCTTTGGCAATAAAACAGCCAGAAGAAGACTCATGTGTGGACAATTCACTATGTTCTTGACTCCACGAGAATGGAAACTTTGATTCTTGCTACTTTCCACAACCCAATGGAGGTTCTTTAGTGTTCCGAATTGGTAGGACTTGTAAAATATATGTAAAGAGAATCTCTCCTGGTGAGATCTTCCATTGCATTGAACAGTTTTAGTTGCTCATGTTCCACTCCTTGTTATCTTATCAGGGTCTTTTTGTAGGTAAGGTTTCCACAATTTCACAAAATATTCCAAAGCTTCATACAGGGAAAGGACAACGTTCCTCCATCTATTGACCATATTGTACACCCCCCCCAAAAAAATGGCTTGGACTTAACATCTTCCATGGTCAACTGGATACACTGTGGAAAAATTGAGGCCTGGTCTAACACAGTTTGCATATTTTTGCAGTAGACCTTTTAGTCTTTTGGTGGGTGTTTACTTTTGCCTTGAATAGAGAAGATGTACCATTCCCGTTTGGCTTTGACCTCCTCCATGGTCAACTGGTGACATTGGAAGAGGTTAAGCTTTCACAAAATATGGAAATTTGTTTCTTCGCCCAAAATAATAAAAAGGTAGAACATGAATTCCTCGTCCATTCATCTTTACTTGTCGAGTAAGCCAACTGTACCTCATGTGACTGTCCATAGAAGCGTTCTTGATTGTCCCTCACAATGAAGAAGCAATGAATATGGAAATCTTCAGCCCTTTGGCAGTCAAACACCAGGAATACTCCAGCTTGGTTAGCCAGTAGTAACCCTTGTTGTTGCCCTCCTGCTCTGTATCATGCCCCCTCAACCCTCTTAGACCATCACCAAAAAGTTCTGCATGGAGTGTAGGCAGCATCAGTTGAGTGTCTTCATCACTTGGCCAGCTGTGCTCGAAAATCAGAAATGTAAGTACACCAGAGGACAGGAGAACATCACAAAATTCTGCAGACATGGCCGTAGACTCTCTTAGCGTTGCTTAATTCCCTGACATACATTTTATATGTAAATGTGTCCACATCTAATGATCACTTGGCTTTTGAAGACTCCTTTAGTAGATCCCGGGAGGGTATGTATAAAACCTGCACGGTACGATCCACTCCTAAAGGCTGACTCTGTGTGCTCATGGCAGGATTATAATAAAAAATAAATTTGTGAGTACGATGCTGAGAGGGAAAAATCATCTCTATGAGGATGGAACCTGTCCAGTGCTTAGCTGTACTGATTAGGAATCATATTAGAGGCCGGTCTATGGGGAAATCTATCATTTATCTTATACTGACATTGCAGGATGTCTACGGGAGGAACAAATGAATCGCTGATCTGAAAGGACTGGATATTAAAATGTATCAAAATGTATCATTTATTACAATTACTTGTATAGGTCCATGAAGATACTAAGTACCTTCATGGACAATATGGTGATACTTCTGCATTACTCTGATCCCTAGTAGGTGGGGGCACGTCTGTCTCTACATTTATTGAAGGGGTTATGCCATGATTGATATAAAAGATGAAAAGTACATGACAATTAGAGACGAGCGAATCATGCAAAATTTTATTCGCCGAACTTTTCCTAAGGTTCGTATATTCGACGAATAGATTCGTTGAATTTGCGTTCAAAATATACGTAATTATATGGCTTTTAGCGAACATTCGCACACTAATAACCAACGTTCAGGTAAAAAAGGTACGCAACCTCTTTAAACACGTACGCATGAGCATAGAAATTGCGTACGAATCCTCAGCGTACTATTGTCTAGCGATTACGTAATACGCAGGCACGCACGAGTTGAGAGGCCGTGGCGTGCACTCCTCAGAGGCAGAGCGAAGTTTTACAAATGGCATCCAGGCGATCATCAGCATTTAGCTCTGCAGAGCTGAAATACATGATCTGGCTGATGGACCGGGAGGATTACGATGTCACACAGTGCTACCCGAACCAGCAGAAGAAGGAGATGATCGGCAGGTGTTCCGAAGCTTGCGCCATAGTTTTGACACTGTGCGGACCCCGAACCAGATCCAGCGGAAGTTCAAGTGCCCAGAGCGGCTTAATGAGATCCGCGCAGAGATACGGCAGGGTGAGTATTGCGAATACTACTAGTAGATGCTCCGGCTACAGGTCCTTTGGCACTTCTGCCCTGTGCCACCTTCTCCTTTTTTTTTTTTTAAACCTCGAGGTCTGGCTGGAACTAGACCCCTTTTGCTTATCCATTCCAGCCATTGTCTCTCCCTATCTCTCCCCCATTCTCTCCCTGCCTGATTAATTACTAGCCCTGCACTTGCCCTGCAGTATCCCTGATATGTATAATATGGATTCCCAGAGCAATTACACCCCAATTTTCACAAAACAGGTCTAAGAGTCTCAGAACTTCACACACAGTGCTTCTGCTCGTCTCAGCAGTCGCAGCACAACTGATGCGTCACTGGCTCACCGAGCCTGAGCCAATCAGAGCAAGCCCTGCCCACTAGGTCAGGTGACCGCTTTCTTCCCAAGCTTTTGCGCACGAATAACGAACTAACAGTAAAAGTTCGCAAATGAATTGAATTTGTATGCAACAGTGTATAGAGTAACTCATACGTGGCAATAGCGTACAATTTACAACTACGTCGCAAATGCATACAAAGCCGAAGCAAATCACCTAATATTCAGATTCGCTTCGCAGCTGAAAATTTCCAAGATTCGATATGAATCGACGAAACGCTTCGCTAATCTCTAATGACAATCTCTTTCTAACAAATCTAGAACCAGTCCTGTATCTCACAAGGAACCAGAGATCTCCCCATTCATTGCTCCAATTGCCCTGCTAGATTATCTTCAGCCTGGCAGCTCAGAAGGCGTGTCCTTTCTGCTGCAGCTTTCTCCCTGTAACTGCCACAGCTTATAATAGAACATATGGCTGATGGCAGTTGAAGATTCAAACTGAGCACGTGCGACCAGCTCAGTGAGACGGACAAAAGATAAGGAAGAGAACAAACAGAAGATGGCGCTATACAGATACATTGAATTGAATATCTCACTGTCTATATTATATTTTTTATTACATGCAATTACACAAGTATTCAGATCCAGGTGCTGGTTTGAAAAATGTAGAATATGTTATGTGACACAACCCTTTTAAGAGAGGTCAAGGAGTTTACTACCTATCATATGAGTCCAAGGAGACCATACTGAGCATGCCTTTAAAGGGGAGGTCTATTTAAAGGGGCAGGAAGAAGTCATCCAAGTTGATCATCTGTTTAAAGAGACTGTGGTGATCTATGGTGAGCACCATGGCAACCTCCAGGGGTGGATTGGGAACTTAAAGTGGCCCTGGAAAAAATACTAAAAGTGGCCCTGTGTTATAGGTGGCTTCAAACTGACAGAAGACAGGCCGAAACAAGTAAGTGGGGACAACCGAAGTAGGCGGGGCCTACAATACTGTAGTGCAGCGCAGAATACCGCCCCAGCAGAACCAAATACCACAGGGCAGCACAAAATTCTGCCACCCTCATCACAGTATTCAACTATATCACCATGATGAGGGCAGTAATAGAGTTGAGTTCAGGAGGGCATCTGTGGCTGTTGAGCATCAGATCATTATGTACCTGGCCTGCGGACATCAAGAGGGCTTGAGTGGCCTCCTGGGAATCGGCCCACCGGGAAATTTCCCTGTAGAGTCTATGGCTAATCCGCCCCTGGCCACCTCACAGTTTACCAGCTGTGCTTGGTAATGTGACGCTACTGGCCTAGAAAGAGCACCACACCCTCTACAAACCACTAAATGGGGGAGGGGGGAAGGACAGTGCCAGTAGCCAGACCCCACCAGTCAGATCCTGAAGATAGGCCATCTACTGTACATCAAAAACTTGTACTGCCTCTGTAGGCACCATATGTAGGCACCATTCCAGTGAACATGGTGATTTGCTGATTGACACTGGTCTGGCTTCCGGCAGAGGACGTCAAGGCCAGCCTGCGACAGCATGTATTCTTGTATGGTGGTCTATTCCATAAATGATGCATGGACAGGGGGGTCCAGAGTGGTTCCTATGCTCTGAACTAGTAAGATGTCCCCCTATGTTTCCTCTCATGATATTTCATTGAAAACTAGATATAAAAGCTGCAGCTTCACCCCCCTCCGCTCCCCTCCTCTCTCTCTTCTGGTTTCTGTATTACACTAGAAGGATTTTGGATGACGGAGTTGGTTTGTGAGCATTTACAAGATTCCTGCAGACAGGAAAAGGGGGATTGCAAGTTTCAGGAAGGCGAGGAAGATGTTGTTTGGCTCAAAACATTCACTTGTATTGTATATATATGATAATAGGCACTGTGTAAAAGTGGCACAACTGAGGTCGTGAAGCTGTGGACGTGAGTAATGAAGCATGCTGAGGTCTGATGTCTGGACTGTTGAGTGACTGTCCCGTGATGTGTTCTCCCGATGACCATTTCTTTATGTAGCTGACTTTCTAGGAGGACGGATAATTCCTGCTATTCATGGATTTTTCTAAACACCATAAAACCAGTGGACCAGTGATAAAGATCCATTTACAGCCACTGAACAAAGGTTCACTAGAGAATGGTCTGAGGAGGGAGATAGGGATCAGGAGGAAAACGTCTCCATTATGTACACATGGATGGGGAACACCATTCCCCCACAAGACCACCAGATGGCGATGATGGCTATATATATTATAATGAGCAGAAGTCCGTTGAATTTTTACATCTTTTCACTATTTCATCATAAAAATTTCACCATTATGAAATGTCTGATCAGAGGATCAAACGCAAATGTCATTAGATTTTCTGACAATCTTAAAAGCAGTGACAACAGAGTTTGTTTTATTACAATTCCACTCTCTGACAACTATTCTATATCCCCATTCCTATGTGATACATGTATATAATTTTACACGATGTATATATAAGGTGAAAAGGTGTTAAAGTGCTTCCACCACTGCTCTATATAAAGGCTCTCAAGCCTCTCAGAGGCTACTTTTGGGTAGTGTACCTGTTGGTGAGAGATTATTGTCTGCTAGACATGCATCTATGAGACAATGGAAACATATAGCCCAGTTTACAGACTTTAATAGAGGCTACATGATGGACTGAGAGAAGCAGGATGGTCATTTTGACAAACTGCCCGCCATTCAGGCTATTCTGACCTCACTGTTAGGGTATAGGCCTTATTTCATCTTGTATCCAGGCTAGAGGCCGTATCTCATCTTGTATCAAGGCTAGAGGCCGTATCTCATCTTGTATCCAGGCTAGAGGCCCTATCTCATCTTGTATCCAGGCTAGAAGCCGTATCTCATTGTGTATCCAAGCTAGAGGTCCTATCTCATCTTGTGTCAAAGCTAGAAGTCGTATCTCATCTTGTATCCAGGCTAGAGGCCCTATCTCATCTTGTATCCAGGCTAGAAGCCGTATCTCATTGTGTATCCAAGCTAGAGGCCCTATCTCATCTTGTATCCAGGATACAGACGGTATCTCTCCTTGTATCCAGGCTAGAGGCTGGGTACAGGCGAGAAGTGGTATCTCATCTTGTATCAAGGCTAGAAGCTGTATCTCATCTTGTATCAAGGCTAGAAGCCGTATCTCATCTTGTATCAAGGCTAGAAGCCGTATCTCATCTTGTATCAAGGCTAGAAGCCGTATCTCATTTTGTATCCAGACTAGAGGCCATATCTCACCTTGTATCCAGGCCAGTGGCCGTATCTCATCTTGTATCCAGGCTAGAGGCTGTATCTCATCTTGTATCCAGGCTAGAGGCTGTATCTCATTGTGTATTCAGGCTAGAGGCCGTATCTCATCTTGCATCCAGGCTAGAGGCTCTATCTCATCTTGTATCCAGGCTAGAGGCTGTATCTCATCTTGTATCCAGGCTAGAGGCCGTATCTCATCTTGTATGCAGGCTAGAGGCCGTATCTCATATTGTATCCAGGCTAGATGCCATATCTCATCTTTTATCCAGGCCAGAGGCCGTATCTCATCTTGTATCCAGGCTAGAGGCTGTATCTCACTGTGTATTCAGGCTTGAGGCCGTATCTCATCTTGCATCCAGGCTAGAGGCCATATCTCATCTTGTATCCAGGCTAGAGGCCATATCTCATCTTGTATCCAGGCTAGAGGCCGTATCTCATCTTGTATCCAGGCTAGAGGCCGTATCTCATCTTGTATCCAGGCTAGAGGCCGTATGTCATCCTGTATCAAGGCTAGAGGTTGTATCTTATCCTGTATCCAGGCTAGAAGCCGTATCTCCTCCTGTATCCAGGCTAGAGGCAGTATCTAATCTTGTATCCAGGCTAGAGGCCGTATCTCATCTTGTATCCAGGCTAGAGGCCGTATCTCATCTTGTATCCAGGCTAGATGCCATATCTCATCTTGTATCCAGGCTAGAGGCCGTATCTCATCTTATATCCCGGCTAGAGGCCATATCTCATCTTATATCCAGGCTAGAGGCCGTATCTCATCTTGTATCCAGGCTAGAGGCCGTATCTCATCTTATATCCAGACTACAGGCCGTCTCTCATCTTGTATCCAGGCTAGAGGCCGTATCTCATCTTGTATCCAGGCTAGAGGCCGTATCTCATCTTGTATCCAGGCTAGATGCCATATCTCATCTTGTATCCAGGCTAGAGGCCGTATCTCATCTTATATCCAGACTAGAGGCCGTATCTAATCTTGTATCCAGGCTAGAGGCCGTATCTCATCTTGTATCCAGGCTAGAGGCAGTATCTAATATTGTATCCAGGCTAGAGGCCGTATCTCATCTTATATCCAGGCTAGAGGCCGTATCTCATCTTGTATCCAAGCTAGATGCCATATCTCATCTTGTATCCAGGCTAGAGACCGTATCTCATCTTACATCCAGACTAGAGGCCGTCTCTTATCTTGTATCCAGGCTAGAGGCCGTATCTCATCTTGTATCCAGGCTAGAGGCCGTATCTCATCTTGTATCCAGGCTAGAGGCCGTATCTCATCTTGTATCCAGGCTAGATGCCATATCTCATCTTGTATCCAGGCTAGAGGCCGTATCTCATCTTATATCCAGACTAGAGGCCGTATCTCATCTTGTATCCAGGCTAGAGGCCGTATCTAATCTTGTATCCAGGCTAGAGGCTGTATCTCATCTTGTATCCAGGCTAGAGGCCGTATCTCATCTTGTATGCAGGCTAGAGGCCGTATCTCATCTTGTATCCAGACTAGAGGCCGTATCTCATCCTGTATCCAGACTAGAGGCCGTATCTCATCCTGTATAAAGGCTAGAGGCCGTATCTCATCCTGTATCCAGGCTAGAGGCTGTATCTCATCTTGTATCCAGGCTAGAGGCCATATCTCATCTTATATCCAGACTAGAGGCTGTATCTTATCCTGTATCCAGACTAGAAGCCGTATCTCATCTTATATCCAGGCTAGAGGCCATATCTCATCTTGTATCCAGGCTAGAGGCCGTATCTCATCTTATATCCAGACTAGAGGCCGTATCTCATCTTGTATCCAGGCTAGAGGCCGTATCTCATCTTGTATCCAGGCTAGAGGCCGTATCTCATCTTGTATCCAGGCTAGATGCCATATCTCATCTTGTATCCAGGCTAGAGGCCGTATCTAATCTTGTATCCAGGCTAGAGGCCGTATCTAATCTTGTATCCAGGCTAGAGGCCGTATCTCATCTTGTATCCAGGCTAGAGGCCGTATCTCATCTTGTATCCAGGCTAGAGGCCGTATCTCATCTTGTATCCAGGCTAGAGGCCGTATCTCATCTTGTATCCAGGCTAGAGGCCGTATCTCATCTTGTATCCAGGCTAGAGGCCGTATCTCATCTTGTATCCAGACTAGAGGCCGTATCTCATCTTGTATCCAGACTAGAGGCCGTATCTTATCCTGTATCCAGACTAGAGGCCGTATCTCATCTTGTATCCAGACTAGAGGCCGTATCTTATCCTGTATCCAGGCTAGAGGCCGTATCTCATCCTGTATCCAAGCTAGAGGCTGTATCTCATCTTGTATCAAGGCTAGAGGCCGTATCTCATCTTATATCCAGACTAGAGGCTGTATCTCATCCTGTATCCAGGCTAGAGGCCGTATCTCATCTTGTATCCAGACTAGATGCTGTATCTCATCTTGTATACAGGCTAGAGGCCGTATCTCATCTTATATCCAGGCTAGAGGCCGTATCTCATCTTGTATCCACGTACATGTTTCATCATTACAATTACACATAGAAGGTTTAATGTCAACAACCACTTTTTAGTATTGAATTTTTTTTATTTTTTATTTATTTTTATTTTTTTACCCTTTTTTACTTTTATATTTTACCCTTTTGATCTACACTGATTTTTCTCCTTTTTTTGCCTTTTCTGCTCCTCGGAGATGACCTTTCTCTGCCTGATACATTTTTTCCTGTCTTTTTCGTTTGCATACATCTATGAATATCTAGAGAAATCCATGAATCTTATTCCTTTCTGCAACAAACAGATAAATAATGAATAATATCGATGTCAGGAAGCCGGCGAATGTAATTAAATGGGGGGGTGGGCCGGCGGATTCAGATCTAACATTGGGTACCGCTATTCTCATTACATGGAGTGCAGGGCGCCCAACAAGACTGACGGAGGAGACTGTAGAGTGGAACCTTCCCTGCCCATCCCCCGCCTTCTGCATTTCTCTGGGTTGCACCGGACCATAACAGCTGAATAATTAATGTAGAAATAAATGTTTCCAGATTGGGCTGATATTGGGATGGAGGGCGATCCAACGATGTTCTGCAATATTCAGGAGTAAAAATGATTCTATAAAGTCATAAATACGGGGAAGGAAAAATTGAGATTTTGACTTGAAAAATCAGAGGTTTCCTTTCTAATTTTTTTATTTTTTATTTTTATAGATTTTTGGATTATTGCATTAATTTATATTAGACTGTTTCCTCTCCATGATAAATTCAGCCCTGCTACATCTGTGCAGATTCAAATTTGCCATCTGGACCTTTGGAGCTGCAGGGGGTGCCCGACTTGGTACTTTTTCTGAATTTGGGTGACCGCACGGATGACGTTCATGTTCCTTTCTTTCTGATGATTCATGGACTTCAATGTGTCCGTGGATCGCATTTTGTCATTGTACTGTATAATACTGTTGAGGGGGCCTGACAATAAAATCTTTTAGTGATCCTCCTGGGTGGGCCCCTTCTGAATTCGGGCCCCAAAGCAGACGTTTCCCCTATAGCTATGCCCCTGATGGCTAGTACTATTATGGGGAACAGTGGATGGTACTGTTATGGGACAGTGGATGATAGTATTATGGGGAACAGTGGGTGGTACTGTTATGGGGGACAGTGGATGGTACTGTTATGGGGGACAGTGGATGGTACTGTTATGGGGGACAGTGGATGTACTGTTATGGGGGACAGTGGATGGTACTGTTATGGGGACAGTGGATGGTACTGTTATGGGGGACAGTGGATGGTACTGTTATGGGGGACAGTGGATGGTACTGTTATGGGACAGTGGATGATAGTATTATGGGGAACAGTGGATGGCACTGTTATGTGGGACGATGGATGGTACTGTTATGTTGGACAGTGGATGGTACTGTTATGGGGACAGTGGATGGTACTGTTATGGGGGACAGTGGATGGTACTTGTTATGGGGGACAGTGGATGGTACTGTTATGTTGGACAGTGGATGATACTGCTATGGGGGACAGTGGATGGTACTGTTATGGGACAGTGAATGATAGTATTATGGGGAACAGTGGATGGTACTGTTATGTTGGACAGTGGATGGTACTGTTATGGGGGACAGTGGATGGTACTGTTATGGGGAACAGTGGATGGTACTGTTATGGGGGACAGTGGATGGTACTGTTATGGGGGACAGTGGATGGTACTGTTATGTTGGACAGTGGATGATACTGCTATGGGGGACAGTGGATGGTACTGTTATGGGACAGTGGATGATAGTATTATGGGGAACAGTGGATGGTACTGTTATGGGGGACAGTGGATGGTACTGTTATGTTGAACAGTGGATGGTACTGCTATGGGGGATGATGGATGGTACTGTTATGGGGGACAGTGGATGGTACTGTTATGGGGGACAGTGGATGGTACGGTTATGTTGAACAGTGGATGGTACTGTATGGGGGACAGTAGACGGTACTGTTATGAGGACAGTGGATGGTACTGTTATGATGGTCAGTGGATGATACTGTTATGGGGGACAGTGGATGGTACTGTTATGAGGACAGTGGATGGTACTGTATGGGGGACAGTAGACGGTACTGTTATGAGGACAGTGGATGGTACTGTTATGATGGTCAGTGGATGATACTGTTATGGGGGACAGTGGATGGTACTGTTATGAGGACAGTGGATGGTACTGTATGGGGGACAGTAGACGGTACTGTTATGAGGACAGTGGATGGTACTGTTATGATGGTCAGTGGATGATACTGTTATGGGGGACAGTGGATGGTACTGTTATGAGGACAGTGGATGGTACTGTATGGGGGACAGTAGACGGTACTGTTATGAGGACAGTGGATGTTAGGCCTCATGCACACGTTCCGCTTTCTATCCTTTTTTCAGGATCCTGAAAAAAGGATAGAAAAAACGGACCCATTCACTTGTATGGGCGACGGACAGGCATCCGTTTTTTCACGGATGCCTGTCCGTTCCGTTTTTTAGATCCTTTTTCACTGGTGCATGTCCCATTTTCATCCTTTTAAACGTGACGGATGGCTCCATTGAACTCTATAGGAGCATCCGTGAAAACGGATGGAAACGGGTATGTATCCGTTTTCCATCCGTTTTCACAGATAGGTTGCTTGGAGACACAGAACCAACCTAAATTAAAAAAAAAACGGATCCGTTTAAACGGATGGAAAACGGATGAAAAACGGATCCGTTTAAACGGATGGCAGTCCGTTTTAACGGATGAAAAAACGGATTGAAAAAAAGGACCGTAAAAACGGAACGGGTGCAGACGGAACGTGTGCATGAGGCCGTACTGTTATGATGGTCAGTGGATGATACTGTTATGAGGACAGTGGATGGTACTGTTATGGGGGGCAGTGGATGGTCCTTTTATGGTGGACAGTGGATGGTCCTTTTATGGTGGACAGTGGATGGTACTGTTATGGGGGACAGTGGATGGTACTGTTATGGGGGACAGTGGATGGTACTGTTATGGGGGACAGTGGATGTTACTGTTATGGGGGACAGTGGATGGTAGTTATGAGGACAGTGGATGGTACTGTTATGATGGTCAGTGGATGATACTGTTATGAGGACAGTGGATGGTACTGTTATGGGGGGCAGTGGATGGTACTGTTATGGGGACAGTGGATGGTCCTTTTATGGTGGACACTGGATGGTACTGTTATGGGGGACAGTGGATGGTACTGTTATGGGGGACAGTGGATGGTACTGTTATGGGGGACAGTGGGTGGTACTTTTATGTGGATGATGCTGCACTGCCAGAGGATACATCTAATTTAAGACGATCTTTCCGACTGCCTAATGTGAAATTTACGTGAGTTCTGAGATGGAGATAGCAAATTGGCGTAAAAGAAGATAAATATGCTGCCCCCGCCTCTCCTAGGAATAGGTAAGAAATAGTAATCCACCATTTATAGAGGTGACGACAGGAGGAGAGATGGGAGATCTGAGCCGCCCCAAGAACCAGATATTGTCCCTATAACCGGAGACCATGATGCTTTGCTGCCAGAAACTACATTCAAACCTCTCACAATTTCTTCTGTGGGGGAGGGGAAGTGACAACAGCAAGCAGAGGTCTTGAAAACTGAAGAATTGATAAGGTTTATTGGAAAATTAGAAAACTTTTTATTTACAAAAGTAACCTATAGTTGCTGAAACCAGAATACCCCACTTAACATACTCAGCTCTGCTTCATCTGGTCACAAAAGAAGCTGAAAATAACCTTCAAAAACATAGTGCCGCCCCCCACTGGGCACAACTACCCTTTCCTGGCACAATTCACCTTTCCCGGTGAGCGGATGTCAATATTTTAGCCACCTGAACCCTTCCCCATGGCCAGCTGAGATGGCATACTCTATACCACATTTTTTTAGGCCTAGGTACTCACCGGGATCTGGAATGATGAGCTGCGCATACGTCTCTGCTGTTCCAGCTTCATTTTCAGCTATACATTGGTAATAACCCTCATCCGACTTCACCAGACCCAAAATCCTTAGATTGCTGCCACCCTAAAATGCACAAAACATAGGCGGGTGAGAAGGTTATTTGCTTACAACGGTTGGCAAAGGAAATGTATCAGAGCTGTAGTTGTCATTGAGCTTTTGCACAATGCTTTGATAATAGAACGAGAATAGTGGCACAAAAGGTGTATCTCCAGGCCTGTGTCAAACCACAGATGACATGTTGTGATGTCATAATGATTGTGGTTAATGACAAACTCAGCCCTGCTACATCTGTAACTATTCATCTCACGAAGTAGTGATGAGTATATTAAAGGGATATTCCACTTTTAGTAAATAAACTTTACTTTCTGCATAAGGAAAAGTTTTACAATTTTCCAATATATGTTCTGTATCAATTCCACTTGGTTTTCAAGAACTCTGCTTGCTGTCATTCATTGGTCATTGGACACACCGGTGCTTGGCCCGTGACAGTTGCTGTACAATTAGGTGCACAAGACTAGGACGGACTTCTATCAACTTGAGAGTAAACAGGGAAGGTCCCTATTGAATAACAGCAAGCAGAGATCTTGAAAACTGAAGAATTGATAAAGGTATATTGGAAAATTAAAAAATTTTCATTTACAAAAAGTAACCCATAACTGCTGAAACCAGAATACCCCATTTAAAGAAGAACTCCCGCCAAAAATTTTATTCCATGTCCTGCTAGAAATGTACATGATAAAATCTGTAGTGAATGTCATTTTCTTACCAGTGTCTGAATTTTTGACTTATATCATCCTGAAGTTTCTTATCTGTGTCATGTGACCAGCAATTAGACCCACCAACTCACACAGAGACTTATGTGTGGACAGGAAGTCTAATTCTCTATGTATTCCTATGAGACTGAAAGTGAGGCTCCCATAGGAATGAATAGAGCAGTTACTGGCTTTCTGTCCTGGGTCAGTTGGAGGTCAGGGAGTTGGTCACATGACCCAGCTACAATAAGAACAGAGGTTTTACTCACAGAAACAGTCACTGATAAGAAAATGACAATCACTACAGATTACATCATGCACCTTTCTAACAGGTCACAGCATAAAAAAAATTGCAGGAGTTCTTTAACATACTCAGCTCTGCTTCATCTGGACATTTTTTTTTAAACAATGCTATTGCTGTGCCCACCCCAGGAGGTGTTTTTTAGAATGCAAACAGTCTTAAACCACTGACAGCAAGCGGAGATCTTTAAAAACTGGAAAACCCTTAGGGCTCATTCAAACGGCCGTATGCTGTCCGCAAAAATGCTGATCAGGTTTTTTTGCAGACAGTTCAGCATGTCTGCAAAAAAACGGATTGCATCCGCATTTTTTGGGACCCATAGACTTCAATAGGGCCACGTCCTGACAAGTATAGGACATGTTTTATTTGTTTTGCGGAGCCGCAGAACGGTAGAAATGGGCCCCATAGAAGTGAATAGTTTCGCATCTAATCTACAAGAAAACGGATCCACATTTTTACGGAAAGCGTGCAGCCTTCTGAATGAGCCCTTATACTGCTGAGCGGAAACAAAGGGGAGGGAATTAAGGGGCGTGTACACTTTTGCAACCAATTATTTGCTGATAATCTTGATCAAAATTCTTCTACCGTTTTGTGTTTACAGATGTTTTGCAGCCCTATGGGTCTCTATGGTAACAGACTACAAGCCCAGTGTAGTCTGATAATTCAGCCATGCTTAAATCCCACCCAACCCCTCCTCTTTTCAGTTTACAGACAGCAGAGGAAGAATTAAAGGGCAGGACATCTGTCAGCAGTTTTGTAACTATGACATTGGCTGACCTGTTACATGTGCGCTTGGCAGCTGAAGGCATCTGTGTTGGTCCCATGTTCATATGTGCCCGCATTACTGAGAAACATGATGTTTTATTACATGCAAATGAGCATTTAGGAGCAATGGGGGCGTTGCCGTTACACCTAGAGGATTGTCTCTCTCTGCAACTGCCACGCCCTCTGCACTTTGACTAACAGGCCCAGGCAGTGAAAACTTCATCACACGTGACCTGACAATCAAAGTGCAGACGCCGCAGCAGCACCTCTAAGTGTAAGGGTAACGCCCCCGTTGCTCCTAGAGGAACATTTGCATACATTAAAACACCATTTTTTCTCAGCAATGCGGACACATATGAACATGGGACCAACACAGATTTCTTCAGTTGCCAAGTGCACATGTAACAGGTCAGCCAGTGTCATAGGTACAAAACTGCTGACAGATGCCTTTACGAGTTTTTTTTACTGAGTATCCATAGAGACACATAGGTCTGCATAGGAGATGCGGATAGAAAACGGTAAAAGATTTTTAGTCAAGACTATTTACAAAGTTATCTCTTTTTAAAAAAAAAAAAAAATTCATGCATTGGAAGCATAGAATAAAAGGATTGCAAAAGTATTCACGTCTTCCAGTGAAGTGGCACCTGACTGGTCCTTCTGCAGGACGGACCTATAAGATGTAAGATCTGAGCTGCAGACACAGAGCAGGCCTTTTATTAACTTGGTTTTCTTTGGTAGCATCTTGGATGAGCCTTGTGTCTGGGAGCGGTGAGCGCCCTGAACTTGTCAGCTCCTTATTGCTGTAGCTCTAGTCCTCTTTGCGCTAGGGCACCGGTGGGAATCATCACCGGTGGAAAAGTTTAATTGAAATTGTTTTGCCGGCGGGTAAACCTTTCATGAAAGAGACAAACGCGTGGCATCTGATCACATCTGAACCCTCTCCAAGAAGCGGCAGCTTACAGCATATTCCACACAGGAGATGATACTGAAAAACAGCATCAGCTCCGGGGGGCGCCGCCAATAAATCAACATCGTCTTCCAAAACCGAGAGGAGCCAATAAACAGAAAAATCAGGGATTGTAGGAGTTGTAGTCAGTGATCCCATTAACCCGATTACTGTACTAGAACACCAGGGGTTATAACGATAGTCCCTCCACTGCCATAGCCCACCACATATACATTAACCCCCTTCACTGCCCAAGACCACAAAGGAAACTGCCATTAACCTCTTCTCTGCCCAAGCACAACATGCATTCTGACATTAACTGATCCACTGCCCTGGACCATAAATTTCAGACAGTAACACCCTTGCTGCCCAAGGCCACTAGAGATTCTGACATTAACACTTCCACTGCCCAAGACCACCAGGGATACTGACATTAACCTCTTCTCTGCCCTAGACCACCATGGATACTGACATTAACCTCTTCTCTGCCATAGACCACCAGGGAGTCTGACATTAACCTCTTCTCTGCCATAGACCACCAGGGAGTCTGACATTAACCTCTTCTCTGCCATAGACCACCATGGATACTGACATTAACCTCTTCTCTGCCATAGACCACCAGGGAGTCTGACATTAATGCTTCCACTGCCCAAGATCACCAGGGATACCGACATTAACCTCTTCTCTGCCCTAGACCACCATGGATACTGACATTAACCTCTTCTCTGCCATAGACCACCAGGGAGTCTGACATTAATGCTTCCACTGCCCTAGACCACCAGGGATACTGACATTAACCTCTTTTCTGCCCTAGACCACCATGGATACTGACATTAACCTCTTCTCTGCCATAGACCACCAGGGAGTCTGACATTAATGCTTCCACTGCCCAAGACCACCAGGGATACCGACATTAACCTCTTCTCTGCCCTAGACCACCATGGATACTGACATTAACTTCTTCTCTGCCATAGACCACCAGGGAGTCTGACATTAATGCTTCCACTGCCCTAGACCACCAGGGATACTGACATTAACCTGTTCTCTGCCATAGACCACAAGGAATACTGACATTAACTGTCTTCTCTGTTCTAGACCACCAGGGTTGCTAACACTAACCATTCCAACCGCTCAACAGCACCAATGATTCTTTCATTAACCCCTTCATTACCCTAGACCACAATGGATATTGCTATTACTCTCTTATTGGCGCTAGCCCACCACATAGTCCAACAGGCCGTCAAGGATTCTGACATTACCTCTTCCACTGCTATAGACCACCAGGGATACTGTCTGACGGGTAAATTAAGGTCGGTTGGATTAGAAAATCTACTCTGTAACTGGATTGAGAACTGGCTGAAGGAGCGTACTCAGCGAGTGGTGGTGAATGATTCCTACTCTGAATGGTCCCCAGTTATAAGTGGTGTACCCCAAGGTTCAGTGCTGGGTCCACTTTTATTTAATTTATTTATTAATGATATAGAGGGAGGAAGTCCAGTCTATGGAAGATGTGCAGAAGTTACAAGCTGACTTGGACACACTGAGTGTTTGGGCATCCTCTCGGCAGATGAGGTTCAATGTGGATAAATGTAAAGTTATGCATCTGGGTACTAACAACTTGCATGCCTCCTATGTCCTAGGGGGAGTAACACTGGGAGAGTCACTTGTAGAGAAGGATCTGGGTGTCCTTGTAGACCATAGACTGCAGAATAGCATGCAATGTCAATCGGCTGCTTCTAAGGCCAGCAGAATATTGTCATGTATTAAAAGAGGCATGGACTCGCGGGACAGGGATGTCATATTACCACTGTATAAAGCATTAGTACGGCCTCATCTGGAATATGCTGTTCAGTTCTGGGCTCCGGTTTATAGGAAGGATGTCCTAGAGCTGGAAAGGGTGCAGAGACGGGCAACTAAACTGATAAGGGGCAGAGAGCATCTTAGCTATGAAGAAAGATTGAAGGAGTTAAACTTGTTTAGTCTGGAGAAGAGACGTATAAGGGGGGACATGATCAACCTGTATAAGTATGTAAATGGCCCATACAAAAAATATGGTGAAAAACTGTTCCAGGTAAAATCCCCTCAAAAGACAAGGGGGCACTGCCTCCGCCTGGAGAAGCAAAGGTTCAGACTCCAGGGGCGACAAGCCTTCTTTACTATAAGAACTGTGAATCTGTGGAACAGCCTACCGCAGGAGCTGGTCACAGCAAAGACAGCTGAGGGCTTCAAAACAGGCTTAGATAAATTCTTAGAGAAAAAGAAGGTCACCACATATTAAGAAATGTAGAGTCATGTCTTAAGGTTACCAGTCCCCCTCCCCTTCATCACTCCTACCCCCTCCCTTGGTTGAACTTGATGGACATGTGTCTTTTTTCAACCGTATTAACTATGTAACTATGTTAGAGTCAGGGATGCTGACACTAATATACACCCTCAAACGAACCAAGAATACTTAGAGTAACCCTTTATTTACTTAGACCACAAGGGGTGTTGCCATTAACCACTTCTCTGCCCTAGCCCACTACGCACTAACCCTCCTAGACCATAAAGGATGCTGTCAATAACCTCTTTATCAATTCGGGACCAGGAGAGATGCTAAACGTAACCCCTTCACTACAAGGAATGCAGGCATTCACCCTTTCTCTGCCCTGGACCATTAAGGATGATTTCATTAACCCCTTCTTCACTTTTGACTACCAAGAGATCCTGATAATAACTTATTTGCCTTGGACCATAAGAGATGATGGTAGTAACCAATTGTCTGTGCTAGATCACCAGAGATACAGCTATTAACCCCTTTACTGACCTAGTTAATAACCTCTTTATCAATTCTGGACCAGTAGAGATACTAAACGTAACCCCTTCACTACCAGCAGTGCAGACATTTACCCTTTCTCTGCCCTAGACCACTAGGGATGATTTCATTAACCCCTTCTCCACTTTTGACTACCAAGAGATCCTGATAGTAACTTATCTGCCTTGGACCATAAGAGATGCTGGTAGTAACCAATTATCTGAGCTAGACCACCAGAGATACAGCTATTAACCCCTTTACTGACCTAGACCACCAAGTCTATTATTTTCCATGTACCATGGCTTTAAATTGAAGCTTGGACTTCACAAAGTAACGATGTGCCATCATCTAAAGCAACCAACCAGCTTGTAGGGGTGTCTGGTTGCTATGGAGATAGTACACATTTTAATACACTGTATTCCATCATTCACTGTGCAAAATAATTACAGATTATTACTGAATGTGACACATCTGATATTAACAAATGTTTCCTCCTCCTCCAAGATAAAAAAAAAAACTCCAAAAATACACATCTGAGTTTTTAGTTTTCCTCTGCAGACGCCGTCTCCTCATACAGCTGATCGGCGGTGATGCCAGGTGTTGAACCTCCCCAGTCTGATAGTGATGATATATTCCGAGGATAATTAAAAGCCCCGGAGAACTCCTTTAAACCTTTTTATCCGGAGGAAAGGTAAGGTGCCCTATGAAGGCACCCTACAGCACTGCACAAAAGGTCTATAATAGTAGCGATACCCTGTTCCACTCTGTAGACTCCATGAAGGTTTTATGTGAAGGTCAGGACCCATTCAGGACCAACCATAATCAAGAGGTTTGGTGGAGTTAAAGGGGTTCTCCGGGAATTAAGAAAATTAAAGTACATAAATATTACTGTATTATGAATATATGTCCCAAATGCCTTTCATTAGTTATAATGTCTCTTTTTGTCTATGGAGCAATCATTAGAAAAAATAAAATGACCGCCCTCCTATTAGTACACACAAACCCAGTCCTAATCACACAGGAGGACAAGTTACTTCACAGCACTGAGGTAAAGAGCTGCCTCATCCTCCTCTCTGCTCTGCTTGTCAGGGATTATGATCCTGAATACAGATAAGATATTCAGCTGAATGGAGTTCATGAGGAGACATGAAGTACAGAGAGGAGGAGGGGATGCGGCTGTGTCCTCCTGTGTGATTAGGACAGGATTTGTGTGCACTAATAGGACGGCGGCCATTTTGTTTCCCCTGATGATTGCTCCCCAGACAATACGAGCCATTATAACTAATGAAAGGTATTTGGGAATATATTTATTATAAAGTAATATTTAGGTATTTTCATTTTCTTAATTCCCAGAGAACCCCTTTAAATGGATCTAATACGCACGGGCCCTTTAAAATATGGATGACTTACCACAATCTGGAAGTAGTCACTGGGGATGACCACCTCCCCATTCTTGGCCCACTTCACTGTAGGAGGAGGCTTTCCTGATACAGCACATTCAAACTCAATGTCCATACTTTCGTAGGCGTACAGGCTGGCCGGGTGGTTCCAGAACCTCGGGGGCACTGGAAATAAGAAGAGAATAAAAAGTGTTACGATCTAAGCCTCGTACAGACATGACTTTGGCCAACCAAACTCTGGATGGATTTGTATCCAACAACAGATCCTGGTGACTTACAATGGAGTCTTTCAAATAAACCATCAGATTACGCCATTCTTGGGGTCAAAGATGCCAGAATATGAACAGAACCTAAGGCTAGGGAAACATGACTTTGGGTGCAAATTTTAAAGTCGCGCCTCGGAAGCTGCCCTAGAAAAGGTACAATTTCTTCAACTTTTGGTTCCATCAAAATTATGGTAAACTTCAACAATGACGTGTGAGCGCCATCTTACAACTTGTACCAATACTTTATCATTCTGAACAATGTTGAGTGAAGGCGCCAAACATTTTGCTGATGTCCATGTCCTCCAGGGCTCTGGGAATACTGCAAGCAAAATCGTTTTGTGGCCCCATAGCATGAGACAACACCAGAGAACGGAGGTGGGCTGTAGTAGTATGTGGACGCCGGCCTCTCCCGGTAAAAGTTATAATTATTCTTCACTTTAATCAGTTAAATCATGGAAACAGTGTTTAACTAATCAGTGAAATCTGCACATAATTAATAGTGTTCCCTTCTACATCAACACCGAGAAGCAGTCCTGTAAAGTCAGACTGAGCGTTTTATAGGTCACATGATCATCCTCGTTAGGATTGAGACCTTTCCGATTTTTATGCACATAGTTAAGTGGAATTAATGTGAGAAATGAGACTTGATGTCATAAGATATGATTTATACTGTATGTATGAGAAGGGGGAAAGGAGAGCATGGAGAAAGTGTGGGGGGGAAGGAAGGGAGGAGAGAAAGGGATAACAAGGATAAGGAGGGAAGTGGAGGGAAAGGAATCGGATGGGGACAGAAAGAAATAAGGGAGAAAGATGAGGAACAGAAGTGGGAGAGAAAGAGAAGGAGGGAGATGAGAAAGGGAATGGAGGAGTGAAAGGAATATGGGAGAGGGAAGGTGAAGAGAAGGGAGATGAGGAGAGAAAGAGGTAAAGGAGAAGGAAGAAGAAGTGAGGTGATGTGAGGAGAGTAAGGGATAAAGGAGTAGGAAGAGGAAGGGAGGTGAGGTGAGGAGAGGAGAGGAGAGAAAGGGGTAAAGGAGAAGGCAGAGGAAGGGAGGTGAGGAGAGGAGAGAAAGGGGTAAAGGAGAAGGAAGAGGAAGGGAGGTGAGGAGAGGAGATAAAGGGGTAAAGGAGAAGGAAGAGGAAGGGAGGTGAGGAGAGGAGATAAAGGGGTAAAGGAGAAGGAAGAGGAAGGGAGGTGATGAGTGAAAGGGGTAAAGGAGAAGGAAGAGGAAGGGAGGTGAGGAGAGGAGATAAAGGGGTAAAGGAGAAGGAAGAGGAAGGGAGGTGATGAGTGAAAGGGGTAAAGGAGAAGGAAGAGGAAGGGAGGTGAGGAGGGGTAAAGGAGAAGGAAGAGGAAGGGAGGTGATGAGTGAAAGGGGTAAAGGAGAAGGAAGAGGAAGGGAGGTGAGGAGAGGAGAGGAGAGGAGAGAAAGGGGTAAAGGAGAAGGAAGAGGAAGGGAGGTGATGAGTGAAAGGGGTAAAGGAGAAGGAAGAGGAAGGGAGGTGATGAGTGAAAGGGGTAAAGGAGAAGGAAGAGGAAGGGAGGTGAGGAGAGGAGAGGAGAGAAAGGGGTAAAGGAGAAGGAAGAGGAAGGGAGGTGATGAGTGAAAGGGGTAAAGGAGAAGGAAGAGGAAGGAAGGGTGAGGTGAGAAAGGGGAAATGGAGAGGGAAGAGAAGGGGGAGTGAAATGGTCAAGAGTAAGGGAAAGGAAGGACAGTGCCAGGGAGAAATTTTTGAAGTAACCACGGTACTCAAGAGATTAGTTCAAAGCTTGTAGTAATTTATTTTTCTTATTTCATCCATCCAAAGTCATATACATTCGTGGACATTGTCCAACGTTTTGGTCTTAACCAAGACCTTGTTCACGGCCTACATGGCGTCCAGCATCCATTTGACCAGGATGCTGGACGCCATGTAGGCATGAACAAGGTCTTGGTTAAGACCGAAACGTTGGCCAATGACCACGAATGTATATGACTTTGGATGGATGAAATAAGAAAAATAAATTACTACAAGCTTTGAACTAATCTCTTGAGTGCCGTGGTTACTTCAAAAAGTTCTGCACATCATCTATCACTGAGCTCTGACAATCACTCAAGGAGTGCCGACCAACTCTGCTTGCTTAGAGCCAGGGATAAGTCCTAGTGGGCTCATCAGGGTATGACATCATGAGGCCAGCTGCCCCCAAAAACAGTTCAGTTAGGGCCGTGTCATATCCCTTTAGGCCGGTTTATAAAATGATGGCTCTCCAAATATAAATATCGAGTTACATATAAGGGATGCGGAGCACCTCTGTTCCATTGTTTTAAAGGACTGTTCCATTGTAGTTTTACATTGGCCCACCTACCATCTTTGTGACTACAGCTGGCGGTTTTCTGGGCCCACCAAGTGCCAACTATAGAAATGTAATTAGACTGATGCCTACAGAGGGCCCCCTCCCTCCAGGGCCCCTAAAGCAGTCACATAGGGCTGCCTCTGCGGTACTTTATATTCTTGGGATAAAGCAAAGGACAAGAGTCAGAGGGAAGAAAAGTGATGAAAGGTAAACGAAAATCAAAGGGAAGGACAATAAAAATTAAAAGAAAGCAGGTGAACTATAACGGAAGGAAGTGGAATCTTAGACGGAAAGATTAAGATAAGGGATGGAAGTGAAAGAAGGGAGGCAAGACAGAAAGGAGAGGAAAAGAAAGGGAAGTAAGAAGAGAAGGAAAAGAGAGAAAGATGATAAAAATAGATGCAGAACGTTATACAATAGAAAATAACAGAGAATAATATAAAATATATAATAAAAAATACAATTTTTGAAATCATGGGAAGCATACTGTGAAGAAGAAACAAAAAGCTACAAAGGAAAGCTCATCTGTGGCCAGGATGCTTAGTGTGTATTCTCTGACTTATGTACAGGTCCCCTCATTATCTTCTGCCCCGGAGAACCCAGACCCCTTCTCTCCCCCAAGGCAGAGGTGCGAATCTACATTATTAGGAGACTGTTTAATTCCAACATGAAGGGGTGAAATGCTGGAAATGCCTCCTTTATTGCCTGATTTCCGAAGCAGGAGATCCACTTGGCACGCCAGCTGTGGCAAAACTACAACTCCCAGCATGCACACTTGCTTAGCTGTTTTCAGAACTCCCATAGAAGTGAATGGAGCATGCTTGGAGTTGTAGTTTCACCACATCTGGAGTGCCGAAGGTTGATGACCACAGCTCATAGGAACAGATTTATCATATGAAGCTTGTAGATTCCCACTCGACTATAGCATTAAAAAGACTTGCCTTGGATTACAGAAAAGGACTTTTTCTCAAGAAACAGCGCCACTCTTGTCCGCAGGCCACCTCAGGTACTGCATCTCTACCTTATTCTCTTGAATGCAGATGAACTGCAGTACCAAATACTGTCTACTAATTAGAGTGGCGCTCTTTTTTACCACTTTTTTGTAATCCTCAGCAATCTCTATGGATACCCTGAATAATACCGAGGTCTACAGCTTTAATGCAGAATCGCTGCTGAAATTTCACCCAGTGCTTAATTCCACCGACACCATGAGACAGAGGGTGATAGATTAGGAGCTTGTCATCCAGTTATAAACCTATTACGTCCTTCATGTCAGTGTTATTGGCTTGTGTTTCAATTCTCACCTTGTCAGGCGGACCAAATATGCAAAGTAAAAGTTAACAAATCCTTCATATTTTATGACATTAAAAACTACACATTTTTAATCAGTAAAATCATTTGGCTGATGCAGATGTGTCCATCCTTATCTTTGTGCGTGTTTCATAATAGATTTCATTTTTCTATGATACAAATACAATAAATGATTGTGATGTGCTAGCTAAACCCTGGACAGACTGCAATTCACGTCACAGCCACTGGGTGGCCACACCCCCAGCAAAGCCGGTCCTCTCAGGATACGTAGGGCCAAGAGGAAAGGTATGAGAGGACACATCCAGAGTATTCTTCAACCCCCTCCTCTACTGCGGAATCTGACGAAGTGATTTATTTACATGTTTTACATAATTTTTAATCTTCTCCATTTACAGTCAAAGTTATTTTCTTCATTTCTGATGGTTTCCTGTTACCAGAGGGGAGTGCATTGTGGGAGTTAAAATACTATTTAAGGTTGCTGAAGGTCGACTGAACACACACAAAGCATCATGGCCGTAGAAGAGCTTTCCTTTGTAGCCTTGTAGCCTTTTCACAGTATTATTCCCATGATTTGAACAGGTTTTTCAAGATTTATTTATTTTATTTATTTATTTTTATTTATTTATTTATATATTTTTATTTATTTATTATTTTATTTATTTATTTTATGTATTTTTATTTTTATTTTTTATTTATTTTTATTTATTTATTTATTTTATGTATTTTTATTTATGTATGTATTTATTTATTTATTTTATGTATTTTTATTTATTTATTTATGTATGTATTTATTTTTTTTATTTATGTATTTACCTTATTTATTTTTTCATTTTACATTATTCTGTTATTTTATTGAGCAGGGCTGGCCATCTAATGTGTACGGTGTTACCACAGGGGAAAGAATGATCGGGCAGTTGGATGTCAACCTGCCTGATCCTTCTCTTCACAAGGGAGATAAGCCTCCTCCAGAGGTGTCAAATAGAAGTGAGCGAAGCATTGGAAAACTCGATTTGGCTGCTTCGACAAATTTTACAAAAAAAATTCATTTTTTGACTAATTACTTCTTTGTAAGTAGTGGGTGCAACGATAGTGAGCGGCGATTGCGCCTCCCCCGCCCCCCACCCTGTCATTGTAACCCTCAGATGTGGCGCTCATCGCATCTAACATTAATGTTGCAGTGAAAATTTTTAAAAAATGATACTTACCTCCTCCATTTGAAAGAGAAGAGCCGGCCACTGCCATCTTGATTGAAAATCGAGCACAAAATCTTGAGCGGCCCATGATGACATCATCAGGTTGGCTGGCATGGTGACATCATACGTCACCACGCACTGGATTTCGTGCGAGATCTTCAATCAAGATGGCGGTAACTGGCTCTTCGCGCTCAAATGGATAAGGTAAGTGTCATTTTTTTGTTTTTTTTGCTGCCATTTAGGGAAAACCGATTAGTTAGCACGAAGAGCGAGGGAATTCGGCTTAGCAGCGAATCAAATATTCCCTGAAATTCAGATCAATGAACACTAGTGTCAACCATCAGCTTATTCTCCTTCGCCTATTGAGATCACATGCACGTCAGCCATGCTGAGCATGCATGTGTACAGTGCAGGGGTGCACCTAGCCTTTCTGCTGCCTGAGGCCAATTTCTTAACCTAACCGCTGTGATACAATGAAAGCGCTCATTGCCCATGGCCCTTCCACTAGCCCCCTCTTGCCCTTAGCTAGTGCTACCTGAGGCGATCGCCTCACTTGGCCTCATTAGTGGTGCGCCCCTGGTACAGTAGGCGGAGAACTCTAACTGCTGGCTAGCCTGAACGACATGGCCATCTTCAGGGCTCAGCCACATGATTATATTTGGAGTGCTGATAAACCACAGACAGCTTTTAAGATGCAAACGGCAGAGCGATAAGTCTTGCTTTGGATGTGAACAGAGAGAGGAAAAACCCATCATGTCATCAGGACGCGGCGGATACTGATATATGTCTCACCGCTCCTGTTATTCTCTGCAGAGAGACTTGTGCCGTACATTAAGTGACACACTGCATGTTATAGAGCGCTTGATTCTTAACCAAGATAACTTCTTTATCCAAAACGACTGTGACTCCCAGGCTCCAATCTGCAGCATTATCATAATGGAACATAATTGGTTTACTCTGTTCTGTGCGCCGGAAAACAGCGGCGATACATTAGACGGCTACAGGACAACGAGAATTAGCATTATAATTTACTTTGTCACACAGAGCTGACTCCCAGCCAAGTGCCGGCGCTCTCGCTGATTCTTTGGGGGATGCATACGGTTATAGGAAATAATACAGTCTTCTAATATGCATACATTTAGCATTCTGCATACACACCTTTCTTATATCAGGCAGTTGACCCCTATATACAATAGAATGGTATAGCCCTTGCAGGGGTGCACCACCAATGAGGCCAGGTGAGGCGATCGCCTCAGACAGCACCAGGTAGAGGCAAGAGGGGGGGCAGCCAAAGGGCCATGTGCTGAAGGGAAGGGGTTAGGTTAAGTAATTTGCATTGGGGGAGGGGGGAGGACGCCATTTCAGATTTCACCTGAGGCAGCAGAAAGGCTAGGTGCACCCCTGAGCCCTTGTATCAGTCCTATGTCATGTAGGCATCAGTCACGTGACACATACATGTGCTGGGTGGCAGTGGAATAATTTGTATTGTGGTTATTACAGTAACTACATCACTGTGTGTATTTATATGGCAGCCTGTCTCTAGGTGATTTGTAAAATGGCTGCCAGGCTTTAGGTGATGTCATGTTGTTAATAAAGTTTAGTGTAAAAAAAAAAAAAAAAAACACAACAAACACAGAGATCTGTTTCTACACAGACACTGACAGACATGATGAGATACTTCTGTAGTACTGTATATACTGTACATGTTCTGCTCCCCAATACACTACTATTCCCATGTTAGATACCTGACAGTTAACTGATAGCCAGGTCACATGATACTTGTGAGGGTCACATGACAGCTCATATGACAGACACCATGTTTAGCCCTATCCAGTCTGCAAGCAAAATTTTAATATTAGAAAATTGTTCAACATCCTATTCTCTAGATAAATAAATGGAATCATTAAAACCGGAATACCCCTTTAAGTAACAACTGGGCATTAAAGGGGTTTTCCCATCTCAGACAATGGGGGCATAACGCTAGGAGGTGGGACCCGCACCTACAACAAGAACGGAGTGGGGAAATGAGTGGAGGGCGCACTGAGCATGCACAGCTGCCCTCCATTCATTTCTATGGGGCCGCTGAAAATAGCCAAGCGCTACGCAGTGCGCTTCCATTCACTTCTATGGGAGCAACGGGGAACTGCGCCTGGTGGTGGTCGGACCCCGGGGAACCACAATGGACTGAGGACCATCATTCTTGCAATCAGTGGGAATCCCGGTGATTAGACAATTATGACCTACCCCGTGGAGAGATGGTAAGTATTGTCCATGCACCGCCTTTAGGACATTGTCTCTTTTCTATGCATGTAAGCCTTGCTATCTACAAATTGAGTATATGCCAGGAGCGTGACTGGTGACTGCTAAGTGATGGCACTTGTCAAGGGACAGCCGAATCTGCAACGGGGTGAAGGCATCATTCAGACGTCGCCATCAGGTAGAGAAGTTTGCAAAATTTGGTTGATTTGTTGCTTCGGCGTGCTGTGAGATCTTCATCTCAAGGGCACAATCTCATCACATCATCCCGTCTCTGCTCATTCTTCTCCTTTTTATTTTCTTTATTGCTTAGAGAAAACGTATCGGGCTGACATAGAAGAAAAGTGGTAAAAAAGGCAATAAATATTTATCAGAAGTTTAGGAACCAGGATGAGACGGGCGCACTGTGAGAAGATGATGTACTTCCATAGCCTGTATTCTGTCCCATAGGGGTCTACATTCTAATATATAATGCTGAGCCAATAAAATATTAAAGGGGTTCTCCAGTTTGCCTCGACATCCTTTAAAATAATCATTTACGAAGGCAGCTGCAATTTTGTAATGTATTTCTTTTACCTTTATTGCTCCTATCTACCGTTCTGGGCTGTGGTCACATGACCATGTCCATGTCTTTCTTATTTCCTGTGATGTTATGTCCATGGGTGGGGCAGTGATAGGGGAGTGTCTTTGTAACTAGCTGGTGGGACGAGCTATGAGCTAGCTGGAAGTTGTTAGGGGCAGGGCTGGAACTGTGGCCGAGGAAGGAGAAGTGCATCATGGGTATGGTTGGATACAGCAACAGGAAGTGCTACATACAGGATGGAGACAAACCAGGAGGATTCGGGTCAGGAGAGTCCAAAATGTAAAATAAAAAGCATGGGGAAGATATAATTTTGTACTGTATTTCTTTTATCTTTATTGCTCCTATCTTTCGTTTTGGGCTGCGGTCACACGTCCATGCAGCTCTTTCTTATTTCCTGTGATGTTATGTCCATTGGCGGGGCAGTGATAGGGAGTGTCTATGGAGCTAGCTGGGTGGGAGGAGCTATGATGTAGCTGGGTGTTATTAGGGGTGGGGCTTGAGCTGTGGCTGAGGAAGGAGAAGTGCATCATGGGTTTGGTTGGATAAGGAAACAGGAAGTGCTACATACAGGATGGAAACACACCAGGGGGATTGGTTTACATGATGGAAACGGGTCAGGAGAGTCCAAAATGAAAAATAAAAAACATGGAGAAGATGTACATAAGGTGAGCGACTACAGGAGCATAGTCATTCCGGAAGAACTCTTTAACCACTTCCAGACCAGGCCATTTATGGTTGTTTTGATTTATGGGATGTATGGGTTATGGTGGCTGGAGGTGAGGCTAGAAGCCGTGGTTCAGTGTACAGTACAGTGGCTTTTCAAACTTTTTATTTTTTTCTACTTTTAAAAATTTATCTTATATTGCCCTTTTTACCCCCTCCTTCACCCATACAAGATGACCCTTTTTTGCTGCTGATTTTTCCTCTAACTGGAGCTAATTACAGTTACAGGGGAATATAGCCTCCAGAGAGGTTGTACATCACCGGACAACCTCTCTGCAGAGTGGACCTGGGCGCTCAGACACATTAGATGATGTTGCTGATTTCAGTAGGACAGGCCAACCATCTAATGTGGATGGGGGCCTCCTGAATTTCCCCCCAACAGCAGATGTTGATGGAAAGAAGCATTGCATGTCCGATTCCTTTGCTCTCAGGGAGATGAACCACCACCATACAGTAGGTGTCCGGCAGCAGGTTACTCCTGTCTGCCCATGCCATTAACAAACACTTACACTCTGACTGAACCCATGGTGGGAAGAAGAAATAGTCAGATGTGTGGCCACCAAAAACAATGATTATGGGGGATCCTATAGCAATCTGTCATATTGTGGTTGGAACAGATTATCCCTTATTCACGGGGTGGAACTGATCTGTGGGATTGGACAACTTAGACAGCCGAGATCACAAGAACAAGCGTCCAGTCTCCTCCATTTGAATGGAGTGATGGTTGAGCATGAACTCCACCACTCGATTCAAAGTCTGTGGGATTGCTGGAGGTAGCAGGCTCTGTACTCAACAAAATCTGGTCTTCCCATAGAGATGAATGGAGCAATGGTGCACATGCTGGACCATCGTTCTATTCAACTGAAGAACACTGAACTTGTGATTGTGGAGGACCTATGTAACAGTTGTCTATCCTCTGGATATCCAGGGGATAAGGGGTAGCTTACTTTAACCGGAACCCTTTAAGGATTTTTGGTCTTTCTTTTAGAATTTCTTAAAATGGCCTATGATATCTCAGAGCTAAAGATAAGAACTGTACACACTGATGAAGTATGATCGCCGAAACTTGTATCTATTGTATAGAATAACCTCGCTGATTTTTCTCATTAGCTTCTCAATATTAACAAAGGCTTTCGAAATCCCATCGGAGCTTGGTTAGACCCAGATCATTGTCCAACCTCTCATACAACAGAAGCAATGAATTCCCACAAGGAAGACTTTCATATTACATCGGAGAAGAGATGGATGACCCGTCTCTTGCCTCAGGCTTATTATGGTCAGTGATTTTCCCTCAGCTGTTCTCCTGCCGTCCTGTCCATATCTGTGCACCTGAGGTTGACTATGCCGGAGGCTAAGCATGGTCTTGGTCGGTGGATGGCTGTCAGGGTCATACATACTATAATCTCATTTGGAACCAATATAAACCAGTCAATAACATTCATAATTACATTTTGTACTGAAGCTGGGAGTTTTAATTTTGAAATTCTGGATTTGGCTCTGCAACGTTATTGGTGTATTGTAAAAGACTAGAGATGGACTATTTCTGAATCACAATGTATAATTACAGTATAATTTACACCCTCTTTTACAGATTATATATATGTACACTACCGGAAAACATCTAAGGCCCTTTCACACTAGCGGCAGCACGGATCCGGCAGGTGAAGGGTCCCGCCGGATCCTTGCTGCCGCAGGTGCACGTGTGGGGTCAGAACCGTGCTCCGGCCACACACGTGTCAGACAAAGTCTCACTAACATACATTTACACATACATACACTTACATAGGCACCAGCAGCTCCGGACAATACAGGAGGAGGAGGACGGCGCACAAAGGAAGGGAAGATTCCCCATAGCGCCCTCTGCTGGAGGGAGGAGGGAGCTGTGGGGAAAAGTGCAGGTGACGGATCCGTCATGAACTCAATTGAAAGTCAATGGAGGACGGATCCGTTTACTATTGTGTCACACCAAACGGATCCGTCCCCATTGACTTGCATTGGGGGTCATTCCATCTTGGTGCAGCAGCCCCCCTGACCAGCTCCATCTCCAGATCTCTCCACCATCAAAAATGTATGAGACTGGATGGGGTGACGGATCTCCCATGCACAGCAGCCTACAACCACCTTGCCTGAACTACGGGTCCAAGTTGAAAGAGCTTGGAATGACCACAGGAGGATCTCCATCATCTGTATGACCGCTACCTGCCAGAGGAGCAGCCTGTATCACAGCAAGGATAGATGTCACTCAGTATTAACCCCTTCGCCCCCAGCAATGTACTAGTAATGCGCTGGGCGTGTGTTTAAAGATGGCACCCGCTCCTGAACAGAGCGGGCGAAATGGCCGCGGGTGAACTGCTGATTTATACAGCAGACACCTGTGGCTCATGTCCGCGACCGGCATCAATGCCGATCGTGGACATTTAACCCTTTGGGTGCCGCGGTCAATCCTGACCACGGCATCCGAGGGCTTAAAACACCGGAAGCGCGCGCTTCCGGTGTTGCTCCGGCTCTCCAGTGTGGCGATCGGGGGAACCGTAGTATGTATGCAGCAGCCCCTGTCATAGTCAATGACAGGAGGCTGCTGCATAGACTTTCCTATGGAGCCCTTCTGTGTAATAGGGCTCCATAGGAAAGCATTAAAATCATCATAGACTCCAATGCTAATGCATTGGAGTCTATGATATAAGCAATCAGATGATTGCTTGTAATAGTTCCCTATGGAAACTATAAAAAAAATTGTAAAAAAAATTAAATAAATAAAGTTTAAAAAAAATAAAAAAAACATAAAAGTTCAAATCACCCCGCTTTTCCAAAAATAAAAATAAAAGTAGTAAAAAAAATTAAAAAAATACCCATCATGGGTATTGCCGCATGCGAAAACGCCCATACTATAATAATATAAAACTGTATTTCCCGTACGAAAAACAGCGAAACGGAAAAAAGCGTCAAAATGGCGAATTCGGCATTTTTTGTTGTTTTATTTCTAAAAAAAATTAAATAAAAAGCGATCAAAAAGTCATACACACCCCAGAATGGTATCAATAAAAAGTTCAGATTGCCCCACAAAAAATGACCCCCCATAGAGCTTCCTATACATAAATATCAAAACGCAATAAAAACTATACATATTAGGTATCGCCGGATTTGTACTAACCTGTAGAATGAAAGTAAGTGGTCAGTTTTAATGAACATCGATCGCCGTAAATAAAAAACCCATAAAACTTTAGCGAAATTGCGTTTTTTTTTGCAATTTCACCTGATTTGGAATTTTTTTCCCGCTTCCCACTACACTATATGCACTATTAAATGGTGGCGTTGGAAATTAAAACTTGTCCCGCATAAAAACAAGCCAACATACAGCTATGTGAACAGACAAATAAAAAAGTTATGGCTGTGTGAAGGCAGGGAGCGCAAAATGGAAAAAAAAAAAAAAAAAACCCTCCGGGCCTGAAAGGGTTAATGTGATCCTGCCACTGCCCCAACATATAACCTACTACAGAACACAAAATAAAGGTGCACCATCTTGGTTGTGGGATCATTGACCAAGCACCACTAGTGGTTTATACTTGGTCAATCTCAGCTCCATGGCATTCCGTTTTTCAGGTTTTCTGTCTTCATTTCCCGGTGCATTACAGATTATGGCCTCATTCAGACGACCGTATATTTGCGGGTCCGCATTATTGCGGACCCGCGAATATACGGGGACCGCCCGGCGTGTGTTCCGCAGCGCTCGGAACACACGCCGTGCGGCCCCATTGAAAATTCCTATACTTGTCCGTGCGTAGTTTCAATTTTGCGGAATACATACGGCCCCATTCATACGGTCGTGTGAATGGGGCCTGAATCAACAGTCTGAACTGTTGGCTGCATTGTCAAACGAAGAGCTAGAGAATCACCTCAGGTCAGCTCAATATCAGCATGATTCTGTAAAGCACCGGATACAGTATTTTTGGAATAGATAATTTATGTCTCTTACTAAATACAGTAGTAGTAGTCCCGTGTTTATATATTGCAGATTATCAGATTACATACTAGAACGAGGTCAACTCAATCTCAGGAGGATTCTGTAAAGCATTTGGTACAATGTTAGTCTTTTATGTCTTTTAGATTATCTCAGTAATCTGAACTGTTGGCTACAGTGTCAAATGCAGAACTAGAATAACTTCAAAGCCTAACCTCTGGTCAGCTCAATGTCAGGAAGCATTCTACAATGTTAGGGTTTTTCTTTAAATCTTTTTGGAATAGGTATGAAAGTGGTTTGTGTCTGTCTCAGTTACTAAATACTCTAGCAGTCCCTTGTTTTCTACTTACTAATGATTATTTATTGTATATTAAAATTCATACATATTATTATCACTTTCAACCCCTATCCTCTGGTCAGCTCAATGTCAGGAGGATTCTGTAAAGGATTTGATCCAATGTTAATATTTACATTTTTTTATTTTAAGAGGTGAAAAGTAGGGTTGAGCTAACCCGAACTACAAAGTTCCGATTCGTACCGAACTTTGCGAGTTAGGGTACCCGTACCATTTTCCATTGACGTTCATGTGATTTTATTATTTTACACTATAACATGGTTATAAATGGAAAATAATAGCATTCTTAAGACAGAATGCTAAATAAAATGGCCATTGAGGGGTTAAAAATAATATTAAAAAAACCCCTCACCTCATCCACAGCCGGTATCCTCTTATTTCTGCAGGACCTGCAAAAGGACCTGTGATGACGTCATCGCACTCACCACATGGTGAGCGCGTTACATCATCGCAGGTCCTTTTGCAGGTCCTGCTGTAAGAAGAAAGAAGAGGATACCGGCTGCGCAATCAAGTGGATGAGGTGAGTTTTTTTTTTTATTATGGCCATTTTACTTAGAATTCTGTCTTAAGAATGCTATTATTTTCCATTATAACCATGTTATAACGGAAAATAATAAAGTGAAGTTCGGGTCCCCATTGACTTTAATGGGGTCCAGGGTGAAGTTCAGGTCAAGTTCAGGTCCTGAACCTGAACTTTGACCTGAAGTTCAGCCGAACCCGGCAAACCTGAAGTTCCATGGGTTCGCTCATCCCTAGTGAAAAGTGAATTATGTCTCAAGTAGTAGCTAAATATGTTAGCTGTTCCTTGCAGTCTAATTACCAAGGTATATAACTAATTATCTGATTGAGGTCCTTTTACAGGGACCGATTTTGCCGGCAATTATTGAGAACGATCTAAAGATTCCCGATAACTGCCTCATCGTCAATGGAGATGAGAGCTGCATTTACATGCAGCAATCACCTCCTCTGTATGGGCTCAAGGGATCACTAGAGTGAAAGCTTGTCCTCATAGCAAATTATTATTCCTGGGCAGCACATTGCTGTTTAGACAGAACAATCTGCTGCACAGGGGCGATGATTTTTGGTGCCGGAAGAACGTCACAATCATCCGAGTGTTTGCTCATTGATCGGGTGATCGCTGGCACCTATTACATGAGTCATTTATAGGGAATGAGCATTTATACAAATGCTTTGTAAAAGGACCTTTAGGCTTTATCTTAATTAGCTGTTCAGCTCAACGTCAAGGTGATTCTGTAAAGCATTAGATACAAGGTTGGTTTGGAATTTTTGTTTCCTGACATTTTCTTTTACTTTCTTTCAGCATTTCTATGGGTGACTCACAAGGTTTATTTTTTGACCTCTCTGCTGTTCATCTACACACTGCAAGGCCAACCCAGGCAAACAGATGTATACAATGGCAAATACAACCACGCAAGCTCCTTGAAAAAAATGCTAACAGCAGAATGGACCACGCAGAAGTGATTTTACAAGTAACACCATCTTAGGATGACACGTTTCCAAAAAGTCTACTCATCCCACTTCTGACCTACTCGAGTTGGTGGAAACTCAGCTATGAAGCTTTAGGACTCACAACCCAAAATTTAATTCTCAAAATCAATCATTCAAGGTACTACCACCCAACGGCCTTTGGAACCATCAATACAAGAACTTTAAGGATTGGTTTGCCATGGCTGGTGTTGCCACATATAAGATTTAGATCACCATGTGTAACGTCAAGCGATGGATGGGGTAGAGTAAAGGCCACCATTATTGGAAATGATCTAGAGTGATCTATGCCATCTTGCTGTCCCGAGTTTACCCATTGGGACCCAACCAGTCCTTGACTGCAGGGGTGACCCAACCAGTGATTGTCTATGAGTGGACATTTCCCATGTGTCAAAAAGGACCAGGAAGTTGAGACCAGTGGGGACCCAAGAAGCATCAGAATGGGAGTGGAGCAGGATCGGTGAAGTGAGTCTCACTTCCTTTGATTTTTTTTTTTTTGCCATTTTGACCTCTTTGTTCATGTTACTATGAATGTTGGCCCCTAAACCATACACATAATGATATGTAAGGTATACCTGCTTCTATTACCTCCAGCACCCCCAAGATGACATAGAAAGGACCCCGATGATGTGCAGATCTCATGAGAGAACATATCGGCCATAGGTTCCTTGATGGGGATGTTCACACGCAAGATCTGCGTGTCATCGGGGTCTTTTCTATGTCATCTCAGAAATGCCAGATGGGACCAAAATTGGTGATTAAACAATAGCAGACCACAAGGTAGCTTATCTATCATTATGTGTATGGGTATTTATCATGGTATTTAACCATGGCACTGCCTGTCATTGACTGACAAAGCATGTTTGCGAAACACATTGGGTGAGTGAGGGGCACTGGTGTGGATAGGTGCTACTTTATCCAGCCTGTGTTCAGTGGCGTACATAGAGAAGGAAGGGCCCCATAGCAAGGATCAGACCAGGCCCCCACACAGGACAGAAGGGTTTCCGCCTAAACCCTTCTCAATGACCCTTGGACCATTTTTTCCACTGCCTCATTTGCTAAAAGTTGTTCCTTTAGAGGGTAGAGTCCTGACCAAGTTTTCATCTCCAGTAGAAGAGGAGATGATTCCTACTAAGACTGGGCCCCCTCTTGTCCTGGGCCCCATAGCAGTCGCATGGTCTGCCACTATGGTAGTTACCTCCCTCCCTGTGTTGATATCTTAAAGGTTATTGTAGCCTATGGGATTTAGATCTTCTAGTTGAATGTTGTGTGGTCTCGTTTCTGACTGGGTTTGAACACATTTCTTTGATGGGATTTTGATGTATTTTTGTGACCCAATTTAGGTCTAGTTAGTTTTGGTGATTTTACAACCCCTAAAAGGAAATGTTAATACGTCCAGATGCAATGACAGTGTTTATGTTACTTTTACAATGCCCCCATGTTCTAAAATCTAATGAAGAAGGTCAAGAGGGGACTACCTATTTAAAAATGTCTATGGTTCTAGACTATCTATAACCAAATAAGCCGAGGGGTAACTTGAAGTTCATGCCCAAATGCAAAATCCATTAAAGGGTTCCTTCAATCGGACCAAACATTTGCAACAAAGCTGTCCTCCAGTGTAGCAGAGCTGATGGCCCCTCACGGGCCTAACCTGGGACCTGGTTCGATACATCCTCACCACCCCCTACAGCTACACCCCTGCACAAAAGTGACTTTGAATTTGCAGAAACATTTTATCTTGAAAAGGCAGGATTATTGCATGTTTTTGAATGTTTTTCCACTTAAACGATTTGTGTATTTTGCAAATCCATTTCGGTGAATGCGGCTGGAGATTATCAGGTTATTTGTTCAGCTTGATGTGCCTTTCAGGACGGCCAGACTTTTTCTATAAAAGAGCTGCCAACACCCGAGGACCTAACCAGTCACCTGATGCCAGTGACTGACACACTCTGCTTTCTACATTTAGCCAATAACGGGAATTTGAAGACGTCTTTTGTAGTCAGAGCTACAAGCGCTCTCATGACTGATAAAACCCTTTGAGCTTCCATTTGTCTGGCTGCCCCAAGGCTCACTCACGACAGGATAAAAGAAACACACTATCAAGGGAAATGCAACATAAAAGGAACCTGGCAGGTTGTTTTTCGGACCACAAACAGACACCAAACCTTATTACATGATGTGACAATGAATGTAAACATGGCCCTGTATGCAAAATCACATTGCACGCCGCATGCATGCTAATTAACACTTAAAAGTCCTCTGAGAGGTGAGAAGATCAAGTACTACCCAGCCTTGGCTCTGATCTTGACCATCCTGGCTTCATGGACATCTCCTCATTACTCTCAGCCTCCTCCAGAACTAGTCCAATGAATACGCCTTTAGGTGTATTATGCCTGGCTTCAGGTCAAGACCCCAGACACCCAGGGGTGTAACTACCATAGCGGCAGACCATGTGACTGCTCTGGGGCCCAGGACAAGAGGGGGCCCAGTCTTAGTTGGGATTATCTCCTCTTCTACTGGAGGTGAAAACTTGGTCAGGACTCTGCCCTCTAAAGGAACAACTTTAAGCAAATGAGGCAGTGGAAAAATGGCCCAAGGGTCATTGAAAGGGGTTTAGGTAAAAACCCTTCTGTCCTGTGTGGGGGGCCTGGTCTGATCCTTGGTATGGGGCCCTTACTTCTCTATATACGCCACTGCAGGCACCCTAGCATTAATACAAACCTTATATAAATATGTCACCCCAAACATGAAATAATTACCCCTGGCCACCAATTTTAGTCTTTTCTGCCTCAGTCCTATCTACTTTTACAAAAAAAAAATTCTGTTTTTGAATGATCATCCTCCATATCTAGAGGCTGCATCTAAAGCTAAAGGATCTATGAAAAGCTACATTTTTTGCTACATTTTTTGCTACATTTCAATGCATCAGAGAAGCAGAGGAGTCGTTTTATGGAACAAACTAGTATATTTTTACCTGTTTCTGGTCATTTTTCCTTACAGGGGTTGTCCCGTCTGGGACATTAATGGCATATCTCTAGGATATGTCGTCACTATCAGATAGGTGTGGTTCATACCTATGGGACCCGCTCCAGTCTACAGAACGGGGTCCCTGAAGTGAACAGAGAGCAGCCGATCATGCATGGTCACCCTCTGTCCACCGATATGGGATTTGTGACAATATTTCTGGCAGCCCCATACCGGTGAATGGAGAGGTGACCACCCTTCCTCTGTGACCACTCTACTAATTGCTATGGGACTTCCGCAAACAGCCGAGCACCTGTAGCCCCATAGCAGTGAAAGGAGTGGTGGTCGTTAACGCGCGGTGCATTCTCCATTTACCGCTATAAAACTTCTGAAAACATCTGAACGCGCTCACTCTGCTATTTTTGAAACTCCCATGGTGGTGTATGGAGAGCACGCCGTGCAATGGGCGGCTTCTCTACTTACTTTAGGGGTTCCTGTTCTAGAAATTGGAGTGGGTCCAAGAGGTGGGACCAGCACCTCTCTGACACTGATGGCCTATCCTAGCGATATGTCGTCAATGTCCCTTTACAAAAAAAACACTCCAATTGTAAAAAATAAGAAAAACAATTGCTGTAACCTGAGAAATAAAATAAAAATAAATAAATAAATACATAAATAAATAAATAAACAGTCGCCCCTGGTCGTAAATGGGTTAAGTCAGCAGGAATAGACGGGACTCCTAAGTACTTTTGGGAATTTTTCTTGTAAGCGTAAAGTTAATTTATCTTGACAAAGAAGTTTAATAAAGGGCAAGAACAGCACAGGAGACGTTATTTACACGAATATTTACTCCGACTAGTTTCAGATTGCAATTAAGCACAAAAACGTTACTTTGTTGCGGTTTGACACACATCCAATAATTACCGGCATCTGTGACTTGTATTATCTTCATGTTTGTTTGTGCAATTTACTTTTTAATTTTCAAGCAGCATCTGGTACTTAAACATCGCATTAAGACTGTGACTGGAGTTTTACAAATACCATCCATAACTGCATGACAGATGGGGCAGATTCAATCCACATTAGAAAATCTTTAGGCAAAAAAAAAAGATAAAAACATATTTTTTTTATTCTTGCTCTGGAAGTCTTTGATTAAAGATGATGCTTAGAATTTTTCATTTCCTGAAATGGCGCCGCTGCCATTATAGGATCAGCCAAGTTGTCGATAATATGCAATTTACAGGATTTCTCTTGAAAGAGGTTTATAAGACTTTGTATTGATGGCCTATCCTCAGGACTACCACCGATCAGCTGCTTGAAGAGGCTCCGGTGAGTGTCTCTGCCTCTTCGTAGACCAGTCATATCATATTCGTCAGTTCACATGACCTTGCTTAGTCCTATTCAAGTGATTGGGGCTGAGGTGCAATACCAAGCACAGCCACTATACAATGGATGGCGCTCTCCTTGGTAAGCTGCAAGGAGGCAGCTGATCAGTCATATTAAATATCTGAAAAACCCCTTTAAATTACTTTTACATAAGTCAGTGGTTCCTTTAAAGGGGTATTCTCATCTTAGACAATGGGGGCATATCGCTAGGATATCCCAGCGGTGGGACCCGCACCTATATCCAGAACGGAGCAGGGAGCGCTGCGCCTGGAGGACCCCAGGTTTCCTGGGGTCTGGCCACCACCAGGCGCAGCTCCCCGCGCCGCTCATAGAAATGAATAGGAGCCGGGCCGTGCATGCGCGGTGCGCTCCCATTCATTTCTATGGAGCCAACGGAAGTAGCCGAGCCAGCGCTCGGCTATTTTCGGCGGCCCCATAGAAATTAATGGAGGGCGGCTGCGCATGCGCAGTGCGCCCTCATTCAATTCGGGGGCTCCGTTCTGGAAATAGGTGCGGGTCCCAGCGGTGGGACCCGCACCTATAAGACAATGGGGGCATATCCTAGCAATATGCCCCCATTGTCTAAAATGAGAATAACCCTTTAAGTAAAGGCTGCACAAAGTTTTAGTCAGCATTCTTCATTCCTTTCATTCATTTATTTTCAGATATCCTGATATATTCAGCTTGAAACCTGCTCCTAGTTTCAGACTGGTTCCTCCCAGTGATGTGTGCCGGATCTGTGTGTCCAGGATGCTGCTGCCTTCCCACTGCAAAGTTCCTTAAAGGGTTTCTGTCACCAGATTTTTGGATATGAATCAGGCTGACATTACAGATGTGATGTCACCTGATTCTGACTGTGCTGGTTATTTATTACCTAGTGCTCCCGTTTTTCAGTAATTATAACTTTTATTTTATGCTAATTAGCCTCTAGGAGCAGCTAGGCGCTGTGCTCGACTGTGATGTATTGGCGGGTGACGGTAGGGAGGCTTGTTCCTGTCACTGCCTCTCATTGGCTGCCCCAATCCAACACCAGATATTTTTATCCGCACACAGGGAGAAGCAGCGCCCATGCGGGGACCGGGACCGGAGCAGGGAGCGGGGTAAGTAAATTGTGTGTGAGGAGCCCGGGTGTATGGTGCACCATTTCAGGGGTTGCATAACCCCTTTAACTCCCAGCAGCTCATAATCACTCCTTTTAGGGATCATTCAAATAGTGGGTCCGCAATATACAAGCACTGGCCGTGAACGGAGGCACAGACCCCCACAGAAGCACTAAGGAGTGCTTCCATGGGGTTTCTCTTCGCGCCTACGCACCGTCAAAAAGTAGTGCAAATTGCGGTTCCCAATGCATGGAACGGCTAAGGCTTGAGGCCTGAGCAAAGCTCTAATCAAACTGATAACAATGTGGCTTAAATGAGTGTTTGTGAGCTGTCAGGATTTCAGAGATAAGCGCTACAGATCGAGCCGTTGACAGGTCCCTGTCGAATTCACTGTAAAGCATAAAGACCAATAAAAAAAAAGTAATACATTGCCCAAAATGAGTGCAATAATAAAAAAAATGCCCCAATGTGTCTATAGCCATTAAAAACAAAAAATGCTAACTTTTTTTTTCAGCTATCGCCTACTGCAATTTTAATTATTTTTTTTGGGGTGTGTGTAACATAAGAAACCCATGTGAGGTAAGACCATTTGCAAAGGGGTCATTTTGCTTTAGTCAAGTCTCCTAAGTGTTTGAACTCTTTAGGTTGATATATGATTCTCCGCTGTAGCTATTCATTCTAGAATTTTCTATGAAATTTTCCACGTGCAGTGACCTCGCTAAGGGTTAAGATGAAGAGGGAACTCACGGAGGAGGCGACGCTCTATCTTAACGTGCTTTCCATTTCAAGGTTAGAGTACAAAGTCTTAAGCAAGCGGCAATTACTTAGCATATTTTGGGGCAGTCAATAAAGAAGACGTGTCCCATATTTCACAATGAAAACGAATGCGCTACAAGTTTTCTACAAGGCCGACGGTTTGTCACTGTTACTGTCTTCTTGCTTAAAAACCCAGCGATCGGCCAAAGACGGAAGGACAACAAACGAGCCGGGGAATGCGCTGGACAACTGCAAATCTGACCATCAGTCTTCATTGAGGGTAAGGGACACGAGGATAAGACAGCAGGTTATCAGATATGTTATTGACTACAAAGAAAACTGAGAGCGGCACAGATAGGAGTTCATGTATAATCATGTATAAGCAGTGACATACATAGAGAAGTAAGGGCCCCATAACAAGGATCAGACCAGGCCTCCCACACAGGACAGAAGGGTTTCCGCCTAAACCCTTTTCAATGACCCTTGGGACATTTCTCCACTGCCTCATTTGCTAAAAGTTGTTCCTTTAGACTGAGGGTAGAGTCCTGACCAAGTTTTCACCTCCAGTAGAAGAGGAGATGATCCCAACTAAGACTGGGCCCCCTCTTGCCCTGGGCCCCATAGCAGTTGCATGGTCTGCCGATATGGTAGTAACGCCCCTGTGCTTAAGGGATGCAATGCCTTAAAGGGTTTCTTTGCTTTGGACAATCCCTGGTTGTTAGAAGGGTCCCTTGACAATAAAGAAGTCTAAGAGTATCATGGATCTCAACCAATAAGATGTAATCTGTGAGTAAGCCTGGTAGTAAGTGTTTGGTTTTCCTGCAGAGCTACCACTCTGATATGAGATAGATAGATAGATAGATAGATAGATAGATAGATAGATAGATAGACCCCCAGGGTTTACGTAAAACTCCATAAAAGGGTGTATGAAGATAGATTTAAAGGGGTTGTCCGAGTTATGACAAAAAATATATAGTACTGTAAATCTGATGGGCAGCAATATATAACTAAGTTAAGCAAGTTTTAGGCAAAAAAAATCCATATTTCCTAATTTCCCTGGTTCTCTTCTGGCCTTTGTTTACATGCAGTAATAACAATCTCAGCCCCTCCCCCTTCTCCCCCCTTCTCTGCAAAGGGAATGAATACAAGTGCTGAGTGACATGTCTGCCTGCTGGAATACTCAGCAACATGTTGTATGTGTAGGACTACAAGTCCCAGCTGTACAATGACACTGCTGATACACACAGGAAATTCTCCCTACCTGTTCTTGTACAATACAATTCTTCTATAGCTCCTTGCCCAGCATTTGTCTCCTCTCATTGCTGCAGCTACTGTTTGTTTTAAAGCCTTGAGCCCTCAGTGTGTTCTGGCTGAAGGGGTTAATGTTTTAACTGAAGGAAACCAGGGAGAGAGCAGATAGCAGGAGCCCGGCAAAAAAGGGGGCGTGGACAGTGTACAGACTGTTATCTGAACTCTGAGGCTTGTACAGGAAACATCACAGACCAGGGAGATAAGGTGACATCACAGGTCATGTGACCCTCAGTCAACTCTGAGAAACCAGCAGCTTTAGAAACACAAAGTATATGGGAAAGTTGTTATACCTGACAAGTTAGAAACATATAAAGAACAAAAAAATAACTCGGACAACCCCTTTAAGATAGATTCCCAAAGGTAAGGAAATGAGGAAGAAAATGAGAAAAGGGGATACCACTTTGGATACTTTCTATTAGAAGAGTCCCCTATTAGCTGCTCATTGATTGTCTAAATGCTGGGAGCCTCCATAGTGATCATCTGTGAGGGAACCTGGCAGTAAGTGTTCAATTCTTCTACAGCACCACCACAGGTGAAAAAAGGCATTACACCACAGTTATCAAAATAAGAGAGAGAGGGAAGCTCTTTGTAGCCACTCTCTGCTCTAATAGAGGAGGGGCCCTAATGAGGTATTTGGAAAATGAGTTTTCTTTTCAGGACAATCTCCTTAAATGGGTTATCCCATAAGTAATGTAAAATATGAAAACATCATATAGGACATGACAATCTCTAAAAAAAATTTACATGGATCCAGAGATCTCCTCATTCATTGCTCCAGTTGCCCTCACGGATAAAGTTTAAGCTAGCAGCTCAGGAGACGTGTCCTAAGTGGACAGAGAAATAAGGAAAATAGCAAACAGCAGGTGGCGCTATACAGATACATTTTATTGAATAACTCAGTGGCTATGCTAAATTTTTAATTACATGTAATTACAAAAATATTCAGATCCAGGTGCTGGTTTGAAAAATGTAGAACATTTAGATTTTTAAGGTAAAATATTGTAAAATATGGTTAAGAGAAGCCTCAATCACTAATTATAAATATGTCTTGTGGTGGTGCAGAGGTTCAGGTTTGTCCTCCACCTTGTGCCTTGTAGATGTTGTTCACATTTTTCTTTTTTTCCTAGATGCAATGTTAGCAGCTGTCATTACTGACTCGCTGGAGCGTGATGTACAGTTACCACGTAACCTTCATGCACAGCAGAGTCGACTCAATGATTAAAGCCACCAGGGAAGGCCACTCCGAAAGCACTGAGGTCAACGCAGCATCATATTCAATTAATATACCATCTGTAGCACAAGAAAGCTGTAAGTGGACAATTTCTGTCTGGATGTAGAGACCCACATTGGCCTTTCATCCACAAGCAATGTCATGGACCGATGCACTGAATGCTTCTCCAATCCTGGCCGAACAATAAACAATGAGAAGCTTAAAAACCACGAGCAATCTGATAAAACATGTAATCAAAGCTCAAGAAAAGCAATATATATATATATATATATATATATATATATATATATATATATACACAATCACAAAGAAGTGGTCGTTATCCTGATGCTTCTCATGTATATGTTTTAGATCCACATCTCAGTAAAGGATTAGAAAAACATGGCTGTTTTTTTCCAGAAACCTGTATCCATGTCTGTAATAAATCTGAAGCGTTTTAGATAAACAAGGAGCATACAGAGATAGATAGATAGATAGATAGATAGATAGATAGATAGATAGATAGCAGACAGATGGGCAGATATGAGTTATATAGAAAATATAAACCAAAAGTATAGACCAAAAGTTTGGACACACCTTCTCATTCAAAGAGTTTTCAGTATTTTCATGACTATGAAAATTGTAGATTCCCACTGAAGGCATCAAAACTATTAATTAACACATGTGGAATTATATACTTAACAAAAAAGTGTGAAACAACTGAAAATATGTCTTATATTCTAGGTTCTTCAAAGTAGCCACCTTTTGCTTTGATTACTGCTTTGCACACTCTTGGCATTCTCTTGATGAGCTTCAAGAGGTAGTCACCTGAAATGGTATTCCAACAGTCTTGAAGGAGTTCCCAGAGATGCTTAGCACTTGTTGGCCCTTTTGCCTTCACTCTGCGGTCCAGCTCACCCCAAACCATCTCGATTGGGTTCAGGTCTGGTGACTGTGGAGGCCAGGTCATCTGGCGTAGCACCCCATCACTCTCCTTCTTGGTCAAATAAACCCTTACACAGCCTGGAGGTGTGTTTGGGGCCATTGTCCTGTTGATAAATAAATGATGGTCCAACTAAACGCAAACCGGATGGAATAGCATGCCGCTGCAAGATGCTGTGGTAGCCATGCTGGTTCAGTATCTTCATTTGAAAATCCCCAACAGTGTCACCAGCAAAGCACCCCCACACCATCACACCTCCTCCTCCATGCTTCACAGTGGGAACCAGGCATGTAGAGTCCATCCGTTCACCTTTTCTGCGTCGCACAAAGACACGGTGGTTGGAACCAAAGATCTCAAATTTGGACTCATCAGACCAAAGCACATATTTCCACTGGTCTAATGTCCATTCCTTGTGTTCTTTAGCCCAACAAGTCTCTTCTGCTTGTTCCCTGTCCTTAGCAGTGGTTTCTAGCAGCTATTTTACCATGAAGGCCTGCTGCACACAGTCTCCTCTTAACAGTTGTTGTAGAGATGTGTCTGCTGCTAGAACTCTGTGTGGCATTGACCTGGTCTCTAATCTGAGCTGTTGTTAACCTGCGATTTCTGAGGCTGGTGACTCGGATGAACTTATCCTCCGCAGCAGAGGTGACTCTTGGTCTTCCTTTCCTGGGGCGGTCCTCATGTCAGCCAGTTTCTTTGTAGCGCTTGATGGTTTTTTGCGACTGCACTTGGGGACACTTTCAAAGTTTTCCCAATTTTTCGGACTGACTGACCTTAATTTCTTAAAGTAATGATGGCCACTCGTTTTTCTTTACTTAGCTGCTTTTTTCTTGCCATAATACAAATTCTAACAGTCTATTCAGTAGGACTATCAGCTGTGTATCCACCTGACTTCTGCCCAACCCAACTCATGGTCCCAACCCCATTTATAAGGCGAGAAATCCCACTTATTAAACCTGACAGGGCACACCTGTGAAGTGAAAACCATTTCAGGTGACTACCTCTTGAAGCTCATCAAGAGAATGCCAAGAGTGTGCAAAGCAGTAATCAAAGCAAAAGGTGGCTACTTTGAAGAACCTAGAATATAAGACATATTTTCAGTTGTTTCACACTTTTTTGTTAAGTATATAATTCCACATGTGTTAATTCATAGTTTTGATGCCTTCAGTGTGAATCTACAATTTTCATAGTCATGAAAATACAGAAAACTTTTTGAATGAGAAGGTGTGTCCAAACTTTTGGTCTGTACTGTATACCGTAGATAGGTAATAGATATATTGATAGATGGTAGATAGATAATAGACAGAAAGATGGGCAGATAGACAACTATGAGTTAAATAGAAAGCGATATGACGTCATAGTCCTGACGAAGGGGGCAATTCAGCCCCACAAAAGCGTTGACTGTTTCCAAATAAAAGAATTTATTTAATATATCCGCCACCAGCCTGGATTTCTTACCAAGCAGCGATCCATACTAATCTTTTATCGCTACATACATAGATATGAGCTAGATAGATATTAGATAGATAGATAGATAGATAGATAATATAGATATATACCGTAGATACGTAATAAACTGATAGACGGTAGATAGATATATAATAGAAAGATGGGCAGATAGATAAATATGAGTTAAATAGAAAGAGATATGAAATCAATAGATTGATAGATAGATAGATAGATAGATAGATAGATAGATAGATATGAAATAGACCGATATATGATAGATCAGGCATCCCCAAACTGTGTCCCTCCAGATGTTGCAAAACTACAACTCCCAGCACGCCCGGACGGCCTACAGCAGGGCATGGTGGGAGTTGTAGTTTTACAACAGCTGGAGGGCCGCAGTTTGGGGATGCCTGTGATAGATAGATAGATAGATAGATAGATAGATAGATAGATAGATAGATAGATAGATAGATACGGTAGATACGGTAGATAGATAGATAGATACGGTAGATAGATAGATAGATAGATAGATAATAGATAGATAGTGGACAGATAGAAATATTTATATCTATTTATGTTGTGGGTCTTTACCTTTGGAGCTTTTCTATTTCTGCTACATTTTCTTTCCAGGATACAACACACACGATGCTTTATGTGCAGTATTTAGTTTTTACCCCTCCCCCCATCAATAAATTTTGAACCTAATGCACAATCTTTACTTCAAACGCAGAGGAGATTGCACATTCACCACCGGTGTTTATAAGCCCAGGTCGTGGCGTAATAAGAAAATAATTTGCTCCCCTCGTGCTCCATCCAAAGGTCAGAGTCTGGTATTCACCGTGACCTTTACAGGTTAGAAATTGTGATGGGGCTGGCAGACAGGACGAGCCGGCGCCCATACAGGAACATATAAGTGGACTTCCAATCAGTAAGGTTTCCCACTTACAGGAGAACCGCTGCCATGACCTATTCTGATACACACCCGTGATGTGACATTTAGTGTGCAGAGCCTGGGTTACAATGTATCCTTCAATAACAGGATCCGTTCTGCAGGTAGGTCGCCGGGAGCCGGAGACGGACTGCTTTATGCTTCTTTTGTCCCAGTTTCTGCAGAGTGATTAGGATTTTGCAAATAAATTATTTGGAGATGAAAGATTTATAGGGGAACACTCTTTCTAATGTCCGTAGTATATAAACCCAAATACAGCGCTGCTAGTTTTGTATCCAGAGATTTATTTGTGGAACTGAGTGATGTAGAAAACAATTCCAAGAGGCAGTAAATACTGGCACATATGCTGTCTCACATCTCGCCAATATGGCATAAATAATGTACAAAAAAAATATGATACATTTGACAATATTAAATTGACAATATTAAATCACCGCACTTTCAAAGTCCAAGGCAAAGTTTCCGTGTTTATAGTTAAAGGGAAACTTCAGGGAAACAAGGTTATGCTGACAACCACAAAGCACAGTCCTTTAGGCCTTATTCACGTCTGACGTCTATGGGGCTATTCACATAGGTATTTTTTTTAATAACCAGTAAAAAACGTCAGTCAAAAAATATTTCATGATCAGAGGGACCTCACTGAAATCAATGACACTGTGTTTAAAGGCCATATCAACAGGAGCACACCCGTCTAAGGCCTCATGCACATGACCGTATGAAAAAATATTAAATATTAAAATAAATTATTATTATCATTATTATTATTATTAATGTATATATATACTCACCTCATCTATGTGAATGCACGGAGACACTTATTCCTCATTGGATGCAGCAGGACCTGTGTTCCCAGCATCATGACGTCACATGATCAGCTGGGAGTGCAGGTCGTGCAGTATGCACTGACGAGTGAGTGTCCCCGTGCGATCAAGTGGATAAAGTTTTTTTTTGTCGGCACTATATTGGGAGGCACTAAAAGAAGCATTAAAATTACTGGGGTATATCAATAAAAGCCTTATATATACTGGGGGCACTAAGGGGACACTAAGGGGCCTTAAATATACTGGGGGCACTAAGAGGGACCTTATATTTACTCGGGTGCACTAAGGGGCCTTATATATACTGGGGGCACTAAGGGGCCTAATATATACTGGGGGCACTAAGAGGGGCATTATATATACTGGGGGCACTAAGGGGCCTAATATATACTGGGGCACTAAGAGGGGCCTTATATATACTGGGGGCACTAAGAGGGGCCTTATATATACTGGGGGCACTAAGGGCCTAATATATACTGGGGGCACTAAGAGGGGCCTTATATATACTGGGGGCACTAAGAGGGGCCTTATATTTACTCGGGTGCACTAAGGGGCCTTATATATACTGGGGGCACTAAGGGGCCGAATATATACTGGGGCACTAAGAGGGGCCTTATATATACTGGGGGCACTAAGAGGGGCCTTATATATACTGGGGACACTAAGAGGGGCCTTATATATACTGGGGGCACTAAGGGGCCTTATATATACTGAGGGCACTAAGAGGGGCCTTATATTTACTCGGGTGCACTAAGGAGCCTTATATATACTGGGGGCACTAAGGGGCCTAATATATACTGGGGCACTAAGAGGGGCCTTATATATACTGGGGGCACTAAGAGGGGCCTTATATATACTGGGGGCACTAAGGGCCTAATATACTGGGGCACTAAGAGGGCCTATATATACTGGGGGCACTAAGAGGCCTTATATATACTGGGGGCACTAAGAGGCCTTATATATACTGGGGGCACTAAGAGGGGCCTTATATTTACTCGGGTGCACTAAGGGGCCTTATATATACTGGGGGCACTAAGGGGCCGAATATATACTGGGGACACTAAGAGGGGCCTTATATATACTGGGGACACTAAGAGGGGCCTTATATATACTGGGGCACTAAGGGGCCTTATATATACTGGGGGCACTAAGAGGGGCCTTATATTTACTCAGGTGCACTAAGGGGCTTATATATACTGGGGGAACTAAGGGGCCTTATTTATACTGGGGGTACTAAGAGGGGCCTTATATATACTGGGGCACTAAGAGGGGCCTTATATATACTGGGGCACTAAGAGGGGCCTTATATATACTGGGGCACCAAGAGGGGCCTTATATATACTGGGGGTACTAAGAGGGGCCTTATATATACTGGGGTGCACTAATGGGGCATTATATATACTGGGGGGCACTGGAGGGAACCTTTGATGTTCAGGGGGATGGAGGGCTTTATATATGCTGAGGGCACAGCAGGGGGTGGAATTAAAAAAAATTCCATGAAATTCTTCCATTTTTAACAGCTGTTAATAAGGGATGGAAAACAGCGATTAAAACAAATAGATGGTCAGGGAATGGATGCGCACACTGACGCAAATTGGCCATGAAAAACTTACAGTGTATCCATGTGATTGCACCCTCAGGGTTTTCCCGCAGCCACTCATCCCCATTTCCTCCAAGCTGCTTCCTGTAGATGATGAAAGTCTATTGCCAACTCATTACCTCTACCTATTACTGCAGTTGGCTGACGTTTGTACAATGCCCGTGACATGCATGCTGCTGCACAGAGCGCAACCCGCAGCTTCTCCTGTGCCCCAGATCCCAGACCCAGATCTGGAGCTTTCTAACTTTCTGCTCACAATTTGCACTGAACTATATAACTATAGCTCCTGACAGGTGTGATCTGGCCACACCAAATGATGTAGACAATCCATTATAGAATAGATACATATCTGCAGTCAGTGACGTTTATCAATGGATGACAGAACAGGAGGTGGACTATTCCCTAAAAAGACTTTTCGTTTGAGATAACTTAAGGCAGTGGTCTCCAGTCTGGTCTAACTGTAGCTGTTAGAGCATGCTGGGAGTTGTAGTTTAGAAAACATTTGTGGTAATCACATATGCACCATATAACGGTGTAGTGATGGATGGACAATGGGCTAGTGGTGATTGGGGCTTGGTTATATGCTCAACCATTGACCATAGCAAGGTTCATCTCAGCTCCAACGGCGGCCCCCCTCCCATGCCAACTTCTTAACCTAACCCCTTTGCCACAATGTAAGCACTCGTTGCCCATGGCCCTTCCGCTGCCCCCCTCTGGCCCCTACCTGGTGCTGCCTCACCTGCCCTCACTGGTGGTGCACCCCTAGGTCCTACAGAGACCTTGGCTGTTGCTGATTCTTTGACTGCTCCACTTTCCCTTTAGCAGGCTATGACTATCTTCTTGAGGAACATGCTTTGCACGTTCTTCTATTGTGTTCACATTTATCATCCTCCTAACATTTTTTTGTATGCAAACCCTTATGTAACCTAAAACCTTGCTCAGTGGCTGCTGCTGTTGATTACAATGATGCTGTGCATGTTGGGCCTCCTGCGGGACTATTGTCCTGCACTCATATGATTTTATGAGTGCGGGACAATAGCCCCGTGGGCGGCCAGGCGTGCACAGCATCATTGTAATCATTGATGCTGTGCGCTCCCGTGCGCATGATCGATGCCGCTCCGGGACATATGACCCGCTCACGTACTGTATGTCTCGGAGGGCATACGGTCGTGTGAAAGGCGCCTAATCCAAAGACTATGAGATAGTGGTGGGGTGGAGGTAACATCATGGGGTAACGTGAAGCTCCTGGACCACAATACAAAATCTGTAGCTGTTTATGTGATAGGGAGATCTTTGGGCCCCCCTCAGATACCAAAGCCCATGTGAGACTGCTTCTTCTATACCCCCAAAGTTACCCTTTAGACATAGATATAATCTTATGGATGGTCCAAGCACAGGGTCAACAAACTTGAAATCAATGTGGGCATCGTAGCAAGGGCATGGAGATGCAACAGAATGAACCCATGGCATCAAACTTTAAATTAGGGGGTATTAAATGAAGTCTACAGGGTAAGTGTGAAACAATGTTGGTTGTTTGCAAGACAGCAGAACTGGACCACACCTACAGAAGAGGCTTTTCCCATGGCCTACTGGTGGCTCATGCTACTCAGGTACTCCCAGGACTGACAGTAGGGCTGCACTGCACAATAATCAGGTGGTTACAAAAGCCAATATATGAAGCATGGATCAATGCTAGCAGAAAACAAGATGCTGAAACAAACTCAACAATGGATGGTAGGAACCAAATGCTGAGGGTCATGGATGATCCAGCCAAGGAGTAGATGGGAGATGAATGGCAGTAGGAAGAAATGGAGAAATAGTGAACTATCCCTATCTGAATTCAAGTTAGCAATAGCTAGAACCATACAACAGTGCAACAACAAATTCCAAATTAAGAAACTACAGATTCTAGAAAACACCAAGGAATCTGTGGAAATAAAACCATACGAAAACACAGAATGCACAGTAAACTAGAAAAAGATCAGAGTAACAGAATCTGGGTGGAAAAGCACATGGCAAACAGTATACCTAGCCACTAGACTGAAGTGAGGCTTTGATATAAATAGACTCACACTCAGCACTCCACCCTAATCAACCAGGCAAGACTAAATGTTAACTAAAATCCAAACAATTGCCCAAACTTAGCAACTAGGTGAACTTGAAGCAATAGGCAAAGTCCTGTTGCTCGTAACAACATGCCCTCTTTTTTGTTAAGAAATTCAGGAAAGCAGAGGCTCCTCCCCTAGTGATCAGCTGTAATTTGCGGGAGAACTTGGCAACAGGTGCTTAATTTTCCTGCAGCGCCATCACAGGGGTAATAAAGCATTACATACTTCCCATTAAATTAACATGCTGTTCAAGGAGTTGTCTAACCTGAAACATTGGTGGCATGTAGCTAGGATATGCCACCAATGTCAGATAGGTGTGACCTGCACCTATCACTGAAATGGAGGTTGCCTTCCATTCATTGCTATGGGAGTGCTGAAAATAGATGAACACTGGCTGGGCTATTTTCGGCAGTCCCAAGGAAGCAAATGAAGCAGTGGCTGTGCTTGCACAGTACGCTCTCCATTCAGTGCCTTTCTCCTTCATTTTGGGCTCTCCATTTAATAGATAGGTGGCACATCCTGGCGATATATGTCACCAATGTTTGAGGTGAGACATGTAATGTAATACAGGACCATTTGAGGTCCTCTAGAGTAAAAGATGCTCCTCCTAACTGCTCTCAGGGCCAATGGTCTTCAACAAGTGGTTTTCCAGCTGTCTCCACATGCTCATGTAATGTGCGTTCACAATACAGCAGTTACCTCAGAGCGGGTTTGAACAAGAGCAAGCCGGCCACCACTACTACATGGCCATGGTAACCGTAACTAGGGGCAACGGCCTGACTGATGTGTGTGGGACAATGGATATACAAATAGGCAAATCTTCTAAACGGTGCATTTTATATAAATACATTCTATTAGTAATAATATTGGTATGGCTATATCTAACTATACAAACTACATTTGTGAGATGGGAATACCCCTTTAAGTTTTCCGGTATTGATTTCCGTCATAGGGGCTCAATTCCCTCAATGGGGACAAAATGTAACTGAACAGAACGGAGTGCTCCAAAATGCATTCCATTCCGTTTAGTTGCGTTCCCAGACCGGAGACCAAACTGCAAAATGTTGTAGTTTTCTTTCCGTCCTGGGACGACAGATCCGTCATGACCCACAATGCAAGTCAATGGGGCCGGATCAGTTTTACTCTGGCACAATCTGACACAATGGAAAACAGATCCACCCATTGACTTTCAATGGAGTTCAAGACGGATCCGTCTTGGCTATGTTACAGATAATACAACCGGATCCATTCATAGCAGATGGCTGTATTATCAGTAACGGAAGCGTTTTTGCTGAATCCAGCAAAAACGCTGTGCTCTTATAGAGCACGGCATGGTGGGGATAGTAGTACAGCAACCACAGACTGGAGATCACCATTGTAGAACTTTGAATCCCCAGCCAAACTTTTTAAAGGATAACTTTTGCCACCAGTGATTTTATCAGTTGACCATCCTACTGGCCCAGATTTGTGTGTGAGAAGGTAACACCAGAAGTTTCCAGAAGTTCAACCAACCCTCAAATCTTCACACCCCACCAATTGACCTCTCTAATAGTGCACAGCCCCAGAGTTGAACCTCAGTTAACTCAAGTCATTTATAAACTTTTTCCAATTACTTTTCCTCCATGGCATCTTCCACGCTGGATGGAAGAATAATGTTGTGTTCTAATTATCTAGATTACATCTAAGTGTTCCCCTGAGGTCCAAAAACAGCAAGCGCCTCTAGAACCGCTGACTCTCCAGAATGTTGTGTGACAATGATAAGAACTGGAATCCTGCAGATAAGGGGACTTTGATGCTCAGTTTATAAAGTGAATTCAGAAAACAGAGCAAGAAAGAAGACTTGGAGGAAACACAGACCAATGGACTGTTAAGTAGAGAGCAGAATGTTCCAAGATATTAGTATTAACAATAGGTAAGAGTTTTATAGCAAGAGAAATACTAAATGACGTGGCAGAATATTAAAATATCATCTTCACTGTCCATGAGCAGGGTTATACAAAATTAGAGAAGAAAAGCCACTTACTTCCAAGGAAAAAAACAAAAACTAAAAAACAGCGCCATAGCTGTCCACAGGTTGTGTGTGGTATTACAGCTCAGCCCTATTCTCTACCATAGAGCTTAGTTGTTTAATTTATTATGTTAGAGGATTTTAGAATATATGTATCAATAGATTATTGGGATGGAGAAACAGATAATTCCCAGATAATTAATTTCTTACTATTTTCCCTTAAAGGGCTTTCTTCAATTAGCAGAAGATATCTGCTTTTTTTTTCCAGAAACAACTTGTAGGAAAACAGGCTGAACTGGATGGACAGATGTCTTTTTTCGGCCTTACAAACTATGTTACTATGTTACTAGTGCTTCCCCTGTTCGTGGGCTGTGCCTTGTAGTGCAGTATTTAAGTGAGAGAGGATGAACTGCCTGCAGCTGCCACTAGAGGGAGCCGTGTAGCTCACTGAATACAGATGTTCTACTAAGCTGGGTAGTGAGGACTGTTGGCTAGTTAACTCTATGTCAATGGAGGGGGAGCTCTGTATCAAAAATGGAGCTCCTGACCCAAAAAAAAAGATATATTATAGAAATAATCAGCTTTGAATTTTTGACCAAAATAGTAGGAATAGTTTAAGCAACTCCATTTCCTCTCAGCTTATTAGAGTTGGGGTAGGTGGTTATAAATGGCAGATCAGAGTGTGGAGAAGAGCGAAGGTATCCAAGAAGGGAAGCTCACACAGGCTTTAAATTAGAGGTCTAGTTTAAAGAGGTTCTCCGGGAATTAAGAAAATGAAAATACCTAAATATTACTTTATTATAAATATATTCCCAAATACCTTTCATTAGTTATAACGGCTCATTTTGTCTGGGGAGCAATCATTAGGAGAAACAAAATGGCCGCCATCCTATTAGTACACACAGAACCTGTCCTAATCACACAGCAGGAAACAACCACATCCCCACCTCCTCTCTGTACTTCATGTCTCCTCATGAACTCCATTCCTACAGAGACTGAGCTGAAGAGCTTATCGTCTGTATTCAGGATCATAATCCCTGACAAGCAGAGCAGAGAGGAGGATGAGGCAGCTCTTTACCTCAGTGCTGTGAAATAACTTGTCCTGCTGTGTGATTAGGACAGGTTCTCTTTTTGTTCTAATAGGACGGCGGCCATTTTATTTCTCTTAATGATTGCTCCCCAGACAAAACAAACCATTATAACTAATGAAAGGTATATGGTAATATATATTTATAATAAAGTAATATTTACGTATTTTCATAATTCTTGGAGAACCCCTTTAAGCAACTCCTTTTCCATTTCCTCTCAGCTTATTGGGGTTGGGGTGTCCATTGTCAGAACCCCCCACCCCTCCTTTGTTTTCTGCTGTAAGAGAATAACAATGTAGATCAATAATAAGTTATCCTTCAAGTCCTCTCATTTCAACAAGAGCTACAAGTATTACTGGGAGGAGCGATGGGCTTAGGTTTAGGTTTATTTTACCACTAAAGGAAGATAAGAAGTCTACAGAATACAGATTTAAGCTACATTTACACGAGCCATTAATCTTCCAGATTATCGGGAGCAACCATTTCTGCGAACGCTCGTTTCAGACAATCTAACCATGTAACAATGTTGCCGCTTACCCAATGAACGAGCGAAACGATCGGTCATCTGGTGATCCTGTCGTTCATGCAGGCACCACGGATCATAGTTTCTGGACAGCACATCGTGTGGTCTAAACAGTGATCTGCGGCTCAGAAACCATAATCCTGTATGAGGACGAGGGGTCACTATAGCAATCCTTCATCTTTATACTGTGAAGGAGATTGCTGCATGTAAATGTAGCAGTCTCCATCACTGAACGAGCAGCTGACTTTCAGGCAAGTTTCCCATAGTGGTGACTGCAGGAACCCTATATTAAATTATTTAAAAGGTTGATAATTTCTAAACAAAGTTTGCATAAATCAATAGCACAGGTGAATGCAAGAAATTTTGTAATATATCTTATCAGACAAAAATGCTTCTTTCTTCCCCTAGTAGCTCGCCCTTCTACTTCCCAGACACTGCACAGACTATGGGCAGCATGTACTTATTTCTGTATATTCTCCTTTCCCTTCCCTTCTGCGTAATGTTCTATGAGCAATATGTAATCTAAGCTCTCAGCTAACAGTCCATTTTAAATCTCAATATGGATTTGGCAGAGACTGTTAGTTTACAATGGAGGTGGAGGGAGAAAGAGGCATTTTTTCAATGAAGAGATATGTTACAATGTTCTTATATTTGCCTGTACTCAGTGGCGTACATATAGAAGTAAGGGCCCCATAGCAAGGATCAGACCAGGCCCCCCACACAGGACAGAAGGGTTTCCGCCTAAACCCCTTTCTATGACTCTTGGGCCATTTTTCCACTGCTTCATTTGCTAAAAGTTGTTCCTCTAGAGGGTAGAGTCCTGACCAAGTTTTCACCCCGAGTAGAAGAGGAAATAATCCCAACTAAGACTGGGCCCCCTCTTGTCCGGGCCCCATAGTAGTCCCATGGTCTGCCGCTATGGTAGTTACACCCCTGCCTGTACTGTTGATTTACATAAAGTTTGTTGAAAGGTAAATGACAATTTTATCTATGCCCAGGATTTGGAGTTCTGTATCAGTAAAGCAAAGCCCAGACCCTCATCAAAATATATTTTAGGATGAGCACATAATGTTTAACCTAAAACACTGGAGGCAATGAACATCTTTGCATTAAATTTTATGTATAGTATTATTCCCTTGCTTCTTAAATACAAAATTAAGCAACTTTGGAAAAAGTCTTCGTTAACAATTTCTTAACATTTTGCTTCTGCAGAGTACGTGTAAGCCCTTCACCTAGCTGCTGCTGCTGTTTCCATCTGACGCAAATCACTCCAAGCCCTGCTTCTGTTTCTGACCACCTTTTCTACTCCCCCTCACTCCCTTCTCTCAGTATTAGATCTCATGCACACGTCCGCGCCTTGTTTGGCGGTCTGCAAATTGCGGATCCGCAAAACACAGATGCCGCCCGTGTGCGTTCCGCAATTTGTAGAACAATTTGTATGGGTGGCCCATAATAGAAATGCCACTGTTACAATGACTTTCTATAGCGACCACTGTGATTGTGGTGATTAGAGTGCAGTACCGCTCTCCCCCCTCAGATGTCGCTGTTACAATGACTTTCTATAGTGACCACTGTGATTGTGGTGATTAGAGTGCAGTACCACTCCCCCCCTTCAGATATCGCTGTTACAATGACTTTCTATAAAGATCACTGTGATTGTGGTGATTGGAGTGCAGTACCGCTCTCCCCCCTCAGATGTCGCTGTTACAATGACTTTCTATAGCGACCACTGTGATTGTGTTGATTAGAGTGCTGTACCGCTCTCCCCCCTCAGATGTCGCTGTTACAATGACTTTCTATAGCGACCACTGTGATTGTGGTGATTAGAGTGCAGTACCGCTCTCCCCCCTCAGATGTCGCTGTTACAATGACTTTCTATAGCGACCACTGTGATTGTGGTGATTAGAGTGCAGTACCGCTCTCCCCCCTCAGATGTCGCTGTTACAATGACTTTCTATAGCGACCACTGTGATTGTGGTGATTAGAGTGCAGTACCGCTCTCCCCCCTCAGATGTTGCTGTTACAATGACTTTCTATAGAGATCACTGTGATTGTGGTGATTAGAGTGCAGTACCGCTCTCCCCCCTCAGATGTCGCTGTTACAATGACTTTCTATAGCGACCACTGTGATTGTGGTGATTAGAGTGCAGTACCGCTCTCCCCCCTCAGATGTTGCTGTTACAATGACTTTCTATAGAGATCACTGTGATTGTGGTGATTAGAGTGCAGTACCGCTCTCCCCCCTCAGATGTCGCTGTTACAATGACTTTCTATAGCGACCACTGTGATTGAGGTGATTGGAGTGCAGTACCGCTCTCCCCCCTCAGATGTCGCTGTTACAATGACTTTCACTGTGATTGTTGTAAAACGGACAAGAACAGGACATGTTCTATTTTTTTTTTTTTTTGCGAGCCCGCGGAACGGAGCAACGTGGAGTGCTGTCCGCATCTTTTGCAGCCCAATTGAAGTGAATGGGTCTGCATCCAAGCTGCAAAAAATTGCGGCTTGAATGCAGAACCAAACAATGCTTGTGTGCCCTTTGAGATAGGGGCAAGGAGGTTAGGTTATAAATGGCAGATTAGAGTGTGGAGAAGAGGGAAAGCATCCAAGAAGGGAAGCTCACACAGGCTTTGGATAGGTAGGAAAGCACGCACTCAAGGCGGGGGGAAAATGTATCATTCTGGACAAACAGATCCAGCATGTATCACTGGGGGGGACATGACCGCATGAGAAAAGACATTATCACGTCCTCTGACAAGGCCAAGACCTGTGATGGATGGGGCTCTGAGGTTTAGTTTACATAGGGGTCCAGATAGGAGACTCCCATTTGCTGCACAAGTAAAAAGAAGCTGCCTATAGCAAGCAATCCATTCAATGCATTATAAAAATGTAATCCTCATAATTAACTTTGTCAGAAAAAAATAAAAAAAATAAAAAAAATCCCCCTCATAAACCCCCTCATTTCCCTTGTATATCTGTTTTATAATAAGTTACAGTATATCAATTCATTCCACACCAGCTCCTTTGTCTTACAAGTCTTGCCTGGGGATTTAAACACTATCACACTAAAGCCAAATTTAATAGAAAATGGATTGAATCAGCGGAGAAAACACATTGAAAATGTTTCTTGCGTTGAATATATTAACATACGCCATTATGTTATGATAATGGCGACGAACGGCGGAGCTTCACTGCACGGGGAAAAAAAACATTATTCCGGATAGGTCACCTGCTCAGGAACCAAATCTCCGAGCTTTGAAGAAAATTCCATCCACAAATTGATCTTGGATTATCCAGACCTGAAAATCCTCTGGTCAATAGACTCAGTGATTACCGGAGAAAATATTCAAAAAGTCAAATATTTGGCGACAGTTTCTCATTACATCCCCTATTCCGGGAGAGGAGTTTGTAACGGTGGGGGCGGCGGCTCACCGGCTCGCGACATTTCCTGTGAAGTAAAGGTTATCCTCCATCGCAGGAGGAGGAGGAGGACGAGGTGACTGACAAAGTAATCCCCGACAGATCAATATTCACATTTTTAATTTCCCCCTGGAAACGGATTATTAATTTTAAAAAGGCCGCATGTGTGAGCGCGCTATTGGGAATGTTCATGTAAATACAATGTCTGGTGGGAGGGGGTGCATCGAGGGGTGACCGAATATGGAAATGAATACTCCCTATGGGATCATCCATGGAAGGCAAATTTAGGCACAAGTGAATTTAATTTGACAATTGATCCGTTTCTGATGAGGGATCGGCAGGAAGCTTGTTTTTTTTAATTATATTTTGGAAAAAAATACTCCCAAAGGATTTATAATAATTGACATCTTGTATCAATGGAAAGAAGCCAATGTGCCTTCTTAGGCTCTGTTCACATCTTACGCCATGGCTTCCGTTTATAATGCTCTGCCGGCAGGGGCGTAGCTAAAGGCTCATGGGCCCTGCTGCAAGAGTTCAGCTTGGGCCCCCCTTCCCTCAGTGCTTTGTGTGTCTTCTTATGCGGCACAAGGGTCTTTGGGCCCCCTCAGGCTCCTGGGCCCGGTAGCGACTGCTACCTCTGCACCCCCTATAGCTACGCCCCTGTCTGCCGGATCTGCCATTAAGACAGTTATCAGTGGCACCTAAGTGGTGACTAAATGGTAAAACACGGGGTAACACTGACATGGAAAAGGACCGAGGAATTTTAGTGAACAGCAAACTAAGCTGTAGAAACCAGTGTCAGACAGCTGCTGCCAAGGCCAATAAGATAATGGGTTGCATTAAAAGAGGCATAGATGGCCGTGATGAGAACATAGTCCTGCCACTTTACACATCACTAGTCAGACCACACATGGAGTACTGTGTACAGTTCTGGGCTCCTGTGAACAAGGCAGACATAGCAGAGCTGGAGAGGGTTCAGAGGAGGGCAACTAAAGTAATAACTGGAATGGGTGAACTACAGGACCCAGAAAGATTATCAAAATTAGGGTTATTTACACACTCCCAACTGGTCACCTATAGAGATGAGCAAATCATTCAAAAAATTATTCACCGAACATTCGCTGAACTTTTCCTAAAATTCGTATATTCGACGAATAGATTCGTTGTATTTGCGTACAAAATATACGTTATTATGTGCTATTAGCGAACATTCGCTCACTAATAACGAACGTTCATTTACAAAATGTACGCAACTTCTTAGAAGACGTACGCATGAGCGTACAAATAGCTTACGGATCTCAGCGTACTATTGTCTAAGCGATTACGTAATACGCAGGCACGTACGAGGAGAGGCCGCGGCGTGCACTCCTCAGAGGCAGAGAGAATATTCGAGACATATATATGGTAAAGTGCAAATACATTATTATAGTTATAATATAAACATTTTAAATATCACCTACCTAGTCTGCTCACGGACACGTTTAAGTCTCTTTTCTTCTGATGCTTGTCATAGAACTGGAACAGAGTCCCAAACTCAGTCGCAATTTGTAATCCACATAGGTAAAATTGTAATCCAAATGGGTAAAAAAAAAACAGCAAAGGTTCCTTAAAAAACCCTCTTTCAAGGGGCTCCCCAAATAACCTCAAAAGGTGGAAAAAGGGATGAGGCGCACGAATGCGCAACTTAATTTCCTGAGTTGCCTCGTCATCCTCCCGCGCTGGAGAAAGGGGCGGAACTACCAGGGAGGAGTCTGCGTGCGCGACAGCGTATAGAGTAACTAAATTATACGTAGAATAGCGTATAATTTATATGACAAGTACGTAGCGAATGTGTACAAAAGCGAAGTGAATCACCTAATATTCGGATTCGCTTCGCAGCTGAAAAATACCAAGGTTCGATACGAATCTACGAAGCGGCGAATAGATTCGCTCATCTCTAGTCACCTTCCTTCTGTTTCCTTACTGCAGACTGCTAGCAATTCATCCATAACTTCTATTAGAAATAATAAAGAAATGGCACAACATACAGACATAAGAATAGATGTTCCAGAATAGTTATTACATAGGGAATGCATGAAGCTATTAAAACAGGAATGTCAGGAGCGGGGAGAGGTCCACTTTAAAGGGGTTTTCGAGCTTTTTCTAAGCTTTTAAATTCTTCCCGCCAGAGCTGTTGAGTCCAGCATAGTTACCTGCTCCCCGCCACTCAGTCCCGACTCCTTTGGTACACTGTTCTCTTCACCGTGTTCCGTTCGCTGCATTAAAACTTCTGCAATGGATGAGGGTCACGTGCAGCCAATAAGTGGCCGCAGCAGTGATGTCTCCCCCAAGGGGCACGTCAGCTAGAAAACTCTTTAAGACCAGACCTAATTTTGCAAATCTGACATGTGTCACTTCATGTGGTAATAACTTTGGAACGCTTTACTTATCCAAGCCATTCAGAGATTGTTTTCTCGTGACACATTGTACTTCATGTTAATGGCAAATTTGAGTCAATATGTTTTACCATTATTTATAAAAAATCAGAATTTACTGAAAATTTTGAAAAAAAAAAATCACAATTTTTTAAATATGAATTTCTCTGCTTTTAAGTTGCATAGGGATATCTAATAAAATGTGTTATTAATGAACATTCACCGTGTCCACTTTATGTTGGCATAATTTTGGAAATGTAATTTTATTTTTTTAGGACGTTAGAAGGCTTCGAATTTTAGATGTAATTTTTAAAGATTTTCATGAACATTTCCAATAGTTCATTTTAAAGGACCTTTGCAGTTCTAAAGTGACTTTGAGGGGCTTAAATAATAGAAACCTCCCATAAATGAACATATTTTACAAACTACAGTCCCCAATGTAATCAAAACTGATTTTACAAAATCTGTTAACCCTTTAGATTTCCCACAAGAATTAAAACAGAAAGAAGGTGAAATTTAAAATATATAGATTTTTTCACAGATTTTCAATTTTTTTATTCATTTTTCCTATAAGATATCAAGGGTAAACTGCAAATCAAACCTGAATATTTATTTTCCTGATTCTGAAGTTTGTAGAAACACCCCATATGTGGTTGTAAACTGTTCTGTGACCGGCAGTAATGAGAGGGAGATAGTACAAGCATTTGTGATGGCTTTGACAGCTTGTCAGAGTGATCAAAAGCCTGGAGACCAGGAAAAAAGGTCTCAGGTTAAAGCTCCATGTTCTTGGCTGTCAGGAGGCAGCTGAGTCATGGAGCTTCTATGTACAGGTGCTGCACACAGGGGGCAAAGCTCAAGGACGTTTATAGTCAATGGGCAGACTTAAAGTGGTTAAGTATTGTAATTTCTCATAAAACCAATTTAAAAAAGTTACATAAACAGCAGATCCGCAAAATAGGGCACCAGCCATGTGCACTGGGTTGCAGACCCATTGAATTCAATGGATCCACGATCCTTGGCCACAGGTAGTACATGTCCTATCTTTTGTGGCGCAGAGGCACCAAACCGAAGAACACTGAAGAGCTTCTGTGTGTTTCCATGTGCTTCAGGGTCCGCGCAAAAGATAGGACATGTCCTATGGACATCTTGCGGATCGAAGAGTGATGCACACGGCTGGTGTCCGTGTTTTGTGGACCCGCGGGTTTACAGACACGCAAAGGCAAGTGGCCCTGGAAAAAATACTAAAAGTGGCCCCGTTTTGTAGTCTGGTCCAAACTGATGGAAGGCAGGGCCAGCAATACCATATTGTGGCACATTATACCGCCTCAACAGAGCCGAATACCACAGTCCATCACAAAATACTTCCCCAAAAACTTCCACTGGCTGGCCGTGAGGACGGCTCAGGCGGCCCCCTGGGCATCGGCCCACCGGGAAATTTCCCTGTAAGGTCTATGGCCTATCCACCCCTGCAGACACGGGTGTCACCTGGTCGTCTTCATGAAAGCAGTGTAATCAGTTTGAATGTAGATCTGCTACCGACAGGTAAGGACTGGGAATCACTGGGGCGTAAAAAAGTTGAATGTTTTTGTAAGTAAAGAATTAGAAATAAAGTTTCTTCTGTGTCGCTGACAGATTCACAACGTCCTTTAATTTTCTCTTTGCAGATAAACGTCTCCTGGTCTGAATAATGCTGTGTCACTTTTTTTGTCTTTGATCGTAATTAAAATGTAAATTTTCCCCCGCGTCGCCTATCTTCATAAAACGGAAGTATTTTAAGAAAGGGAATACAATGGTTTTTATCAATTCAAATGATATAGATGTTTCCACCATCGCGAAGCCAATCAGTTTCAGCTTCTGCTCGTTCGGCTGATTGAAGCCATTGTATTCTCGTGGTCGGAAGTGGGGGACGCTCTGCCGCTATCAGAAGGAATGATAACACGACTGACGTCCATAACAACGGCTTAAAGTGGTCCGAAAACCGGCGATCAAAACATGGTCGAGAGTGTGTCATTCCCACAAAAAGTTCTATGATCTGCTGAGTGACAGAGACTCTGTGTGCTGCCATATCGTGCTTCATGTAATGCCGCGTTAGGGCGCCTGATCGTTTTCCCGATTCTGCGTCATGCGCTGCTGCTGTGTCACACACATGTGCTATGGCCTGGCCTGTTAAAGGGACGGCGTAAGCCCAAACTGCCTTCATTAAGGTCCTTTCCATAACACCTTGGGCAAGAGCATTAAAGGGGTATTCCCATCATAGACAATTGGGGCATGTCGCTGGGATTTGCCCCCATTGTCTGATAGGTGCGCTGGGACCCGTACCTAAATTGAGAACAGAGCAGGGAGAGTTGTGCCTGTCCGGGCACCACCAGACGCAGCTCCCCCAGAAATGAATGGGAGCACACCGCGCATGCGCAGCCACCGCTCCCATTCATTTCTATGGAGCTGACAGAAATAGCCGAGCCACACAGATGGGACAACCCCTTTAAGATATAAACCAACGTATGGAAATACAACAATGGAGCAAACCTATAACTCGGGTGTAGAGCATTATTAAGGACTCCAGAGCCTGAGGCGCCTAAGAGACGGATGCGGCCCTGATGTGGTCATGTGATAATTGGGACTCCCTTTATACTGAGGCCTAAGAGCTTCCAGTACACCTCCACCTACAACACAGATTACAATCCCACCGGACGTAAGAAATAGAAAGTGAAAATGAAAAGACTTTCAATTAGCAGTCATTAAGAAGGTACATAGTAAAGGAAGCAATCATAAAGAATGTTCCTCATCTACATGGTGATTGTGGAGCGGGGCCGAGGCTCATGTCTGGAAGAACGGCAACATCCAGAGCTGCCATGTTCTAATGAGCTTACTTTATGATCTGTTTACCAACCTCATTTACTTAATAGCATTATGTGCCTGCTGAAAAATGAGCCAGCGCCCGTGCCAACGCATCGCAAAGTTACCCGCGGATGCCCAGATCTTACTTTTCATAAGAAATGGAGACAGTAGTACAAAAAGAAAAGCAAATATGAAGGATGAAAAGACTGAGCAGAGACTATATGGATACTGAAAGAAGATTCATCATAGCATCCAAGTCACACCTGACACAAGATGAGAAGGATCTATCTATCTATCTATCTATCTATCTATCTATCTATCTATCTATCTATCTATCTATATATCTATATATCTATCTATCTATCTCCTACATATCTTTCTATTTCATATCTATCTATTATCTATCTATCTATCTATCTCTCTATCTATCTCTCTATCTATCTCTCTATCTATCTCTCTATCTATCTCTCTATCATCCATATATCTATCTATTATCTATCTATCTATCTCATAATTATCTATCTATCTATCTATCTATCTCATTATCTATCCATCTATCTATTTGATTCCTCCCTCCTCACGTTCACTTATATACCATTAATAAATCGTATCATCCATATATTCTACATAATCTTACAGAATGCTGTTGCTGTGTTTATCTATAAAACCCAGGTTTATGACCCAGCATTTGCGTATAACAGATCTGACACCGGGCTGTCTACATCAGATTCCAGGGCTCTGGACGACAGAATGACCCAGCTGCTGCTGATATTCTTCATCTTCCCTCAGTCGCTGGCGATCCTCTAGAATATTAGAACGACCCTAAAGCACTTGCTACTTTTAGACTTGGAATATTATTTCCTATTCATGGGGCTGTTTGTATGCAGATGAAAAATAAATACTGTTTCCGATGGTCTCTCCCTTGTCATTCGTGCAGCTACAGGCAGTCAAGTGGATCAATCAGCTCTGACGGCGCGCTGCCTGCCAGTTGGGAAGTCAGGCTTATAAAAAGGCTGCAGAAAAATGCCAATCTGGCAGGGGCTGAGAGCTAATACTTTCTGATGCTGCGGGAAGGGTGGCATTTGCACGCTTACATGGCATTAATACATTAAACACTGCAGACACCAGCAGATGACACCGCGCCACTTTATGAAACGAGATCGGACTCTACAAATAGTGTTCTAATCCTGTTAACGGACCGAAATGCCATATGTGGACGCTGAGCGTAAGCCTTCTCCTCCAACCATTTCTAGTAAGCGATACCCATCTGATCAGGGGCGGACTGGGAACTTAAAGTGGCCCTGGAAAAATGACTAAAAGTGGCCCTGGTTGGAAGTTGGGTCCAAATTGATGGAAGGCGGAGCCAGCCATACCATATTGTGGCACATTATACCACCACAACAGAGCCAAATACCACAGTCCATCACAAAATACTGACAGCAGCACAAAATACATCCCCAAAAACTTCCACTGGCCGGCCGTGAGGAGGGTTCAGATGGCCCCCTGGGCATCGTCCCACCGGGAAATTTCCCTGTAAGGTCTGTGGCCAATCCGCCCCTGCATCTGCTTCCCTATGCCTCAATGAATCCAGTCCTGCAGAGATTTCTATTAGGGGGCATTTACACGACCATAATGCTGGATTCCGTAAATTTGCGACCCATTCATTTCAATGTCGCCACAAAAATATAGAGCATGTATAGCGGACAAGAATAAGCATTTTCAATATAGCACCGGCCATGTGTGGTCCACAAAGTGCGGAACAACCAATGCTGGTATCCGTATTTTAGGGATATACAATTTTCTCATGCTCGCGAACGTATTTTCTTCTTGTCCGTTCCATTTTTTTTTGTGGACCGTATACGGAACCATTCATTTCAATAGGTCCACAAAAAAAAAAATGAAAGTTCGGGCTCATGCACACGACCGTATATATTTTGCAGTCCGCGAAAAATACGGATGATGTCCGTGTGCATTCCGTATTTTGTGGAACGGAACAGCTGGCCCCTAATAGAACAGTCCTATCCTTGTCTGTAATCTGGACAATAATAGGACATTTTTGCAGAACAGATATCTATCTATCTATCTATCTATCTATCTATCTATCTATCTATCTATCTATCTATCATCTATCAAAAATCCAAGAACAAGGCAGCACTCCAGGCTGCTCCACTTTTTGTACAAGCCTGGAGTGCTGCCTCGTTCTTGGATTTTTGATAACTACATGGAGCTCTGTGCCGTGAGTTTTTTTTTTTTGAGGAATTGCACCCGACCCTACTCTATTGTGCTGCTGCTCTCTTTCTTTTGGTTTTGGATTATCTATCTATCTATCTATCTATCTATCTATCTATCTATCTATCTGATCTATATATATAATTATTTATCTATCTATCTCCTAAAAACGTGGATTCGCAAAAAATACAGATGAAGTCTGTGTGAATTCTGTATTTTGAAGATAGGAACAGCCAGCCCCTAATAGAACAGTCCTATCCTTGTCTGTAATCTGGACAATAATATTACATTTGTGCAGAACAGATATCTATCAATCATGTATCTATCTATCTATCTATCTATCTTTTCGAATTATCTATTATCTATCTATCTGTCTAACATCTATCTATCTCATATATATCTATCTATCTATCCATCTATCATCTATCTAATTATCTATCTATCTTCTATCTAATTATCTATCTATCTATCTATATATCTTCTATCTAATTATCTATCTGTCTGTCTATCTATCTATCTCCTAAAAACGTGGATTCGCAAAAAATACAGATGAAGTCTGTGTAAATTCTGTATTTTGAAGATAGGAACAGCCGGCCCCTAATAGAACAGTCCTATCCTTGTCCGTAATGCGGACAATAATAGGACATGTTCTATTTTTTTGCGGAACGGACATATGGAAACGGAATGCACACGGAGTACCTTCAGTTTTTTTGCAGACCCATTGAAATAAATGATTCCGTATACAGTCTGCAAAAAAAACCGGAACGGACACGGAAAGAAAATACTTTCCTGTGCATGAGGCCTTAGTGGAATATAAAACCAAATCCTGTGTGGTGTAGTTGTGGGCTGGCAACTGAGCAGAGAAGAGAGGTTTTGGCAGCCCCCATGACCGTTACCATGTGAACGAGCAATTGCCCCTTCTACACTTCAGTCGGCCAAGTGAACCCATCAAGAAGAATCAACAAGTTTAAAAGTTTTTTTAAGTAGCTAAAGTAAAATAAAAGAACAACACTTAACATGTTACCATGTCTCAATGAGGAAAAAAAAATCTGATATTTTTGTGTTTTTAGGTCATAGGACTTGAGGGCCTCCACAGTGTTGTAAATAAGTTAATATGCCAAACATTGATGGCCACCATCCCAATCGATATCATGTCAGAGGAGCTATCTCCGAATATGTTCTGCACGGTTTGTAGAGCGCCATCAGAGATATTACCATCTAGCTGGTCCAAGTCCTTCAGCCAAAACTTTTAGATGTTGAGCTAGACAAAACCATTTGGCTTAGATCTTGCATCACATTAGCACATCATTCCTGACCAAACGAGTAATCTATGGCACTTGGAGGATGCAAGTTGAGTTTTCAGCTATTTTATAATAAATCTAACTAACCTATCTCCTACACATGAGGTAGAACGCATCTCCCGGCCTCAAATTGCCAAGGAATCCTGCTTGTCGTGGAGACCAGGTTGCAAGAGAATCGTTCTTGATGCCGTCTGTAGACTTCACATTCATACCTATTCCAGTTGAGCGCGTTTCATGACGAGGGCTAATTAATTTGCTGTGTTGGACTGGGTAGCATTCAGCTTGATGTTGTTTCATCGTTTAGATCCACAGTACCACCTGCTGCCTGACAGTAGATGTCTGAAGTCAGTGCCAAACATGAAACAGTGTGGGTGGTTGTGATTGCACTCATGTTTCCCACCTGAAAAAGTATTTACATAAGTATGGCACTTTCAGGCTTTCACAGTAGCAAGACGCAGGGGTGCACCTAGCCTTTCTGCTGCTTGAGGCGAAAACTGAAACGGCGCCCCCCCCCATGCCAATTTCTTAACCTAACCCCCTTGCCACAATGAAAGCACTTATTGCCATGGCCCTTCCGCTGCCCCCCTCCCGCCCCTACCTGGTGCTGCCTGAGGCGATCGCCTCACCTGGCCTCATTGGTGCACCCCATGCAAGACGCTATTAAGGAAGAATGACGATTGTTTTAAAGTGTAACTGTCATGTTTTCAGTTAAAAAAAAAAATCAATTTTAGCATACGTTACTGCTGGTGCAGCATTATGCATAAAGCAATCTTTAGTTTCTTCACATACCACTGTTTTCCTTCAGTTTTTCCCTTAGTTACGGCTGTTTTAACCTCTACAATATGAGGATCTTCTCAAGATGGCTCCTCTGCCAGTTCTCTGAGGCTCATACTGCTTTCCCTCACTTCACATACACACTTGCTGTAGCCAGCAGCTTCCTGCCAGCCAATCAGATTGGATTACTGAGAGACATGCCTCCTCACTCTGAAACCTAATGCAGGCATGCAGTGTGAAGGACCGCCCCTCTGTCTTCCTGTCTTCTTATAGGAGCCATAGCAACAGTCTTTTAAGGGACCAGTGGAAAGGGACAGGAGACATTAATGAAAGCTGTTATTATAAGGTAATCACAGATCTTTTGACAATCATTGACAGACTATCTCAGGTATACATTCCTAACTCTATTAAACTAGCAAATAAAATAAAAAATATGACAGTTACACTTTAATTTTTTGCTATGACGTACCCATTCGTGCCATCTAAAGCGACAGCTTTCCTGGTCATTGTGCTAAAAACTGCAGACATTACATGTTCAACATTGGCAACTAAAGTCTGTTCAAAAATTTCCCACCAATTTACCAAATTCCATTAGTTAGAAATCTCATCTGGTGGGAATTCTAAGCAAACTTCATCACTAGTGTTGAGCAAATCAAAGTCAAACGAATTGACTTCCATCCGAATTTCAGGAAAAATTTGATTCGCCGTGAAGTCACATTTCCTAGCACTTCGTGGTTACAAATCAATTTTTTTGCTGAAATGGTTGTAAAAACAACAACAACAAAAATACTCACCTTATCCATTTGATCGCGTACAGGACATCTTGATTGAAGACACTGCGCAAAATGTCACCTGGTGACATGATGACGTCATCACGCTGACGTCATCTTCCCTGATTAACCCCTGAAAAGGCTAAATGGTTGCCTCAGATGCCGCGATCAGCACTGAACGCGGCATCTGAGGGGTTCAATGAAGGGAGGCGGAGTGATTGCCCTTCCCTGTCATTGCAAAGCAAATTTTTTTCATCATGAATAGGGATGAGCAAAGCCGAACTGCAAAGTTCGGGTTTGTACTGAACATTGCGCGTTCGGGAACCCAGACCCATACCCAGACTTTTTCACTGAAGTCGGGGTTCGGGTGATTTTCTTATTTTATATTGGAAAATAATATGGCCATTTAGGAGTTAAAAACAACAATAACAACAACTCACCTCATCCACTTGATCGTGCTGCAGCAGTCTCTTCTATCTTTATTCAGCAGGACCTGCCAAAGGACCTGCGCTGTGCACGATGACGTCACCGCGCTCACCACGTGACGTAAACGGCCATATTCTTTTGCATTCTGTCTCAAGAATGCTATTATTTTCCAATATTACCATGTTATAACGGAAAAGAATAAAGTGAAGTTCGGGTCCCTATTGACATCGATGGGGTTCAGGGTCAAGTTCGGGTTACAAACCCGAACTTTGACCTGAAGTTCGGCCGAACCTGGCGAAATTCCACTTCTTTGTGAAATTCGACAAAGCAGCCTGATCTAATTTTCCATAACGTTGCTCATCTCTATGCATTACACTTCAAAGTGGTTCCTCAATCTGCAAGTTGCCGTAGAAATTCAATTGTAGGAGATATTTTCCCGATGTATCAAAAATCTCTCACCATATAGTCAGATTCCATGATTCCAAACATCTAAATTGCATTGTCTTCTACTTGACCGTTAACATCTAATTTTGTTGGAACCATCAGAGGATCATCTGCACTTTTCCTTGGCCAAAGTGACCATGAATGTGACTTTTATTGGCAGAAACACTAACAGCCGTCAACAGATTCATAGGCACCATAAGTTTCCATAAAATACTAATTTAGAGAAGAGGACAGCTAGGTATCGTTGGATTTGTAAACCATAGTCTTAGCCTGTGGGCATGTACATGTGCTTACTCTACCATTGTTGGAGTCTAGGGAGCCATGCTATTTCCCTGCATAGTAAAGTAGTATTTCAAATGCAACCTATTCTCAAGAAACATATCCTCATAGGCCTTCTGGGTTCTCACTTACTTTATGATGCCTGTGGATGATTTTGATGATGTTGTTACAATGTACCGTAGTATTTTTTTTGTAAGATCGTCAACCTATCGCCTGGTGGATACATTTTAAAAGACCAGCTGAGTATACGAAAAACAACAAACTAGTCTAGGCTTCCTACTGTGCCGGTCATACCGTAGAATCAACCATCTAAGATCCCAGCAATCTCATCATGAACAAAACAAATAAAGTATTAGCAAAACCCTGTGGTACCAATGTGTCTGTGTTGAAAAATAGTCAGGCAACTTCTTACTCTGTTTTGTGTATCTCCATGGTTACAGACTACAAGCAAATTCTGTGTAGTCTGGTCCTGTGTTACTCCACTACCTCTTCACCCTCCTCCTTTGCTACCTTAAAGGGGTTCTCTGGGAACTAAGAAAATGAAAATACTTAAATATTACTTTATTATAAATATATTCCCAAATATCTTTCATTAGTTATAATGGCTCGTTTTGTCTGGGAAGCAATCATTAGGAGAAATAAAATGGCCGCTGTCCTATTAGTACACAGAGAACCTGTCCTAATCACACAGGAGGACAAGTTACTTCACAACACTGAGGTAAAGAGCTGCCTCATCCTCCTCTCTGCTCTACTTGTCAGGGATTATGATCCTGAATACAGTTTAATATGATAGCTGAATCTTTGTAGGAATGGAGTTCATGAGGAGACATGAAGTACAGAGAGGACGGACAGGACAGACTCTTGGTAATGGAGACTGATTAAAAGTGCTGCTACTCATCAGCCACATCTGCTCATGAACTCCATTCCTACAGAGATTCAGCTGAAGATCTTATCAGCTGTATTCAGGATCATAATCCCTGACAAGCAGAGCAGAGAGGAGGATGAGGCGGCTATTTACCTCAGTGTTGTGAAGTAACTTGTCCTCCTGTGTGATTAGGACAGGTTCTGTGTGTACTAATAGGACAGAGGCCATTTTATTTCTCCAATTGATTGTTCCCCAGATAAAATGAGCTGTTATAACTAATGTGGGGTATTTGGGAATTTTTTTAAAATGAAGTAATATTTAAGTATTCTCATTTTCTTAATTCCCGGAGAACCCCTTTAAAGGCATTAGAAGAGTGGGATTTACTGGTAGCCTATAACCATAGAAACACAGCTAGGCAGATGAGCTGTATACACAAAAGATATTTAAGCAACAAATGTCTTTTTTAAGTTCAAGAAAGACTAGGTTGTTGCGCAGTAGGTGGTACACAACCTGTCTCTAAGAGGTATGTAGATACAATGGGTGTCACACAATGTATGAGCATAGCCTTGGGGGTATTTTTAGGCCTTAGGGATCAATTGCCTTTGGAACGTTGAGAAACATTGCATAACACTGAGTAATAAAAGTCAAATTGCAAAAATATACATACCCTAGAGTTTCACTATTTAAAGCCATGTCTGTAGAATAGCTTACCTCTAGAACAGTGGTTCTCAACTCTAGTCCTCAGGACCCACCTGCCGTTTTCTGGTTTTTCTTAGTACAGAGCACCTGATATAATTAGCGTCCATCCATCAGGACTTACTACAGGTATTCATTCTGTGGGACATTCCCAAATCCTGACTGACAGGTGGGTCCTGAGGACTGGAGTGGAGAACCTCTGCTCTAGAAGGAAAACACTGCCTTTCCAGTTCAACCTTTTGAAGGTACCTTGTGAGTCAATGCCTGTAAGGCTTCCAATGCCAGTTGGTAGTTTCGGTAAGGAAACAGTACCTGCTGAGAGTACATCCAAGGCTTCTCACCTAGATAACCAGCACCTTGCTCTGTACTGGCTAAGCGCAAGAACCTTCTATAGTTGGGTGTCTCTTCCTTTTGGAAGGGTCTTTGGTTTGGCTAAAATACCTAGTCATGTTTCAAGGTTGTACATTGACTCACGGAGTAGCCATCTCCAGTAAGTGGCACTACAGAGACAGTTTTCTTCCTTCTTGAGGAAAGTTCATTTTCATATCTCTACCCAAAAAGCAATATGCCGGTAAGACTCCCCATTCCATCTGGAAATCTCCTCAAGGAGGTAGAGTAGACCCCTAAATGGCTACAGAAATATTGTATAAGGCACGTGGGTCAACATGGTTTTTCAGATGAGAGAGGACTAAAAATGATCCTGCCGCGTTTCAAAGTTCTTCTTGATCTCCGTACAATGTATCATGAAGACTGCACCGAAACTTCCGAGCTGAAAGGAAGACTTTCATAAACTCCTGTTCTGGTCTTCATTTCTGAAGGCATTATGAAGCTTTGATAAATGTTTTAGCTTCATTGTGTTCAGCATTTGTCATATTTGACTTGAGACAAAGATCAGAAGCCACAAGCTATTTATTTCATTTTATCCAATATAACTGGGACGGAACGCTGACTGGTGACCTTTACGGTAAAATCGCCCAAAATGTTGAGTAATGACATTGCTGTTGATAAAGAGCGGGGGTGGGGCTCGGGGCAGGGGAGGGGGATTGATGAATGCACCCAAAAAAACCTAATTGAGCCGTGACATTTATGCATTATGAAATTGGAGAGGCAGGTGCCTTACGTAAATTAGTTGCAGCGTAAAGTTAAATAAAACACGTTGACAGGCGGCTGTGATATTTTGGCTGCTAAGTTCATCCAACAAATATTATCAGACGTGAAGAAAGAAACGCTGTCACTGTGTATTTATGTGATTCATGGCTCGACAGGTCATCCGTATCCAGCCACAAGTCGGCACTGTGCACAGGGACTGCACTGTATACAGGGACTGCGCTACATCCTGGGACTGCACTGTATACAGGGACTGCGCTACATCCTGGGACTGCACTGTAAACAGGGACTGCGCTACATCCTGGGACTGCACAGTATACAGGGACTGAACTACATCCTGGGACTGCACAGTATACAGGGACTGCACTACATCCTGGGACTGCACTGTATACAGGGACTGAACTACATCCTGGGACTGCACAGTATACAGGGACTGCACTGTATACAGGGACTGCGCTACATCCTGGGACTGCACAGTATACAGGGACTGCACTACATCCTGGGACTGCACTGTATACAGGGACTGCACTTCATCCTGGGACTGCACTGTATACAGGGACTGCGCTACATCCTGGGACTGCACTGTATACAGGGACTGAGCTACATCCTGGGACTGCACAGTATACAGGGACTGAACTACATCCTGGGACTGCACAGTATACAGGGACTGCACTACATCCTGGGACTGCACTGAATACAGTGACTGCACTGTATACAGGGACTGCGCTACATCCTGGGACTGCACAGTATACAGGGGCTGCATTACATCCTGGGACTGCACTGTATACAGGGACTTAACTACATCCTGGGACTGCACAGTATACAGGGACTGCACTGTATACAGGGACTGCACTATATCCTGAAACTGCACTACATTCTGGGACTGCACTGTATACAGGGACTGCGCTACATCCTGGGACTGCACTGTATACACGGACTGCACGACATCCTGGGACTGCACAGTATACAGGGACTGCACTACATCCTGGGACTGCACTGTATACAGGGACTGTCAGGTCAGGTCACAGTGTAGCGCTGCAGGAAGAGAGCACTGGATCTCCTGAATGGTGACACCATGCTGAGCAGAAGAGGCAAATTATTTTATTTATTTTATATTTGATCTGAGGGCTGATGAAGATTGGGGGTCTGATTTGGGGTTCTGATCTGAGGTCTGATGAAGATTGTTGGTCTGATTTAGGGGGTCTGATCTAAGTTCTCATGAAGATTGGGGGTCTGATTTGGGCTTCTGATTTGAGGTCTGATGGGGGTCTGATCTGAGGTCTGATGAAGATTGGGGGTTTGATTTAGGGGACTGATCTGAGGTCTGATGACAACTGGGCGTCTGATTTAGGAAGTCTGATCTGAGGTCTGATGAAGATTGGGGGTCTGATTTGAGGTTCTGATCTGAGGTCTGATGAAGGTCTGATCCGAGGCCTGATGAAGATTAAGGCTCTGATTTGGGGTTCTGATCTGAGGTCTGATGATGGTCTGATATGAGGTCTGATGAAGATTGGGGATTTGATTTAGGGGTCTGATCTGAGGTCTGATGAAGATTGGGCGTCTGATTTAGGAAGTCTGATCTGAGGTCTGATGAAGATTGGGGGTCTGATTTGGGGTTCTGATCTGAGGTCTGATGGAGGTCTGATATGAGGTCTGATGAAGATTGGAGGTCTAATTTGAGGTTCTGCTAAGAGGTCTGATGGGGGCCTGATCTGAGGTCTGATGAAAATGTTTTTTTAATTTCCCCCTCTAAAGCCTAAGTACGTCTTGTAGAGCGAATAATATTAATTAAATTTACATAGATATATCTACTGTAGTAGTATATGCAAGGAATATTGTTTGTGTGGACAGATAGATAAAAGATAGATAGATGAGATAGATAGATAGATAGATAGATAGATAGATGAGATAGACAGACGAGACAGACAGACAGATAGATAGATAGATATGCAAAACAAATGTGGAAGCGGCACTGCTGTAAGACTGTGAAGATGATGTGCCAGCGGCTGTGGAAGTGATCCAACTTCCCAAATATATAGAAAAATATAGATAGATAGTGCCGTGGAGTTATTTTTCTAGATAGATAGATAGATAGATAGATAGATAGATAGATAGATAGAAGATAGATAGATAGATAGATAGATAGATAGATAGATAGATAGATAGATGAGATAGACAGACGAGACAGACAGACAGACAGACAGATAGATAGATAGATAGATAGATAGATAGATAAATAGATAGATAGACATGAGAGAGAGATACTGTAGATAGATATGAGAAAGGGAAGGAAGGAAACTATTAGATAGATTAGACTATTAGAGAGATAAAGCAATTTACTACTAGTGCCAGCTCTACCTTCCTGCAGATTGTGGTATTTTAACCCAATAATTTCCAGAATAAACAGCTTTAACAAAACAGCGATTATAATAGAAAATAAACACAAAAGACAAAGACAGAGAAATGCAAACAATTGCGCATTCCAAGAGCGGAACATATTGTCAGTATTAATGCTTGGGGGCAGAGATCATTTCCATAGGAACTGGATTGCATTGAGATGCTGATCTGGAAGCCTTCCCGCCAGAATCAGCCTTTTCATAATCGTCGTTCTGATCTTTTCTTCCTGAAAGTGATATGTGCGGATATTATATATGTTCTTTTCACCAGCTACACGACACGTATTAGAAAGGGATTCTTCATTTTAGAATGTGATCCTATCTCCATGGCGTGAGGAATTAATAAGGAGGTAGAAAGCTCTCTGTACTCACAGTTCTGTACAGACAGCAGCCTACATAAGGTACAGAGGCAGAGGATTATTACAAGTAATAGGGAAGAATCTTGAGACAGAGAAGGGAAAATATGCTAATTCTGGTCTGAAGAGCTTGCAATCATTGGAAAAGAGGCTTATACAAGAAGATATTTCTCATGTAAGGTTATACACCTAATTTCCAAGGTAACACTGACATGGAAAAGGTCTAAACTGACAGTAAATTTGAGAAACCAGTGTCAGGCAGCTGCTGCCAAGGCCAACTAAGAAGAACATAGTCCTGCCATTTTACAAATCACTAGTCAGACCACACATCGAGCATTGTGTACAGCAGTGGTAGGTGTCCAAAAAAGATATAGTAGGCTGGAATGGATTCAGAGGTGGCAACCAAAGTAATAAATGAAATGGATGGACTCTGGGACCCAGAAAAAAGAAATCTGAGGGATGACTTAATTCTAAGCAACAGTGGGGAAGGGGGGGCTGCATGGCCGTCCTATTCCAGCTGTGCACATATTCTGTGGAGTTTTGTGGGTCCCAGAACATAACACACCTGTAGAAAAACATATGTAACAGTCTTATGGTTCTGAAGTCTGAAGTCAGGAACCCAGTCATGTAAGGCTCCTCTTCTAAAAATCCTTCTTCCGCAAACATCACGTCCTTTACCAGAATACCAGCTTGTTCTATGGATGGGAAAGTCACGGGAATGTTACTTCCACTGTGGATGGGGCCAGAACTGTTCCTCTCTGTGGCACATGCATCGGTGAGGTGGAGGCAGGAATTTTGCGCATGCGCCAAGAAGAGGAATTGGCCCTGTTCTAAGCGGAAATAACATTCACCATAGGTCCAAAACCTGGTGAAGGATGTGACATTGGAGGAAGCAGGATTCTCAGAAGACCAGGTTCTAGAGAGGACAATCCATGTCACTTTGGAATGGAAAGTATATTACAAACTTTCTCCTACAGGTGTGCTACTAAGGTGCGTTTAGCGGAACCCGCTGTCTCCCAGAAAACCTCTTCTTAACCACTTCTTCCTTTTCCCCAAGGTTCCAGGTTTTTAGAAATTGTTCTGTCATCATCTTATTACAATTACTTTCTTCAAGGCATCTGATCAGAAGGTAGCATCCAATAAACACTTAACTCGCCATGAAGCTAATCACACCCCTGCTGCAAACAGCTCCGTAATCACCTGCAATAGCAGATGTGCCGCCAATCCCACTCATTCCTGTTATGAAAAGTTTGTTTTTACCGTTAAAAAAAAAGGAAAAAAAAAAACGACAGCGACGAGTAGTGATATTTCCGAACATTTTATCCGGGTTTCTAATTGCCATACAGAGATAATTCTGCGCATAGAATGTATTCTTAGTGGCGGTATGAATGGTCGGGTATGAACAGGCAGTGCACGGTGTCACGCTATAATTCTCTTGTCTTTGAATAGGTACATAATGAGTGTGTGGGCTGCACCGAGCCTCTGTGCCGCTGTCAGATGCCTTCGGTGCATGAACCAGAGTTTTTGAAGTCTGGGCTGCAGCTATAGAGAGACAAAAGCATAAAGTACATAAGCTAAGGGCACAACAACAATGTGTTACGTTATGTCTCCATCTTAAAAAAGAAACAATGTAACAAAAATGAGATGGTTTTGGAGGGGATTAAAGTAAGCAAGTGAAGTTTGAATGTTTAGATGTGGCCTTCATCTTCTTTGTTCTTGGCTTGAGGTATACAGAGATCATTGGAACAAGATGAGCATCTTTAAAAAAAAAGGTGATTTCAAGTAATTGTCAGGAGATGTTTATGGTATATGTGTCCGTGCAAGAACAGATTGAATTTTTATTACGAAAAGTTGTAGTCCTTAAAGTGGTTTTTCCACTTTCTATCAAGCCTTTTTGATATATTCTAATATGCGGCGGTCTATCACTTTCTAATATAGCATTCTTAACTGAATCGCCAGGGCGTAGACATTTCCTTCAGTCCCGTTTCTTCTATACTCTGCAGTTAGAGAATCAGAGGAATCCACCTACTTGACGACCATGAAAATTAGATGGGAGATCATGCTCCAGGACCAGGCTAACACTGGAAGACAATGCTGACATCAGAAGAAGTAGATGACAGTCACATGACTGGATTCCCGAGAGAGATATTCAGGTAAGGACACAAAACTAGAAAGTGATAGAGCGATTTAGAATATATGGAAGAGTGAAGTTTGAACGTTCAGATGTGGCCTTCATCACCTTTGTTCTTGGCTATGCCTTATGCAGAGATCAGTGGAGCAAGATGAGCATCTTTGACAAAAAGTGATTTCAAGTAACTCTGTCAGTAGATGCTTATGCTATATGTGTCTGTGCAAGAACAAATTGATTTTTTTATTGATAGAAGTTGGAGTCTTTAAAGGGGTTTCCCACTTTCTATCAAGCCTTTTTGATATATTCTAATATGCGGCCGTCTACCACTTTCTAATATAGCATTCTTAACTGGATCGCCAGGGAGTAGACAGTTCCTTCAGTTCCATTCTTCAAATCCTTTGCAGTCAGAGGAATGGAGGAATCCACCTACTTGACAATCATGAAAATTACATAGGAGAATGGAAGATTCTGCTGCAAGACAATGGACTTGACATCAGAAGAAGTAGATGACAGTCACATGACTGGATTCCTGAGAGAGATATTCAGGTAAGGACACTAAATTAGAAAGTGACAGAGCGATTTAGAATATATGGAAGACTGAAGTTTGAACGTTTAGATGTGACCTTCATCTCCTCTGTTCTTGGCTTGTGGTATGCAAAGATCAGTGGAGCAAGATGAGCATCTTTGAAAAAAAGTGATTTCAAGTAACTCTGTCAGGAGATGTTTATTATATATGTGTCCGTACAAGAACATATTGAATTTTTATTGCCAGAAGTCGAAGTTCTTAGAAAAGTTTTCTATCAAGCTTCTTCAATATATTCTGCTACTAGAGAGGTTGGACATCAGCTTACGCCCCTCTCCCCATTGAGAACATGTACGGCCCTGCCTGGAGTGCATGTTTATGGAGGGTCAGAAGGAATGGCCAATGAATGGGGGTTTGCCTGACACATATCTAGAGGTTATAGCCAGCCTTATTTATGCAGTTATCTACTTACGTTTTCATCATGCCAAGCTCCACCCCACCTCTCCCCACCTCCCATTGTCTTCCACACGCTGATATGATATGATAATGGAAGCAGAACTCATGGAGACTGCATTGTTTGCATCAATAGTCTCAACACAACGCATTTCATGAAATGTCATATTCACTTCGATACAGGCTGGTAATGATGACACGGAGAGAAGATTGGTCTTCAGAAGACAACAAGCATCGAATGACCCTCAAGAAATCAATAATGACTTCAGAGGAGGATGTGGAGATGGATTGCTCTGCACGCTTTTAGCATTTCCAATGATAAATCTTAGCGTAGCATCCTCCTCCATGATAGACATGATAGATTTATGTAAATGCTCTAATACAGACGCTGGACCTGAAATGTGCAGTTCATACATGGAAATCTACCGACATGTCTGAATGAAAGCAGTACTATAAAGGGCTTAAAAGCATCTTCAGCAGACTCAACCCTATTAAACCAGCCATATTACCTGGAAGGATTGTTCCTGCTGAGTAAAATGATACCCGCCTTGTGAAAATCAGTTGTAGCATTCCTGAAAAAAAAAAAATATTCTTAAAAATGAGGAGCTTCAGTGCCCTAATGGGTGGGGCCAGCAGTGGAAAACGGAGGAGTCAAGAACCCGCCCCTTCACTGCACTGGAACCCCCCAAATTCTCTGGAACGCTGCAACCGTTTTTCATAACACGGGCATCATTTTAATTAGCAGGATCCACCCTACCAGGCAGTATGACTGATTTAATAGGGTTGATCCTTGTATTGTAAGGGTATTTTTTAAGTATTGACTGGTTCTGTCCCTTTAATGCTGTTCCCTTCTATTATTGCCATTCTGTGTAATGATGTACTTTGTAATGTAGTACCCATCCCCCATTGTGCTGATAAGACCACCTCAGAGACATGTGTGCTGCATACTGGAGGAGGGGCTAAAAGATTTAAACTCTGTGACACACATACATTTGGGGGACTGCAGCTGAAACTTCATCCTAGGTAGAATGTAAGTATTGATTTGCCCCATCTGTTGTACACCCTGGGGTGTCGGTCATGTGTTATAACGTGGAAGACAGCCATGTGTTATAGCATGATTGACGGAGTCTCACCCCTTTTAGGCCAGTGATGTATTTACTTATTATTGTTCAGTATGTGATTTGTCTGTGTTATCTTATATTTAATCGCACTTAGTAAATATATATATATTCACTTACCCTGAGTAAGCTTATTAATTCTCAAACCTTTTGAATTCACTTTATGTCACAATCCTGCTGACCGGTGCTCTTTAAAGTCCTCAACAGTAACATTAGAGACTGTCAAATATTCATTACAGATAGACTCTTATCAAACTGATAAGAACTTAGTATAAATGAGTTTTTATAAGGTTAGGAGATCAGAGATAAGGTTTCACAGGAGCCATCAGCAGATGGGATGAGAATTGATACTCTTCAAACAGACTGATTTGTAACCCCTGTATTTCAAAAACGATTGAACATTTTTAATAAAGACCAATTGAAAAAGTGAATTTTAGCTCAAAATGAGTAAAATAAAACCATAAAAAATTGCCCTTGAAGGTGTCTAAGGTAGCCCTTGACTCTCATTATCTTAATTGACAATTAGGCTCCATTCACCCCACTGTAAGAAGAAATTGAAGATATTACGTATAGGGGTGAGAAGTGCGAGCTTGTGCTTACAGGTTAACAGACCAGCTAAGGATTGCTCAGTCCGGCAGCTCCCTTCATGCATGACTGCTCCAGGATTGTTCCATAAATGTTGGATGGCCTATCTGTCACACACCCTTTGAAGTCACCAGGCGACGCGCCAACTCTCTCCCCAGGAGCACCTCATTTAAAAAGGTAGATCCGGAAAAACGAATGTGGTTCATCTGTCATGTAATGGTTATTTGGCCGGGTTCTGTGTTAACCGCTGGCCTCTTCTTCACCCCCGCTCACCGGATTTTAAAGCCAACACTGCTGATCCATTGTGACATTGTATCAGAGTCCTAGTCATCATCGTTACAAAGACTGTAATGTATTACTAAAAGCACAAACCTTCTGCTGAACGACAGCATGTAACAAGGATCCACCGAGGAAAATGAGTACCTCAAAGGGATTGCATGACCCATATTTTAATACCATGTTGTTGTCATGGGCATATTTCTGCACTGATTAATTTTTAAATATATTGTTAAAGAGATCATTGCACCATTTTTTTACGTACCGTAGTACTTTAAATGTAATGCCTACCTAAAATGTAAAAATCATACTGTAGCTGCCAGCAGCCACCACTAGAGGGAGCTTACTGCATACTGCATTATCATAGAGGTCAATGTATGAGTAAGCTCCCTCTAGTGGTGACTGCAGGCAGAGTTTTATCATGTAATGTTTATGCAGGGGATTTGGAGCTGTGTGAATGGAGAGAAAATGGAGTTTCAACTGCTATAAGAATAAATTAAAAATATATAGAGTTTTGGCCTGATTTTGTAAAAAAAAATTGGTATTCAAGGGCAGAAATTTCAAGATAATCGTCAAGATAATGAATATGTCTTATCCATTTCTAACAATATTGTATAAAATAAAATTAAAAAAAACATTGGGTTATGATAATATGACTTTAAAAATGAGTCACCAAGAAAAAAAAGAGCAGTAGTCAGCAGTAGCAACCCTATTACACCAAATCACACTGTCTGGCAGGGTTGATCCTGCGGCTTAAACTTTTACTTACCATGTGACAATTGGTTGTGGTATTCATGAGAAAAAAGTCTTATATTATTTAGGCATGTGAGGGTTTCAGTGCACCAAGGCATTGGCTCCTTCACTTTCCAGTGCTGGCCATGTCTTTTGGTGACCTGAAGTCCTCCTTTGTAGAAAGAATAAAAGTATTTTTTTTTCTCAGGAACGTCACAACCGGTTTCCACAAAACTGGTATCATTTCGATCAGTAGAATCAACCCTATCACACAGTATGCCTGACATAAAAGGGTTGATCCTGCTGAATGATGATCTTTGGTCATATCTGATTTTAGGAAAGCTGAGTGACAACTCAATGGATCAACTAGATTGTTTTCACTACCAAGTTGGTTGTGTTGCATACAATGGTGACATATGGCACTCTTTGGCGATACAGTGGCATATATCGCACCCCCCTGTTGGAGAATATTCATTATATAAAACTCTGCCTAGTTGTGCATGGACATTATAAGACGTAATGTATCTCAGCTAAACTGAAAAGCCTTTCGAAGTCTGGGAAAGCTGGGTGACAACCAGAATGGCCACTATCACAGAACTGACAACCTACTCTTTGAGACTAGAAAAGAGACTCTTTGAGACTAGCAGAGAAAACTTTTTTTGTAGCTTACATACTGGCTGCTACCCAACTTTCCTAGGAACAGATGTTATAAAAAGTTGAATAGAGGACTCATATATAGAGAGCATTGTCTCAACTGAGCGGTATTATTACACTTTATTAATTCTGTACACATGGGATGTAATACTGCCCTGGGCCATCAAGGGCTGCGGTCTATGGGGAGGGAGAGATGGTGTGACACAGTATAATGGCCTGGGGGTTAAACAATGCAGATATTGGTCTATAGAGCAATGACAGGCCCTCATTTTTTAATAAAATACAGTATACCGAGCTCCTCGTGTCACAAAGGTCACCCCCTGCCACTAAAATCAATATATACCGCCTGCCCATGTTCTATCATCCCCAGTTACTGCAATTTTTACATCCCTATAATGAACACCTGGTATTGTAGATCCTTCACTGCCTTACATTACTAATAAACCCTTCACTATTTATACACTGAATGGCGGTATTATTAGGACACTGAATGTAGATATTGTGTGCACCATATAGTAGCATTATTTGGATATTGTACGTAGGTATTATTATCAGTGTTATATGGGCACTGTTAGCATTAGTCTGTTATTGTGTAGAGGTATAATTTAGGAATTTAGGCACTGTATGCCATGCCAGTGTTATAAGGACTCTGAATGGGAAAGTTATTCGGTCACTACAGTATATGACAGTATTATGTTGGCTATATATGGTAGTATTATTTGGATATTATGTGGAGGCCTAACCTAAGCACTGGATGGCAGTATTATTTGGCATTGAATATCATGTGCTTGTAATAAGTGGTCACTGTATGGTACCATTATTTGAATATTTTATGCAGGTCTTTTTAGGAATTGTATAGCGGTATTATTTGGACACCAACAGTATTTTGTGATAAATATCTGGTAGCATTATTTTATATTATATACAGGTTTAATTTGGACACTATATTGTGGCATTATTTGAATACTGGATGGCAGTGTTGTGTTATAAAAATATGGTGGCGTTCAGTAGGCACAACATGGAAGCATTTTTTTAATATTGTATGTATTTAGATTCTGGCTATCGATATTATTTGATGACTGGATGTCAATATTACGCAGTAAAGATATGGCATCTTTACAGTATACTGTTATGATATGGTAGCATTATCCGGATATTGTACAGGCAAATCACTTAGGCATTGTATGACAGCATCCTGTGTAGCGGTATTATGTGGACATTGTATGGAATTATTAGGGCTCATTCAGACGGCCGTATGCTCTCCGCAGAAATACGGATCCGTTTTTTTACGGATTAGACACTTCCCCATTCACTTCAAAGGGGCCCTTTTCTTCTGTTCCACAGCACCGCAAATTCACTGAAACATGTCCTATACTTGTCAGTGAAAATCAGGACGTGGCCCCATTGAAGTCTATGGGTCCGCAAAAATACGGAAAGCAATCCGTTTTTTTGTGGACATGCTGAACTGTCAGCAAAAAAAACGGATCCATATTTTTGCGGACAGCATACAGCCGTCTGAATGAGCCCTTATTTTTCACTAGTAGTTTTAAGGTATAAACTGATGCAGGTAAAACGTGCTTATAATTCTATTAAAATTACGGTCGAAGTCTTCTTCTACTTTCTGCCCACGGCCCTATTTTGTCTAACACCAGCCCTGCCTCCCCCTTGGCCCCCAATAAGTGTAAACCGCTCTTTTCTTTTTCACCAGTGTTTGCTACGTCCAGGCTTCGGCTAGAACATCAATCAGGACTTTGTTCATTTACATATCCATATCATTTAAAGACACTTAATGGTGCTGGTTCGGAATACGCAGCGAGTGCCAATACAATTATGTCTCCGTCCCTGAATCCCTTTTATGTTCTTTGTGGGCACAGCGAGGACTCTCGGCGAAACATTTTATTTCAATTTATAATTAACTCGCGCCTAAGGGTCTGTCCGCCGAGCACGCCGACCTCCCAGCTGTAGAAATCCTGATTTATTCTGAGCTTTCCAGGCTACTGTCCACTTATATCTTTATATTAATACAGAATTCCGGGAGCTCCGGATAGAAAGAATACAGAATCCTGACAGTGATCTTCTCCATCAGCATAAAGCTATAACTGTATGATGTGTGCACTGTACATATGTCCTTACTGAGAGTAACCTACAAATTATATCATGCCTGGTTAAGGAAAATGTGACCATGCCCCCAGTGGCCAAAAAAAAACTGTAAAGTTATGGCCACTAGGGGTCTCACTTCCATCTAATGTACTGTTCACTGGCTGTTGTCAGGTGATATCTATCCATGGTAAGAATCAGAAGATGGCTGAGTGGAAATGGGGGCGTGTCAGAGCTAGCGGAGATCCACAATCTGATAACAGATCTACACTGGTTCTGAACATCACAGGAGCCTCCTGCCTTTCTATAAGTGGGATCTCCCCTCCTTATCTATTCTGTAAGCTCCAAAGCTGAAAATATGCATAGCAAGTAGTAAGGAAAAGGATTTGACAGTGGTACAGTGCTGGTGGATTCCACAGAAGGGATATCTCTCCTGCTTGTGAGAGAAATGCATCTAGCTGTGCAGCTAAAACAGAGAATGATATGGCTGAAAAAGACAACAGGAAAGCCCAAAAATACCTGTTTTTTCACAGTTATGATTGTACAATGAAGCACAGCCATTAAGCAAACTTTTGTTGAAACTCAGGTACGCTTTAAGCATGACACTCTTCTATTGAACTCAATGGGCTTCCAATGTAAAAAATGAACGCGCAAGTCTTCATTTTCCCTGCTACGCTACCACAGGTGAAATGGACATTAATCTCCCCCTCCTTATCTATTCTGTAAGCTTCGGAGCTGAAAATATGCATAGCGAGTAGTAAGGCAAAGGATTTCACAGCAGTACAGTGCTGGTAGATTTCACAGAAGGAATAGCTCTCCTGCTTGTGAGTGAAATGCATCTAGCTGTGCAGCTAAAACAGAGAATTATATGGCGAAAAAGACAACAGGAAAGCCCAAACAGAGAAATATATGGTGCAAAAGACAGCAGGAAAGCCCAAAAAATACCCGTTACTTCACAGTGATGATTGTACAAAGAAGCACAGCCATTATGCAAACTTTTGTTAAAAACTCAGGTCCGCTTTAAGCATGACATTCTTCTATTGAGCTCAATGGGCTGATAATGTAACAAAAGGACATCTAAGTCTTCATTTCCCCTGCTGCGCCACCACAGATGAAATCAACCATTATACAGATTTGGCTATACATAGGGTAGAGTAAACACCTGATAGGGAAAAAGGTAATCATGCACCTAGTGGCCAAAAGTGGAATTACAAGACTTTTATATAAGACTTTTTATACCCTGCAGCCCCACCGCAGGCAAAATGAATAAAGACAACATTCCTATTGAAACCAAAGGGCTTTCCATGTAACAAACAGACATGCAAGTTTTCATTTTCCCTGCAGCGCCTCCACAGGTAAAATTAAGCATCACACAGATTTGGTTAGAAATGCATGATGTGTGCACTGTATATATGTCCTTCATAAGATAACACTACAAATTATATTATAGAGTGAATACCGGGCATAGAAAAAGTTGCCATGCACCTAGTGGCCAAAAGTGGAACTACAACTCTATTTTAAAACGTCTTCTTATTCCCTGCAGCACCACCACAGGTGAAGTTGAGTATTACAATGTTCCTAGTCAAATCAACAGGCAGTCCATGTAATATATTGTCATGTCGGACCTCATGAATGTCTACTCTGGCTAATAGATGAACGTAAGATCCCAATATATAGCGGTCCTTTGCATTGTCTCATCTTGAACTTGTCCATGGGACTTCTAAAGTTGTCTTGAACTGACCAACATTTTTTTGTGTTTTCTCCAGGTTGTAACCTAGCGGAGAACCTACTGTATTGGCCATTAGCACATTTTTCAATGCTTTACACAGAAAGTAAATGGAAGCGAAAAGGCTAACGCGTTTTTGGATACAATGGAAGCATCCTGTTGTTTCTCGGATCGAGTGATGTATAAGCAGCCTTTCTCCGTAGGATTCTGGGTCATTAATAATTTAGGATGATGTTAAACTGATTTACTACCTGGGGCTAAAACAGTGAAAGCATCTGTTCCATCACTTACTTTACAAAGAACTGACTGCCGTGGTGTCCTATGGAGGTCACTTGTATCGGAAAGTCTCACCACCACCATGTAAAGCCCAGAGTGATTTATAGGAACCACTGTCCTCTATCTTATGGCACAAAGAGGTAACCATTGTAGCAGCACAGTATATATGTGGGGACGCCACATGGAGGCATGGAGGTAATAAATAGGGTAAGTTCCCGTCTGGACTGAGGTCACCTTGCCGTGGTGGGTGGGCACTGATATTTATTTTATTAAAATGTATTTGCTAAGAATTTCCTGTTTATTTATCATATGGAATGTGGTATTACATTATATATTCTGTAGATTTTGCATTTAACGCTTGGAAAGTGCTCTGCGTTTTTCATAAATAGTGGCCCTGTAAATCCAAGTATCTATTCCTCATATCGTTCAGGACATGTTTATCAGGTGTCGATCCAGAAGAAGGATAAAAAACAACCCCTCTGAGCCCCGTGCCAAAGGTCCTGATTTAGGGAAACTACAGTAACTCCAGGAGCCATTGTCTGTTGGCTGTTGTGGCAGTTAGCCGGGATATTCATTAGGTTGCATCTAGCAACCAATCACAGCTCAGCTTCTATTTTGTTATAGGTCATTAATATGAGTGATAAATGGTTGCTATAGGCAACAAAGGACATTCTTAGTATAGGACACCTTATGTGGGAGTTAATATGATTGTGATTGCGAAGCTTAGCCAATGTTGTTGTAGAGGCTGATGTAATTCACATGACCTTAAGTGAATACTAATTCTGGGGGGGTTTATATATATATATTACTGTCAATGAAAGACAATAATGCCCCGCTGTGGAGGTCTTTGTTGGGGGGGCGGGTAGGGTGTTGTGGAGGTCACTGTTAAAGGAGCGGGGCTGCTGTGAAGGTCAAACTTGAGGGGGTGGGCTGCTGTGGAGGTCACATTTTAAGGAGGCAGGGCACTGTGGGGGGTTAGTGTTAAAGAGTGGGGGGCTGTGGAGGTCACTGTTAAGGGGGATAATGTTGATATCTTTTAACGACACACACAAACATTAAATGAAATAGATGAAATATACCTGTGTGAAGCCGGGTCCTTCTGCTAACATATATATATATATATATATATATATATACATACACAAATGTATGTGCCCATGTGTAGCTGCATGCCTATGTATTGGTGTCTACGTGTGTATGTGTATCTACGTATACATGTGTGTCTATGTACAAGTATGTTGTGTGCATGTGTGTATGAAAATCTATGTACAATATGTGTATGAATATCTATGTACAGTATGTGTATGTGCATGAATATCTATGTACAGTATGTGTGTGTATGAATATCTATGTACAGTATGTATATGAATATTTATGTACAGTATGTGTATGAATATCTATGTACAGTATGTGTATGAATATCTATGTATAGTATGTGTATGAATATCTATGTACAGTAGGTGTATGAATATCTATGTACAGTATGTGTATGTGCATGAATATCTATGTACAGTATGTGTGTGTATGAATATCTATGTACAGTATGTATATGAATATTTATGTACAGTATGTGTATGAATATCTATGTACAGTATGTGTATGTATATCTATGTACAGTATGTGTATGAATATATATGTACAGTATGTGTATGTGCATGAATATCTATGTACAGTATGTGTGTGTATGAATATCTATGTACAGTATGTATATGAATATTTATGTACAGTATGTGTATGAATATCTATGTACAGTATGTGTATGTATATCTATGTACAGTATGTGCATGAATATCTATGTACAGTATGTGCATGAATATCTATGTACAGTATGTGTATGAATATCTATGTACATTATGTGTATGAATATCTATGTATAGTATGTGTATGAATATCTATGTACAGTAGGTGTATGAATATCTATGTACAGTATGTGTATGTGTATGAATATCTATGTACAGTATGTGTATGAATATCTATGTACAGTATGTGTGTATGAATATCTATGTACAGTATGTGTATGAATATCTATGTACAGTATGTGTATGAATATCTATGTACAGTATGTGTATGAATGTGTATGAATATCTATGTACAGTATGTGTGTATGAATATCTATGTACAGTATGTGTATGAATATCTATGTACAGTATGTGTATGAATATCTATGTACAGTATGTGTGTATGAATATCTATGTAGAGTATATGTATGAATATCTATGTACAGTATGTGCATGAATATCTATGTAAAGTATGTGTATGAATATCTATGTACAGTATGTGTATTAATATCTATGTACAGTATGTGTATTAATATCTATGTACAGTATGTGTATGAATGTGTGTGTCTATGTGCATGACAGTGAGTGTGAATGTGTGTGCGTCTCTGTATACACTGTATGTGTGTGTGTAATATATATCCATTCTTATTTCCTCTCTTGATGCCCTTTCTGCATAACAATGGGTGTGTTAAATACATTCTTTCAAAGGCTGTTCATGTCTTTCATGGAGAGATAACACACTACACTGGCTACACAGATATATGTATATATTAAGTGTATATATGTTTTCACTTCGGCCTTGTATCCTAGATTTGCAAATACAGCAAAACCCCCCTCCGATTATTTTATAAAAATGCATAAATCACATTTCCAGGAACTTGCCCAATTTACGGTCCTTGCTCCCCGGAGTATCATTTCACCTTGCTGCCTCAGCAGACACTCATTGATCTGACCTCCAGCATCCGGGCCCCGCAGCTTTCCTCTGCGCTGATACATTTTCATAACTCATGGGCGCTGAGTGGAAGCTCAGTCATGCATCTCCTATCCAAACAGCTGGGAGAGCAGCACCGCAGAGCGCTTCCCACTAATACCTGCATCATTACCAACCATTTATGGGGTAATGTAGCCTTTCCTGTGATTCAGTATGATTACACTCACTGCCATGCTAATGGACGCTGGCATGCCTGATATAATGGTCGTCTTATTCCCCCCACAGGGCCACTTATCTTTCCAATTTGTAAGATGGAGACCGAGCTTACTTTCCTTCGGCAAACATAAGCTCTTTTAATGGGACAAATAAAACGACTGCCGACTTTGGTCAGCGACGACCTGGAGAATGTAATTTAGGCGCGATAGCGGTCTCTTACATGGATGCGTCATGTAACATCCACTACGGTCTTGTCATAAATACAATTCATTCAAACATTACATAGCAATGTGATATTCCTCTTCCTACCCATAGGGGGCAGTGTTATTTCTCATCTGGCCTCTGTACAAGAATCCCTTACAGTCAATGCTACACACTGTGCCATTGCATGGGGCCTCCATGAATCACTATACTGTAACCTAGAATCAATACTTCTAGAGGGGGATGCCTCTGTAATATTAGAGCACAGGCCTCCATGAATCACTATACCGTAACCTAGAATCAATACTTCTAGATGGGGTGCCTCTGTAATAGTAGAGTACAGGCCTCCATGAATCACTATACTATACCCTAGAATCAATACTTCTAGAGGGGGGGTGCCTCTGTAATAGTAGAGTACAGGCCTCCATGAATCACTATACTGTAACCTAGAATCAATACTTCTAGATGGGGTGCCTCTGTAATAGTAGAGTACAGGCCTCCATGAATCACTATACTGTACCATAGAATCAATACTTCTAGAGGGGATGCCTCTATAATATTAGAGCACAGGCCTCCATGAATCACTATACTATACCCTAGAATCAATACTTCTAGAGGGGGGGTGCCTCTGTAATAGTAGAGTACAGGCCTCCATGAATCACTATACTGTACCATAGAATCAATACTTCTAGAGGGGGATGCCTCTGTAATATTAGAGCACAGGCCTCCATGAATCACTATACTGTAACCTAGAATCAATACTTCTAGATGGGGTGCCTCTGTAATAGTAGAGTACAGGCCTCCATGAATCACTATACTGTACCATAGAATCAATACTTCTAGAGGGGATGCCTCTGTAATATTAGAGCACAGGCCTCCATGAATCACTATACCGTAACCTAGAATCAATACTTCTAGATGGGGTGCCTCTGTAATAGTAGAGTACAGGCCTCCATGAATCACTATACTGTACCATAGAATCAATACTTCTAGAGGGGGATGCCTCTGTAATATTAGAGCACAGGCCTCCGTAAATGACTATACTGTACCCTAGAATCAATACTTCTAGAGGGGGATGCCTCTGTACTATTAAAGCATAGGTCTCCGTATATCATGATACTGTACGCTAGAATCAATACTTCTATAGGGGGGGTGCCTCTGTAAAATTAGAGCACGGGTCTCCGTAAATCACCATATTGTACCCTAGAATTAATACTTCTAGAGGGGGATGCCTCTGTGACATTAGAGCACGGGCCTCCATAAATCACTATACTGTATCTGAGAATTAATACTTCTAGAGGGGGATGCCTCTATAATATTAGAGCACAGGCCTCCATGAATCACTATACTGTACCCGAGAATCAATACTTCTAGAGGGGGATGCCTCTGTAATAGTAGAGTACAGGCCTCCATGAATCACTATACTGTACCTGAGAATCAATACTTCTAGAGGGGGATGCCTCTGTAATATTAGAGCACGGGCAGCCATAGATCACTATACTATACCCGAGAATCAATACTTCTAGAGGGGGATGCCTCTATAATATTAGAGCACGGGCAGCCATAGATCACTATACTATACCCGAGAATCAATACTTCTAGAGGGGGATGCCTCTGTAATATTAGAGCACGGGCAGCCATAGATCACTATACTATACCCTAGAATCAATACTTCTAGTGGGGGATGCCTCTATAATATTACAGCATAGGCCTCCGTAAATGAATATACTGTATCTGGGAATCAATACTTCTAGAGGGGGGAGCCTCTGTAATATTAAAGCATAGGTCTCCGTATATCATGATACTGTACGCTAGAATCAATACTTCTATAGGGGATGCCTCTGTAAAATTAGAGCACAGGTCTCCGTAAATCACTATACTGTATCTGAGAATCAATACTTCTGGGGGGGGATTTGCCTCTTTAATATTAGAGCACAGGTCTCCGTAAATGACTATACTGTACCTTAGAATAAATACTTCTAGAGGAGGATGCCTCTGCGATATTACAGCATGGGCCTCAGCCCGGGCCTCAATAAATCATTATACTGTACCCTAGATTTAATACTTCTAGAGGGGGGTGCCTCTGTAATATTGGAGCACACCACCATTTTTTTCTTGTGGATACTCAAAGAATAATGCAAAATTAGATTCACATAGAGGTACATTATGCCTCCCTTCAAAAAATAAAATAAAAACTATATTTAAAAAAAAGGTGGTATGTAAGCCACTTTCTTTCTCTCTGTCCTCAGCAAGGTGGAAGTAAAGTGCCGAAGAAACTTAAATTAAGTTTCCATCTTAGACTAGTATGGCATATTCAACAAAATATGCCATAAACATCTGAAAGAAGAGGGTCCAACATCTGGAAAGCACACCTGTCTCCAGAAGATGGGTTCCCTGAACCCAATCCTGCCTGGGGAGAAAGCCTCTGACCAAAGCTTTTGGGCACAGATTGAATGGAAAAGTGACCATAGAAGTGAATGGAGAGAGCCACACTCATGTCCCTGGACTCTTCAAGCTGCCTCATCAGGTGGGACAGGAGTCCTTAGTCATGGAGCCTATACAGCCTATATATCTTATACATCTTCAGTAGAGATGAATTGATAGGAACCTTGAAAGAAATGGGAGTTTTTTGTAAGACTTTTGTAAAGAAAAGGTTACAAAATTATATATTTTACTTTTAAATTACAGGATGAGATTGTGTTTGATTCTTCCCTGATTTCAAATTGTATTCGAGAACAAAGGATGGGAACAAATATATCTAATCTCTTTTTTTTTTTAACACCGTTTTATATATTTTTGTTGATGGCAAATTTGTTCCTTTGAATTTATTGCCTTTTGTCTGGTCGTGGTTTCCATATATCGCTGTGTCTCATTGACAATAGAATTTCTCAGGCACGCGTTTATTTTTCACTTTGCGAGAACCAAGCAGTCAAACAATAACTTTCTGAAATAGTCGTCTTACGTGATTCTTAGAGATAAATTACCAAGATATTTTACTATGTTGAATGACATTGTGTATAACGGCTTCTAAAAACAAGACTCCTACCAACAGAATAGTAAAAGTATGCAGCTGAGGTCCCAAAAGTTCAATGGTTTCCAAAAAAAAGCAAGACTATAAAGAAGTTTTAAAGATTTTTTAAGAAAGAGAGAGAGGCTAGAAATTGTGTCTCTCTCAACAAAGTATATGCGTTGTTTAAGGGGTATTCTTTCTTATTATGGAGAGCCCCCAGTACGTTTGCACAGTATTGTAGGCCAGGCAATGCTCCTCTGGGTTTCTGGAAAAGATATTCAAATTAGCTTTCCTAAGCCTATCTGATGCCAACAGATGTTAGAGATAATTTGCATATATTTTTCCCAGAAATCAAGAGGAGCATTGTCTAGCCTACTATAGTCATCAAGTGGTCTCCGTAATAGAAGTAGTACCCACCCTCCCTAAACTAATCACTACGAATACTATTTGTATTGTTAAAATGCACCTAACTGAAAAAAAATGAAACAAATTTTAAATTAAAAAATCTTCCATTGCTTTGTGTATCAATCGTCTATGTGTCTCCATGGTTACAGACTACAAGCAACACCTGTGTAGTCTGATCTAAAATTCATGCTCAGTTTCACCCTTCTCCTGTTAAACTGTGTGATAATTACAGAGAGAGAACTGCAGCAGAAAGCACACACCCCTCAGCTGTGATAGGGAGAGAGTTGCAGGAGAAAGTCCATGACCCCTGAGCTGTGATAGGGAGAAAACTGCTGCATAAAGGACACACACCCTGATCGGGAGAGAGCTGCACAGAATGGACACATGTGATAGGGAGAGCTACAGCAGAAAGGACACCCCCTTTCAACTGTGATTCGGAGAGATCTGCATGAGAAAGTACATGTCCCCGAGCTGTGATAGAGAGAAAGCTTCAGCAGAACAGACACACCCCCTTAGCTGTGATAAGGAGAGAGCTGCGGAAGAGAGTACACGTCCCCTCATGTGTGATAGGGAGAGAGCTACAGCAAAATGGACACACCCTCTGAGCCGTGATAAGAATAGAGCTTTATCGTTATCTGTTCAGGGGCATAGTTTGTGGGGCACATACGGGGGCATTATATTGTGTTAGGGGCACATAAGGGACACGATGTATGTTTGGGGGAGCTTAAAGGGGCATTATTCGGTGTTGCAGCACATAAGAGGAACAGCATTGTGTTGGGGCAGATAGGGGGGTATTATTCTGTATTGTAGCACACAAGTTTGTGTTGGGACACATAAGAAGGCTTTATGCTTTCTACGGGGCATCATAATGTGTAAGGGGCACATAAGGGGACATTATACTGTGAAGGGGGGTACATAAAGGGCATCCTGTTAGCGTTGTGACACTGGCGGAGCTTAGCAGTGATATGGGGTGGAGCTTAGCTATCTGCAGGGTGGAGCTTAGCTATCTGCAGGGTGGAGCTTATAGGTATGACAGGGGCCAACAGATATAACTTTACTCGTAGCCCTGAGGCCAGATTATGTAATCTAACACAGCTCTTTCCAGAGCACAGCCGGGGAATAGGGCGCAGTATAAATATGAAAATTAGTGATCTGGATTCTTTATGTGGAGTAGTATTCATGTCGTGCTGCAGATTATAGTTCTTATTCGAGATGACAGACTCCCTTTAACATGCTATGCCGGTAGAGTTATACTAATGGAGGCAAGGGCTGCAATTACCACCCAAAAGGCAAAATAGGGAGGGGGGAAGACGCTGAAAAGAAGCAACTTCTGTCTCTTTGGAGACCCAAAGCAAAAGGCTTATGTAAAAAATAATAACTGCTGCAACTTATTATATACTTATAATACTTCAGCCGTACATTATCAATTCCATCAACTCCAAGAAAGCGTTGACGTAAGGGATGCAAATGAGCTCTTAAGTGTCTTCACGCCGACTAAAGAGCTCACTCCCCAAGGAGAGATCGTAACCCCCCAAAGCCTAGGAGTCAGAACGCCTGAGTTACTACATGACTGAGCATTGCTGAGCCGGAGGAAGGGAAACGAATTCATCATTTCTATTAGACGCCTTGTGTCAAGAAAAAACATAAAATAGCCTTTAAGTAACAATTATAAGACGCATTTCAGATGACGGCACCATGGATGTTGAGAGGAGCCACCTACCCGTGACGCTGAGCTCTGCAGAGGCGCTGCTGTTCTCGCTTTTGTAGGTAACCACACAGGTGTATGCGCCTGAATCATCGTCCGTCACGTTAGTAATTAGCAGATTGCTGCTTCCGAGAAGAGAATATTTTCTTGTCCTGAAATAAGGAAATAAGGAGTTGATGATATTGAAGGTCACACTACATAAGATATGAGCTTAGTTTGTAGCTTTTCCAAGACTTACTGATGGTGGATCCTCAGGATAGGTCATCACTATCAGATCATTGGTGGTATCATTTTGGACAGCCTCTGGTGCCAGAAACTCTACAGTAGATGGAGCCAAAGGCAGAAGGTTCCATCCACTACGTGGTGTCCTACCAGTCGCATCCCATTCTTATGACTGCAGGAGGTGGGCGTTGGAAACCACAACATGGAAAGAGCCGTCCTAGTTTCTAGTGCCGGGGGTCACCCGACACAGTTGATCAGTGAGAGCGCCAAGATGTAAGACCCCCCCTATCCATCTGATTTTGATGACTTATCCTGAGAAAAAGTCATCAATGTCTAAGTCCCAAAAAACTTCTTTAACTTGGAAAATACTTGAAGATGTGGCAGTGTTTAAAGCATACTTCTTAGGCTACTTTCACATCTGTGTTTTTGCTGTCCGGTTTTAAGATCCGGCATGGGATCTCAAAACCATGGCAAAATTCTTCTGTTATAATAATACAACCGGCTGCATCCGTTCAGAACAGATCCGGTTGTATTAAATCGAAAATGAAGAAACTGGACCCGACACTAAAACCATTGTAAGTCCATGGGCGTTGGACATGAAAAAAACGGATCTGGCACCATTGACTTACATGGATTTTGGTGCCGAATCTGGCTTCTTCATTTTTACCATGCCGCACACAAAAACGTTGCTTGTGAGTCCATGGGCGTTGGATCATTTTTTTCGGACACGGAAAAACCGGATCCGGCACCATTGACTTATATGGATTTTGGTGCCGAATCTGGCTTCTCCCAACAAACGTTAGTTTCACATGCCGCACACAAAAACGTTGCTTGTATCGGTTTTGTGTCCGGCATGGGAACCCAACAAACGGAAATGGAATGTATTCTGGTACGCTCCGTTCCAGTTTGTTCAGTTTTGTCAACATTAACAATGATTGGGGACAAAACTGAAGCATTTTCCTTGGGTTTTGAGAACCTGTGCCGGACGCAGATGTAAAAGTAGTCTTAGCGTTGAATGAACAGACATTGTCAGGTCTAAAGGGAACAGGGGCGTAACTACCATAGTGGCAGACCATTCGACTGCTATGGGGCCCAGGACAAGAAGGGGCCCAGTCTTAGTTGGGATTATCTCCGCTTCTACTGGAGGTGAAAACTTGGTCAGGACTCTACCCTCTAAAGGAACAACTTTTAGTAAATGAAGCAGTGGAGAAATGGCCCAAGGGTCATTGAAAGGGGTTTAGGCAGAAACCCTTCTGTCCTGTGTGGGGGGCCCGGTCTGATCCTTGCTATGGGGCCCTTACTTCTCTATGTACACCACTGGTTGCAAGTCATGAAAGTCAATTCAGACGAAATTACTGTATAATCCAAAATGACGAAGACATTTTTTTAGAGAAATGTTTTTTCTACCCAGTTATTTGTGTGTTTAAAACCCACACGTATTCTGTATGATTGCATTTACTTCATTGTTCTTCGCTGGGTTTTCAAGCCCCTATTTGCCTGGCAGTCCTGTAATTTCCCACTCTGCAGTCAGTGAAGTGTATGATGCATCTCGGAAAAAAATACAATAGTCTTTTCCAACGGAACAATCCGGCAAAATCAGAATTAATGATATCTCAGCTTGCAGGTGTTACATGTTATCTCTTGCACTTTCCGCAAAGTTGTCATTACATCTGAAAGCTGCGTATTCTATGAATTTGTAATGATTGAAGAATAACATGCAGCCATTTCCAAGACCTCATAAAAGGAAGCAAGTAAGAAGGCAGAATTATACCGAGTAATAAAACGTGATGTATTAAATACAATTCTGCCACTAAAAATCAGAAAGAAGAAATAAAATGTAGCCATAGTGAGAAATTCATACTGCTGAGAGAGGAATACAACCGTAAATTGGAGCTGAAATTGGTAACAAATGGTAATATCTAACGGATTTTTGTCTTCAAGGTCAGTGCCGACCGTATATTGGCTTTTTGCTATGTCATTTAGTATAAAATGGTCCCTAGAAATTAGGTTAAATCTGTAGGAAAACCTTCAGTTGTTGTGGAGGAGCCTTAGAGTTTGTTTCTCTGATCCAAATTAAAGCTGTTAGTTTAATGTGCACGGAAGAACCACACTGATACTAAGCGAGTATCAAGGCAGAACTCCTTCACAGTGTGGGATTAGACAGCACAATCTGCTGCCGGCAAGCTTAAAAATCCAGATTGCCCGATGAACAAGGGTTTGCTTGCTCATCGGGTAATTGGTGGCAGTATTACACTGCCACATCATCGCTAACGAGAGTTAGCTCATTAGCGATTATCTGGCCGACTATCGGCCAGTGTAATACAGGCTTAAAGAGGTTCAGCTCCATCTCTTCTCCATCTCTTCAACAGGTTGTCCAGCTCTGAACCCAGATATAACCGGTTCTTCACCCCTCCAGCCCCTTTAAGTTGAGCATAGGAGCATTTCTTACTCCGATGCTCTCCCTTGCCCTGCTTTTCCATCATATCCGGTGACGTACCGGGCTTCTGCTTGGTGGAGGCTTCTGCCTAGCAGTGAGTCCGGTGATGTCACTGGGACTAATGGGCAAGGTTTTAGTGCTGCCCTAGCCTGTAAAACAGCCTAAGGCAGCATTAAAGACCGCCCATTAGTGCCGGTGACATCACCGGGATCACTGCTAGATGGAAGTCTCCGCCTAAAAAAAATATAAATAAACTGCCCTTGCCCTGCGCGATGTAAAGGGGAGCATCAGGGTATTTCATGCCCCGATGCTCCACTCAGAAGGGCTGGAGGGTCGAAGAAGGGGGTGTGTCCTGGATCAAAGCTGGACAACCCCTTTAAGAGATGGAGAAGGAAGACTCTGGGTGACTGAGTGACCATGGTGTCTGCACCTTTGATAGAACAACTTAACCACATATTTCTAGATTTCTTTGGTAACTAGTGTTACATGCCTGGTTGGTATGACTTCTTCTCCTCGCATCCACAACACGGTTGGTGTAGGATACCCAGACGCTGCACATTCGAGAACCGCGTCCTGTCCTTCAATGACCGCAAGGTTTGAAGGTCTTTGTAGGAAGATTTGTTGTCGATGTAACCCAGATTCTGCAAAGGAAGAAGAATATTCAGTGAAGTACATTTTTTTGGAGGAGCGTACTTTTCCTTGGACATTTTTGAACTGAGGATAAAAGTTGTGAAAAATATTAAACATAGGGAAATGACATTTGTTAAAAAAAGGTAATTTACATTCTCAGTTTAATAAGAGACCTGTGATTGGATTTTGTCTACTCTGTATATTTTACCAGCTTCTTATTGCAGCCATGAGCAATAGAGAATGGTAGATAGATAGATAGATAGATAGATAGATAGATAGATAGATAGATATGAGATAGATAGATAGATATGAGATAGATAGATAGATAGATATGAAATAGATATGAGATAGATATGAGATAGATAGATAGATATGATAGATAGATATGAGATAGATAGATAGATAGATAGATAGATAGATAGATAGATAGATAGATAGATAGATATGAGATAGATAGATATGAGATAGATAGATATGAGATAGATAGATAAATAGATAGATAAATATGAGATAGATAGATAGATAGATAGATAGATAGATAGATAGATAGATAGATAGATAGATAGATAGATATGAGATAGATAGATTTGAGATAGATAGATAGAAAGATAGATAGATAGATAGATAGATATGAGATATATAGATAGAAAGATAGATAGATATGAGATAGATAGATAGATAGATAGATAGATAGATATGAGATAGATAGATAGATAGATAGATAGATATGAGATAGATAGATAGATAGATAGATAGATAGATAGATAGATAGATAGATATGAGATATATAGATAGATAGATAGATAGATAGATAGATAGATATGAGATAGATAGATAGATAGATATGAGATATATAGATAGATAGATAGATAGATAGATAGATAGATAGATAGATATGAGATAGATAGATAGATAGATAGATAGATAGATAGACAGACTTGCCGCCCTTTGCAGTCCTAGCAGAGTGCTGCCTGAGGCAAAAGCCTCCCATTGCCTCATGAATGGTGCGCTGCTGCTCTTTGTCCACTTTAGGGGTCCAACTGCTAGGACCTACACTTATCTGATACTAATGGCAAGTCCTAATCATGTGCCATCAGTGTCTGAGATATACCAACCACTTTAAGGAAGCTGTATGAGAACTAGTTTCAGGTACAGGCTTAGCAGGCTGGAGAGCAGAACCTGCTGGTGTGAAGGGTCCAAGCTTATCTGTGTGATGGAGCTTGATGGTGTGATGGTTCCCCCCTACCCCTTCCCCAAAACATAGCTTGGCTTGGGGCTACAGAAATGCCAAATCTGACCCTGGCTATAGAAGTTGCCCAAGAGTTTGGTTTCTACATTCTGATTCATTTAATCTTGGCAGGGGCGGGCTGGGAACTTAAAGTGGCCCTGGAAAAAAATACCAAAAGTGGCCTCAGTTTGTAGTCTGGTCCAAATTGATGGAAGGCAGAGCCAGCAATACCATATTGTGTCACATTATACCGCCCCAACAGAGCCAAATACCACAGTCCATCACAAAATACATCCCCAAAAACTTCCACTGAACTGCCATGAGGAGGACTCAGGCGGCCTCCTGGGCATCGGCCCACCGGGAAATTTCCCTGTAAGGTCTATGGCCAATCCGCCCCTGAATCTTGGCCACTGGAAGTGTCTCTTTGTGGGCCAGGGGTTCGGAAAATAGCTGTTTAGTCATTGGTCATTAGAGAAACTAGAGTACACGTACTTTTTAATCCCTGATATATGTCATTACCTAGACATACATCACATACGTGTACATCATCTGCCAAAAACATTTATCCTGGATAGGTGATCAATGTTACAATGATGATGGTATGACTACTGGGATTGTCACCAATAGCTAGACAGAGGGAGCCTAGTTCCCCACCACAGAGCCATGGCATGAAGGAGCGGAGAGCAGTATGTTGTGGTTTTCTCTCCGTCCTGGGATGGAGACGGATCCATCATGGCCCACAATGCAAGTCAATGGGAACTAATCTGTTTTCTCTGAGACAATTGGAAACGGATCCGTCCCCCAGTGACTTTCAATGGAGTTCATGACGGATCCGTCTTGACTATGTTAAAGATAATACTACCAGATTCGTTCACACCGGATGCAGACGGTTGTATTATCAGTAACGGAAGTGTTTTTACCAAACCCTGCCGGATCCAGCAAACACACTAGTGTGAAAGTAGTCTGAGGAGTCCCAGAACTTGCCTGTTATAAGACAGAATAAATGACTTAAAGGCTGCCAAGTAAGTCTACGAACACATTGCTAGACAGATGCTGCGAGAACAGTCACGGCGCTCTCCCTGCTCCAGCATATTGTGAACAGTTGCTGAGTCGCGTCGCTCCTCTCTGAGGTGATGTTTATTAGGGGATGATGTTTATTTTCTGCCTTTTCTTTATAAGAAAGACATTTGTCAACTTTAGTTTATTTTGCTCAAAGTGACTTTTATCACAAATATCTGTGTTTACCATTGCAATGATGAATTTTGCTGAAAAATTCCAATTTCATTGCATACCGTATGAGGACAGCGCCTGAAACTTAAAGCATTCCTGGCACCTTGGCTTGCCCTCTTAAAGGAAGTCTGTCATCAGCGACCTCAATATCCAGCTGTTTGTATCGACGCATAGCTGCGGTTCATCTGATTAAAATGCTGTTTTTATTTTGTAGATCCGAGGCTCCGTTCCTGAGTTATGCCTTTAGTGCAATGAGGGCATCACCAGTGCTCTTGGGGCACCCAAGCCTTTCTGCTGCCTGAGGTGAAAACTGAAATGGCCCCCCCTCCCTCGCCAATGACAATTTCTTAACCTAACTCCTTCCCTTCAGCCCATGGCCCTTCGACTGCCCTTCCCTTGCCCCTACCTGGTGCTGCCTGAGGCGATCGCCTCACCTGTCCTCACTGGTGGTGCGCCCCTGACCCAAGCTCCACTTATTTCTGTGACCATACAGTTCCTGGATGCTTTGATTGACAGAGCCAGGCAGGGGTAAAGCAGCGAGGGATGGGCGGGCAACAGAAAGGGAAGGAGCTTGAGTGCACCAAGAGCAACGGTGTCTCCCTCATTGCACTAAATGCCTAATTTATATATTAAGAAAAAGTATCATAACTCAGAAACGGAGCCTCGGATTATCAAAATCATGTAACTCAGGTATATATCTATGAAAACAGAGAGGGAGGTCGCTGGTTACAGATTTACTTTAAGTGGGCACAGTTACCATGCTCAAGGCTAATTATTGAGGGAAGAGCAATGGGGGCAGGGGGAGGGTGGTCTGCAATACCAAGTACAGCCACTATACAATGTACAGCACTGTGCTTGTATCTGTGAGGAGGGGCGTGCTGGGGCCTCTTCAAACAGATGATCTGCTGGGGTTACAGGAGCTGGACCCCCACAAATTAAATATTCATGACCTACTCTGAGGATAGCCCATCAATACTCAACTCCTGTAAAATCCCCTTGACGACTCATAAGAGTCGGTGATCAAATTACAGATTTAAGGGAAGTGGATGAAACTTTTATGGGCTCTGGTTGGCACTTTTGGAAGCTCTTTGAGTTAGCATTTAGGTAGGGACTCTTAGGGGACTCTGGGCTAACTATAGGAGGAGTAGAGGTTAAAGTTGCACTTAGGCCCTGAAGCCTTAAAGAAGAACTCCCACAAAAATTTTTATTCCATGTCCTGCTAGAAATGTACATGATGTAATCTGAAGTGAATGTCATTTTCTTACTAGTAGCTGAATTTTTGAGTTATATCATCCTGAAGTTTCTTATCTGTGTCATGTGACTAGGAATTAGACCCATCAACTCATACAGAGACTTATGTGTGGACAGGAAGTCTAATTCTCTATGTATTCCTATGGGAGCCTCACTTTCAGTCTCATAGGAATGAATAGAGCAGTGACTGGCTTCCTGTCCTGGGTCAGTTGGAGATATTCCTCCCCGATCAGACAAGTCGACCGTCTGAAAATAGTCAATAATTTAGTTGATGGTCAAAAAGAGATAGAGAGTCACCGGAAACCATCTAAAACATAACTTTTAATTCGATACATAAAAACCTTGGTGCAACGAACAATACTAATATAACATAGAGACAAGCAAGGGGTGGAGGTATACTATAGGGAGATGCTTGGTTGGTAATTGGGCAGAAGAAACTGTCCCTTGTAAACACCCTAAACAGCTAAATGACCGTGCCTAATAACGGGATGGCCGCCCCGATAGGAGCGATCCCGTGTCTCGTACCTCCTGGGGTCCCTATTGAAACCCTGACACAGGAAAGGACCCAACACCACCTAAACCCCAATACAGTGAACACAAAAGATGTAAAACAAGGTCCGTCTAAAAAGTCTGGTCAATAGTCAGTTACATAGAACAAACTAGTTCAGTAAAGCTAAACAGAAATATAATAGTGGTCAGATAATAATTAAATATATCCGCTGGATACACATACGTTACCAATAGAGGGAATGAGGTTAATTCCTTCAAGGTAAACCAGAAACCCGACGCGTTTCACTGAGTCTAAACAGGCTCAGATCATCAGGGGCTAATACAGTTGTATGATGCCCAAGATAAACCAGCATATAGAATAGTTAAACCACCAAAATGATGTACAGCATCACCCAAATAGACAAAAATATATGGTATTAGCTGGAGCCTTAGTTAGCTAGGGAAAGCAAGGTAGTGAGAATATGGCTCCGCCGCAAAAAAGCCCGTGTGCCCCCACCTATGCAAACTTGCTCCTGGGCTGGTGGGAGGACACGGTGGTCTTCAGGGAGGAGATGTCGTCATGGACTCAATATATCCCCCTGTGGGTTAGATATATTGACGATATCCTGCTCCTGTGGACTGGTACCGAAACCAGCTTTAGGGAATTTATGAAGGTCTTGAACATAAACCCCATTGGTTTACGGTTCACCTCTGAAATTCATGACAACTCTATTTCCTTTTTGGACATTAGAATCTGGAAAAATGAGGATCATTCTATTTCTACCACCTTGTTTCGCAAACAAACAGCCACCAATAGTCTACTCAGATTTGAGAGCTTCCATCCGGCTCCCCTTAAAAGAGGAATCCCCAAAGGACAGTTCCTTCGTCTCAAACGTAATTGTTCAGGTAACATTGAGTTCGAACGTGAGGCTCAACGGATGTCTGAGAGATTCAGGAATAGGGGATACCCTAAATATCTAGTAGCACAGGCCCTTGAAAGTGCTCGATCTCAGGATCGATCTTCTCTGTTACAAGCACAACCCCGTAAACATACTACTGACCTGAGAATTGTGGGAACCTACGATATTGGGAGTTTTCAGGTGAGAAATATCTTGAACAAATATTGGTCCCTGTTGAAAACGGACCCAGACCTGATGGATGTTCTCCCTGAAAGACCCCTTATCACGTTCCGTCGGGGACGCAATGTTAGAGACTTTCTGGTTCACAGTCATTTTGAACCTCCAGTCAAGAAGACCTGGCTTGATTCTCGCCAAAAGGGTACTTTCAGGTGTGGACATTGTAAAGCCTGTTACTTTGTTAGGGTAGGAGATTCATTTAAGAATAGTGAGGGCTCACGTACATACTCCACCCGCCATTTTGCGAACTGCAACACGACAGGGGTGGTATACGTGATGACGTGTATCTGTGGATCCCTCTATATAGGGAAAACTAACAGGGAGTTTAAAACCCGTATCCTGGAACATGTGGGTGATATTCGGAATAAAAGGGATAAGCCAATCCCAAGACATATGAGTAAATTTCACAATGCTGATTACAAAGGGATTCTCTTCTCTATGATTGAAGTGATTGGCACCACGATCAGAGGTGGGGATACGGATATTCTGCTGCGACAAAAGGAAACACAATGGATTTATAGACTAAACACCATGTCACCATTAGGTCTTAATGAAAACATGGACTTCAATTGTTTTATATAATAAGGCTCTCCAGGTAGTGTTTTGGTTCAGGGAATGTGCTGGGGTCTTATGCTATATATGTTTATTCCGGTCCCACACATATTGGTATCGTTCCCCATATTATATAATATATCTGTCATCACTATTTTCTTGGATGCTTTATAAACAACAAAGGATTTCAATATAATTATTAAGCTTTGATTCCAATCCATCTATATTTACCCCCTAGACTAGGGTCTTTGGACACTACGAACTCCTTCCACTTCCGGGTAGTAACACTGTGGAACGCACGGTGGAACGCTATCCGGTCACGTGATCAAATCTGGGAACACGTGATCTCGGCGTTCGGAAGTAGTTGGTTTGATCAGAGGTGAGGGATACGCCGGCTTTAAATAGCGGCGCGATACATACTTACCCCCCCCCCCCCGGCACACTATGGAGGTTACATGATGGGGTGAAGATCGTTATCCCGTCTGCATGACATATCGCTAGGCGCTTTCATCTGTGTCTGGTCACGCAAGTAGCTCCATGTTATTACCTGAATCGTTTAGCTGGGGCCGGTTTCATTCTATTACGGCCTCATCTTTAGGCCTATGGGGCCTGGTCTACTGTATGCTGGTTGGGTTAGCCGGGGTGATAACTCGTATCTATCTTGCACCACTGGCATCTGTGGTTTTGGCACGCTAGCAACATTATCTGTTTAAGCGGCGGAGCCATATTCTCACTACCTTGCTTTCCCTAACTAACTAAGGCTCCAGCTAATACCATATATTTTTGTCTATTTGGGTGATGCTGTACATCATTTTGGTGGTTTAACTATTCTATATGCTGGTTTATCTTGGGCATCATACAACTGTATTAGCCCCTGATGATCTGAGCCTGTTTAGACTCAGTGAAACGCGTCGGGTTTCTGGTTTACCTTGAAGGAATTAACCTCATTCCCTCTATTGGTAACGTATGTGTATCCAGCGGATATATTTAATTATTATCTGACCACTATTATATTTTTGTTTAGCTTTACTGAACTAGTTCGTTCTATGTAACTGACTATTGACCAGACTTTTTAGACGGACCTTGTTTTACATCTTTTGTGTTCACTGTATTGGGGTTTAGGTGGTGTTGGGTCTTTTCCTGTGTCAGGGTTTCAATAGGGACCCCAGGAGGTACGAGACACGGGATCGCTCCTATCGGGGCGGCCATCCCGTTATTAGGCACGGTCATTTAGCTGTTTAGGGTGTTTACAAGGGACAGTTTCTTCTGCCCAATTACCAACCAAGCATCTCCCTATAGCATACCTCCACCCCTTGCTTGTCTCTATGTTATATTAGTGTTGCTTGTTGCACCAAGGTTTTTATGTATCGAATTAAAAGTTATGTTTTAGATGGTTTCCGGTGACTCTCTCCCCCCCTGGGTCAGTTGGAGGTCAGAGTGTTGGTCACATGACACAGCTACAATAAGAAGAGAGTGGAAACTCTCAATTTCAGCCTCTGATAAGAAAATTACATTCACTACAGAATATATCGTGCACCTTTCTAACAGGTCAGAGAATAAAATTTTTTGCGGGAGTTCTACTTTAAGGCCCCTAAATGTACCTCTGTCCTACAAAAAAGGAGCCTAGTTCTAAAAATGACATGCCTGTTGAAAAATATAGTTGAAACTTATGGGGCTCTGGTCTGCACTTATGGGTACTCTTTGGGACACTTTGGCTTGTCCTCTTGGAAATGTTGGGAGGTGCACAGGTTATAAGTAATTTAGCTGTAGAGCCAGAGGAGGCCCAAGCGCTCCTTTGGCCTCATATGAAGTGACCTAAAGGGCATTTGGTTTGTCCCCTGAGCCAAGTACTGTTGGGACATTCAGGACTAACCATAGGGAGTCTTTGGGGCACTTTGGCTTGTTGTCTTAGGTGGGAAATGTTGGGAAGTACACAGGTTATAAGCACTTTGGCTGTAGAGCCATAGGAGGCCCAAGAGGTCCTTTTTCCTCATATGAAGTGACCAAAAGGGTGTTTTGGTTTGTTTCCTGAGGCAAGTGCTGTTAGGACATTCAGGACTAATCATAAGGGGTGCAGAAGTTAAAGCAGAACTCATATGTAGAGATATTGGAGTGTCCAAAACATATGTCTGTCCCATGTCTGGCCCTGTCAGAGATTTTGGGCAAATAGCTGAAACGTATGTAGGCCCTGGCTGGTAGTTTATGACTGGAACTTGGGGCACTTTGGCTTTGGACACTATTAGGATGTTCAGGGGGTACAGAGGTTAAAGATGTACTTAGGTTCTAGAGACTTAGAAAGCCTCACATGAAAAGACCAGTTGTATAAATGATGCATTATAGCTTGGTGGGGGCAAGATACAGATTTGGGGAAATTGGCTGAAATGAAGTGGAACTCTATGGCTGGAGCTCGTGGGACACTTTGGCTTGAAGTCTTAGATGGGAATTGTTAGTGGGCTCTTGAACTTACTGTAGGGAGAGCAAAACTTATAGGCCCTAAAGCTTAAAGGGGCCACAAAAAGGTCCCTTTTCCCTGTATAAGGAGGTTTTATAGATATTGTGCACTGGGGTCAACAAGGGGCTGTGGGTTGTATCTATGTCTGACTTCAGCATGATGAGGGTTATATTGCATAGTAATGCTGAGTCCATTCTGTCTGTGGTGAATTATCACATCCTATCAGCGCTAATTACCGGTAATATTAATTATATCTTTGTTTCCATCACGTTATTCACACAGACTTGTCTCAAGAAACGTATTTTCTGTGTACAAGAACCTACAAGCCTGAGACACTTTAATGGAGGCCCGGAGCCTGACCTTGGAGGGGTTGCGGCCTACCGTAAGAGGCGTGTTGGGAAATGAACAGCACCCGTGCATTTACTTTAAGTAGTGTCAGGGAGGTCAAATGCATCAGAAGTAATTGGTGTAAACCGGTGATGGTTACTTTTAAGAGGTGAGGTGTATTGACTGGGTAGTAGAATGAGATAAACAAATGGCACTTAGTTACCATCGAGGAAGGGAAGCCCTGGTGGTAATGGAAGAGAGTGGTGTTTCCCGCTATATCTACAAATGGTAAAGTACTTGACATTTTACCAAGGCAATTTTCTTGCCTCTTGTTTGAAACCTTGCAATTTTCAATTGAGCCATGTCTAATGTATCATGGTCTAACAACTAGGTTCTTAATCTCTGGTGCCCCAGCGGTAAACACCTTGTTTTTCTCGGCACTTGCACCCGTGTAGCACAGTGTATGTTCAGAACTTGGCTTAGGCTCTGTTCATATCATGTTTGGGGCTTCCATTGGAGGTGTACTTTAGTAGTATAACCTGATGTGTACCCCTGATGGAAGTCTCTGATGGTCACCAATGCATACAGCCAGGGACGGTCAACATATTCCATGGGCATTCTGGACCATACAACCCCTTTAGAGGGGTGCCCCTATCTGGGATAATCATGGTATATTAATAGGATATGCCATAAAAGCCCAATAGGTGCAGATCCTACCTGCTGAATGGGACCCCCAAAGTGAATGGACAGCCCACTGCGCATGAGCACCCACCCATTTTTGAGATAGCAGCAGGTCCCAGAAGTGCGACCGCCACCTATGTCATATACTATTGATATACCATCAGTGTCCCATATGGGACTGTCCCTTTAAAGGGGTATTCCCATTATAGACAATGGGGGCATATCGCTAGGATAGGCCCCCATTGTTTGATAGGTGCGGGTCCCACCTCTGGAGAGCGGAGCAGGGAAAGTTGAGGAGGTAGTTGAGGGGTATTCCGATCACAGACGATGGGGGCATATCACTAGGATATGCCCCTATTATCTGATAAGTGCGGGTCCCCCCACGGAGCGGGGAGAGTTGTAGCTGGAGGACCTCGGGTTTCCTGGGGTCCATCCACCACCAGGCACAGCTGCCCACTGCTTCTATAAAAGTGAATAGGAGCGCACTGTGCGCCCTCCATTAATTTCTATGGGGCCGCTGAAAATAGTTGAGCGCTGGCTCGGCTATTTCCGTCTGCCCCATAGAACTGAATGTAAGCGGTGGTCACGCATGCACAGTGCGCTCCTATTCACTTCTATGGGAGCAGCAGGGAGTTGTGCCTGGTGGTGGATGGACCCCAGGAAACCCGAGGTCCTCCAGCCACAGCTCTCCCCGCTCCCTTCTTGTTGTAGGGTGCGGGTCCCAGAGGTGGGACCCACACTTATCAGATAATAGGGGCATTTTCTAGAGATATGCCCCCATTGTCTGTGACGGGAATACCCCTTTAAAGAAGAAAAGCCCAAATCATTCCCCCGGGTATCATTTTTTAGCACTAAACCACACATTTTTCTGGTCTCGGAATCCTCATCCCTGTTGTCTTTTATTCGCCATTTCAGGTAAAACGCTCTAAAATATGTTCCGTTCTTTTTTTTTTTTTTGCTGCGCTATTTATCTATCATCCCATAAATAAATGTATTCATTCCTTGCATTGTGACACAGCTGAAACGTCTGCTGCTCCGCGTCCATACATCATGTCAGCTCTGCACGATCTCACGTAAAAAAAAAAAAAAAACTTCAGCCGGGAAAGATGCCAATCCTGTAAAAAAGAAAGGATACCGAAGGAGAATTCTTTTCTATGAAAAATCCGTCGCTTCCAGGGCAGAGATAGCGATAAATTTCTGTTGTTTTAAACAAAAACAAATAATTTGCTGGAAAGACACCGACGAGGAGATCTCATAATTACCCCATGCAATGAGCTACGGGGCCGGAGCGGAACGCGCTGGGAGACGTCGGGCGGCGAATCGCTTAGGGAGCCGTTTCTTCGCCATGTCTACAACGTGACAGAGTGTTATTGGAAGTTACTATGTTATTCATGTTCATCTCGTTTCCCCCCCTGTGTAATGACATTACTGTTGTTTTTATCATTTTTATGGTTGCATTTTTATAGATGCTGCATCGGGAGGCAGCGGCGAGATATTAAGTCTGCCGCCGAATATTAACATCAAACGATCGTCAGCTCTTTAGGGATTGCTAAATGGCCGCAGTTACATATAATGCTCTAATAGGGATATTTATTACAGCCGGCAGCCACTGTCTTGTTGGGTTAAAATGGTAAATCTGCATACAGCATAATGGCTCGTAAGACGTTAGTGACTAGCCGGGGCACAGCATGTTTGTGCACTATGTATTAATATATTTTCATGTGCACTTGATGATATATAAGGTTTGTGTTATATTCCCATATACCTTTAGAGGGGGTCTCCAAGATTTGCATATCGATGACCTATCCGCACCCCCGATGATCATCTGTTGGATGTGGCGTCTTCATTCTATATCGTGTACAGCGCCGTACATTGTATAGTGGCTGTTCTTGGTATTACAGCTCAGCCCCATTCACAGGAACGGAGCGGAGCTGCAGAAAGGTCAAGTGACCGATGAACATGACGTCACTGGTGGACAGGGGCGGATCGGCCATAGACCGTACAGGGAAATTTCCCAGTGGGACCACCTGGGCCCTCCTCATGGCCAGCCAGTGTAAGTTTATGGGGATGTACTTTGTGCTGCTGGCAGTATTTTGTGATGGACTGTGGTATTTGGCACTGTTGGGGGGTATAATGTGCCACAAGATGGTATTGCTGGCCCTGCCTTCCATCAATTTTGACTCAACTATAAAACGGGGCAACTTTTAGTAATTTTTCCAAGGCCCAGTCAGTCCCCACTGGTGGCGGAAGAGCAGGGGTGCATCTAGCCTTTAGGCTGCCTGAGGCAAAAACTGAAATGATGCTTCCTTCCTCCCAATGCCAAATTCTCATCCTCACCCCTTTCCTCCAGCCTTTCAGTTAAAGGCCCATGGCCCTTCTGTTTCCCCCCTCTTGCCCCTTCTTTTTGCTGCCTGAGGCAGTCGCCTCACCTCGCCTCATTGGCGGTGCACCCTTGCAAGTGAGCACCATGGTTTCTTCCAACTGCTAATCAGAAGGGTATCAGGAGATGCACATCATTTGCAAGCTACTGTAGTTAAAGGGGTTTTGTCAAGTTTTGAAGTTATCTCCTAACCATAGGATAGGGGGATATCTAACTCATCACTGGGGATCGAACCACTGGGACCCCACGGATCCCCAGAATGGGGTCCCATTCCATGATCTAATGCTGCTCCTTTTATTCTCTGTGGGACAGCCAAAAATAGCCGAGTGCTGTACTCCGCTGTCTGTAGCAGCCCCACAGAGGAAACCCTTTTGAAAGTTCCATCTCTAATTTTCAGTTCTCCTTGAACTCATGTTTGAAGACTAGCTGCTATGATGTCTGCCCAATGACTGCACTTGGAGAAAAAGGAGATTCCATTTCAGACTCTCGCATTTTAGAGAAGCACTGAGTAGTATTGATGTGAATAAAGCATTTGAGGTGAGATAGAAACTATATCATCAGCAGCATCTGTCTCTGTCTCTCTCTCTCTCTTTCTTCCTCCCCTTCCTCTATACATAGAATTGTATGTGCAGCATGTTTGTGTGACTCTCTACAGCTCCTCCCTCGTCTTCTCCCTCATTCCTTCCCTCTCTATAGGTTTCTAGGGGCAGCACATCAGCATGTAATTTGATCCTTCACAAGGAGTACACAATCAGACCGAGAAAGATTTAGCACAAAATTGAGAGCGAGTGAGAGGGCAGAAGAATGGAGGAATGGAAGCTGCTAAGTGGTGAAAGAGGTATTTTTCTCTGATAGATATATTACAAAGTTTATCGATATTTCTTGTACTATTGATTTAAAGTGTAATTGTCATTCTTTTTTTATTTTTGAAATGTATAAGGGCAGTGACGCTGACCATTTTTGTAATATACTTTAATTACAGAAATCGGACATTTCTATTAGAAAAATAGCTGTAAAGTGGCCCATTTTGAGCCTTAGCAACGCTCCTCTGTCTTCTGTTTACATAACAAAGTCAGTGTGGAGCAAGTCTCCACTGTTATGTAAACAGAAGACAGAGGAGCGTTGCTAAGGCTCAAAATGGGCCACTTTAGAGCTATTTTTTCTAAAGGAAATGTACAATTTCAGTAATTAAAGTATATTCCAAAAATACTCAGTATCACTGCCCCTACACAATACCAAAATTAAAAAAATGACAATGACAGTTACACTTTAAGCAAAGTTTGTTGAAAGTGTAGCTCCCATTGAATTTAATGTTTGTTGAATTACAAAAATAGAAGACAACAGAAGTATCTTTCTTGGGTCAACAATAGGAAACCAATTACATCTTATTCGAAATTTGTAGAAAATAGATAGGGGGTCCACATTCAGGATTCTGATCTTTTAGCCATAGTGGAGACCCAGAATGTAAGTGGCCATTTTGGTTTCTGCCAAACCTCTCCACATCTTACAACTGTAAGATGTGTCAGATGGGAGGGGGAAGGGTGGAGAAAAAGTACGTCCTATTCTTGCTTTCAGGAGAGAGGTGAATACAGTTTTATCCAGTCTAGACAATGCTCTGTGAGCTAAACAGCCCGGACTCCAGACTGATACATTGTAACAAACTAGCACAGTTGTATCCAGTCTAGACAATGTTCTGTGAGCTAAACAGCCCGGACTCCAGACTGATACATTGTAACAAACTAGCAGAGTTGTATCCATTCTACACAATACTCTGTGAGCTAAACAGCCGGGACTCCAGACTGATACATTGTAACAAACTAGTACAGTTGTATCCAGTCTAGACAATGCTCTGTGAGCTAAACAGCCCGGACTCCAGACTGATACATTGTAACAAACTAGCACAGTTGTATCCAGTCTAGACAATGTTCTGTGAGCTAAACAGCCCGGACTCCAGACTGATACATTGTAACAAACTAGCAGAGTTGTATCCATTCTACACAATACTCTGTGAGCTAAACAGCCGGACTCCAGACTGATACATTGTAACAAACTTAGTACAGTTGTATCCAGTCTAGACAATGCTCTGTGAGCTAAACAGCCCGGACTCCAGACTGATACATTGTAACAAACTAGTACAGTTGTATCCAGTCTAGACAATGCTCTGTGAGCTAAACAGCCTGGACTCCAGACTGATACATTGTAACAAACTAGTACAGCTGTATCCAGTCTAGACAATGTTCTGTGAGCTAAACAGCCCGGACTCCAGACTGATACATTGTACCAAACTAGTACAGTTGTATCCAGTCTAGACAATGCTCTGTGAGCTAAACAGCCTGGACTCCAGACTGATACATTGTAACAAACTAGTACAGTTGTATCCAGTCTAGACAATGCTCTGTGAGCTAAACAGCCCGGACTCCAGACTGATACATTGTAACAAACTAGCTCAGTTGTATCCAGTCTAGACAATGCTCTGTAAGCTAAACAGCCCGGACTCCAGACTGATACATTGTAACAAACTAGCTCAGTTGTATCCAGTCTAGACAATGCTCTGTAAGCTAGGGATCTCAAACAAAAAATAGATTGCCAAAAGTGGACACCCCCTTTAAGTGAACTAAATGATATGGTAGATTCCACCCACCTGATAGAATGCGGATCTCTGCCTCGTTTCCTGTTCTGGAGCTGCCAGGATTTTTAGCCAAACATCTGTAAAGTCCAGCATCTCCTGCTTGTAGACGACTTATCTGCAAGGCCCCTGATGGTAAGACCAGAACCCGGGTATCACCCGGGGTCAGTACTAGATCCTCTTGGTTCTTCTGCCAGTGTACTGTAGGCATAGGCTCTCCGGCAATTTCACATTTCAGTAGAGCGGTATCTCCGATGAATGAAGTAACAGATTCTGTCTGGGAGAGGAACCTCAGAGGACCTGGAAATGCAAAAGAAAACCAATTAAGCCTACAACATGGAAATAACAGGTCTGTGGCATTAAAATCTACTTAACTAATGGCACGGTGTAAAATACAGTTGTTAATAGCAGAAGCACTTTGTAGATCCTGCAATAATACCGCAAAGAACGACTTAATTCACGCTCGCGACTTTCCAGTTATTAGCGGCTGCCGAAGGAGCCATTTGTGTTGTCTGAAAACACGCCATCTTCTGAGAGAGTCAGATTGATGGATACGGAGGCATGTTTGCAATTATAAACCACTTATCATGTAAAACATTGTGGTTTCCCAATAATTACATCTGTGAGCGGCGATGATATTCATCAGGGGCTCATGCCACGTGCGGCAGACAATTGATTCCTCAACAAGACAACAGGCACCAGCACGTGGCAAGGACATGGCACTCCGCTTGGTTAAAAATCAGGGGGGAAAAAAAAAAACTTAAATATACTGGGATTAGCAATCACAAACTTAAATCCTGCCATTGGGAATCTATAGGGACTCAGCTGGGCTAAAAAAAAATCAATTTACTATTTTCTTATCTGTAAATGACCTGAAAATTCACAGATCAGACAAGATTTCACCAGTAATTATGTTTCCTGACAACTCATCGAGGGCACGACCTTCCAATAAGATCTACATCCCTGCCCCAGAATATCCATTTAGGATTAGTCTGTATAAGTAAACCAATGTTACAATGTATCACTGAACTATGGCAGCTATGGTATCTGGTGTGTGTGCCTTAAAGTGACGGTTCACTCATAATTACCATAGAATATAAAATGATACAATTCTGGATTCCTGAAGTCATTATTAGCAGGAACTTCCATTATATTATCTATCTATCTATCTATCTATCTATCTATCTATCTATCTATCTATCTCATTCATATACTATCTATTATCTATCTATCTATCTATCTATCTATCTACTATCTATCTCATATCTATCTACCTAATTTATAGATCTTTGTATCTTTCTGTCAATGCGTCAGTCAGTCCATTTATCTATCTATCTAATGTCTATCTATCATATATATATATCTACCTTCCATGTATTTATCAATCAATCAATCAATATCATATCTATCTACCTAATTTCTATCTACATAAAATATCTGTCTTTGTATCTTTCTGTCCTTTCGTCAGTCCGTCTATCTATCATCTGTTTATCTATCTATCTATCTATCTATCTATCTATCTATCTCATATTTATCAAATTAAATTCTCTTTTGATAATATAATCCAGAGTCTCTTCTTCTGCAGTAAAACACTGACAGTGATAACAGCAGCACAGTAAACTACGTATAGAAATGTCATTTTATACAAAAGATGAGGAAAAGAGAAAAGTTCCATTAACTTGTCAGTCATTTTCTAAACAGACACAAAGAACAATTTCTTAGTTCACTCATAATTCATCAACAGGAGGAAGTTACAGAGAGTGGGAGGGGGGCACCAGTACCATAAACAGCACATGCTTTATAGCTCAGATGGGAGGGGGAGGGGGTGGAGAAAAAGTAGGTCCTATTCTTGCTTTCAGGTAAGAAGTGGCTACAATTGTATCCAGTGTAGACAATACTCTGTGAGCTAAACAGCCCGGACTCCAGACTGATACATTGTAACAAACTAGCACAGTTGTATCCAGTCTAGACAATGCTCTGTGAGCTAAACAGCCTGGACTCCAGACTGATACATTGTAACAAACTAGCACAGTTGTATCCAGTCTAGACAATGCTCTGTGAGCTAAACAGCCTGGACCCCAGACTGATATATTGTAACAAACTAGCACAGTTGTATCCAGTCTAGACAATGCTCTGTGAGCTAAATAGCCCGGACTCCAGACTGATACATTGTAACAAACTAGCACAGTTGTATCCAGTCTAGACAATACTCTGTGAGCTAAACAGCCCAGACTCCAGTCTGATACATTGTAACAAACTAGTACAGTTGTATCCAGTCTAGACAATGCTCTGTGAGCTAAACAGCCTGGACTCCAGACTGATACATTGTAACAAACTAGCACAGTTGTATCCAGTCTAGACAATACTCTGTGAGCTAAACAGCCCAGACTCCAGTCTGATACATTGTAACAAACTAGCACAGTTGTATCCAGTCTAGACAATGCTCTGTGAGCTAAACAGCCCGGACTCCAGACTGATACATTGTAACAAACTAGCACAGTTGTATCCAGTCTAGACAATACTCTGTGAGCTAAACAACCCTGACTCCAGACTGATACATTGTAACAAACTAGCACAGTTGTATCCAGTCTAGACAATGCTCACAGAGTCATACATACATACAAGCCAAAAATGTAAATCTGCACTCCACAAATCCCTATTGGTGCTCAAATCAAGTCATGTGGAAACCTTAGTATTTGCTATAGAAGACTATAGATTAGAATATATTATGTTGAGTATCTATTCTACCCCAGATCTATATGCTTTAATGGGATTCTGTACTTTAAATATAGTATCTTGATGGTATCTGTGATAGAGAAGTAGCAGATTGATATATACTGTAGTTTTGCCAGACAAAAAAAAATCTGTAAAAGTTGTATTTTATTCTTCTAAATCTGTTTTTGCTCCAGGTGGTGGAGTGATTCATTAATGGGCATCCTTCCAAATGCCACAATGGTTAGCTTGGCAAGCTCTATCTAAAATATAACTATATATCAATCTACTCAGCTTCTCTAGTTCCATGCCCAAGATGCTAGATAGTCTGTGCCAGAGGCTTGAGGCTTCAGGGATCCAGTGCAAAAATATATAACAGACAGCGAGCCGGGAAACAATGATCAGCTGATTGGCGGGGGTGCGGGGTGTCGGACCCCCGCCGATCTGATATTGATGGCCTATCCTGAGGATAGGTCATCAATATTAAAATCCTGGAAAACCTCTTTTAAAGAGGACCTTTCATGGGAATTTTCTAGTTTAATTAAATACCTTTCCTTGTGGGCTACCTCCGCTGATGCTGACACCCTGGCTGTTCAGACAATCGGAATGATAACAGCAGAGGAGGGACGTGTTGATCTTTTGGGAGGCAGTGACTAGCACACTCTTGGCTACATTAGTGAAGACCTAAAGGCCCTATGGCTAATCAGATGATGGGAATTACTCAAGTAGTTGACTGTGTTGACATTGTGGGGAGAAATTAACTTCACTTAAAGGGGTTAAGGGGTTTTCCAGATTTTAATATTGATGACCTATCTTCAGAATTAAATACCTTTCCTTGTGGTATACAACAACCCCCACCACCCCACTGATGCTGACACCCTGGTTATTTTTTTCAAATACCGCTTGTATGGCCCGCTGTGCCCCCCAGCAGTTTTCACACTCAGTATGTTAATCCTGAGCATCGTTACAGGGAGGAGGAGTCGACAGGGTTTCTCAATGGGCGTCTCCTTCTCCCTGGCTGTGACACTCTCCGCTGTGATTGGACCATGGCACAGCCAGGGAGAAGGAGACGCCCACTGAGAAACCCTGTCGACTCCTCCTCCCTGTAACGATGCTCAGGATTAACATACTGAATGTGAAAACTGCAGGGGGCACAGCGGGGCGTACGAGCGGTACTTGAAAAAAACAACCTTGGTGTCAGTATCAGTACCCCACAAGGAAAGGTATTTAATTAAACTAGAAAATATCCATGAAAGATCCTCTTTAAGCCAGCGTCACTTGACTCATTTTTCCACACCCCTGGATATTTCATCCAGAATGCCTCCCACAATCCAAAATCTCAAAGTCACTCTAAATTATAATCCTACAAACCTTCACACTAATCATATTGAAAAGCGTGGTTATTCTACGTATTTCTTCAAGCTTGAATAATACAGAAAGCACCTGCTTTCCAGAGCACAAGAGTGTAAATTCCTCTGTCAGGCTGCCATTTACGTATTATCAAATAAGTCATTCAACTTCTTTTCACTCCATTACTCCGCTAAAACAAACAAAATGTGAGTTCTGCCCTCGGGCTCAGTAATTCTGAACTTGTTTTATATTTTATTTTATATCATGGTAATGCTTTGCTCTTGTACTGGGTGCAGAAGCAGGTGCACTGAGGCAACACTCAGAGTAATGCTGACGTTGTATCATCCTGTTAGGTCTAGACATTTAACACAAAGAATCTGTAATAAAAACATAGAAAACAAAATAGCTGAAAATATATCGCAAGAGGTAAGGAGAACTTAACCAGAGGATCTGACTATAAGTATCTACAAGACAACGTTTAGGCTTCCAGGTAGACCTCATCTCCATGCATGTCCATCCTTAAAGGGTTATTCTCACTTTAGACAATGGGGGCATATCGCTAGGATATGCCCCCATTGTCTTATAGGTGCGAGTCCCACCGCTGGGATCCGCACCTATATCCAGAACGGAGCCCCCGAACTGAATGAGGGCGCACTGCGCATGAGCAGCCGCCCTTCATTCATTTCTATGGGGGCGCTGAAAATAGCCGAGCGCTGGCTCGGCTATTTCCGTCAGCTCCATAAAAATGAATGGGAGCGGTGGCCGCACTTGCGCGCTGCGCTCCCATTCATTTCTATGAGCGCGACGGGGAGCTGCGCCTGGTGGTGGCCGTACCCCCGGAAACCCGGGGTCCTCCAGGCGCAGCGCTCCCCGCTCCATTCTGGATATAGGTGCGGGTCCCAGCGGTGGGACCCGCACTTATAAGACAATGGGGGCATATCCTAGCGATATGCCCCCATTGTCTAAGATGAGAATACCCCTTTAAAGGCTATGTACACCTTTTGGAGTAATTTTTTTTATGATTGCATATAACTTAGTTTTGGCTAAAAATCATAGTTTCAATTGGTCTTTATTAAAAATATTCAGCTGTTTAGTCACAAAGGATTAACTGCTTTTCTAACTGTGTGACTACTAGGCCTTATCTCTAAACTACTGAGAGGTCATAAACACCTACTTAAGCCACATTTGAATCAGTAAGGTGAGAACCGAGTTATAATGAGTGTTTATAAGGTCAGAGAGAAGAGATGAGGAGTCCGCCTGCTCCTCAGATGACAGAATTGACACCAAATCCACAGGCAGCTAGTAGAGCATTTCAGCTCTGTAGAGAGAAAAAAGGATTCCATATTGTTAATAAAGACCAATTGAAAAAGTGATTTTAGGTCAAAATAGGTATAAATGCAATTTTTGTTTATGATTGCATTTTACTCTATTCACTTGGCCTTTATTAAAAATATTAAGCCATTCTGTCACAAAAAGTTAACGGTTTTTCTAGCTGTGTGACTGGTACTTTCACCTTTACTTTGTGCCGGTCATCTAATAACCACTATCTGTCAATCACTAAGAAGTCATAATAAACACTTATTTAAGCCACATTCTTATCAGTAAGGTAAGGATTGAGCTATAATGAGTGTTTATAAGAGAGCAGAGATAAGGAGTCTGTCAGCTCCCCAACTGAAGGAAAAGATAGAAAATCCAGAGGTTGCTACTAGAGCATCTCAGCTCTGTACAGAAAAAAGGATTCCACATTTTTAATAAAGACCAATTGAAAACAATGATTTTTAGCCCAAAATGAGTACAATGTAATAATTAAAAATAATGCCCCCCAAAGGTGTACATAGCCTTTAAGTTAAATGATGCTCTTTGCACTACTTTCTGTTGAGGCCACCCCATATAATATCACAGTAGCATATGTGGTGGTCAAAAGCCTCTGATGCTAAGACATCTTAGGAGTCCACAACCAATCAGGTTGAATCAGGCATCCCCTGCTAAAGGGACCACTGATTCACTGTCTTTGGTCACAAAGGTATAGTAGCACACCTGTAAAATAAAGATTTCACCCATAGATCCCTGATAGTACGGTCTACAGGTATTACCTGGACAATCTCATACAGGTGGTTAGAAGTCATGGTCTCAACAAATTTCCAGAATGTATTCTTAATAATATTAATTTAATTAAGTGGTTGGAGGACCAGGCAAACTAAGAAAAGACTCTCCAGAATTCAGGAGAAGTGATAGTTTTTAAGCACCCTTTTTAAGCCCCCCAATGATCATGTTTGAGCCCCCTTTTTAAGCCCCCATACACATAAGAGAAAAGTCAGGTGATGTATAGGAATCTATCCCTGAACAGATGATGTCGGGAGAAAAAAACAATCGAACATGTTAAATGTCAAAGCCTGATCCTTCTATTTTCAGGAGAGATAATATGCCTAGCGCACTGCCCTCTCCTCTTTGACAACACATGCACACTCAACTGAGCCAAGCATGCATGTGCACGGTGTGCATGTGGAAAAGTCAGGAGGAAATAGCTGTAGGCTGAAGGTATATGAGCATCTTTAGATTTCACTCATTGGTTGAAACCAAACTCAGTGGTGACTGAATGGATTCACACCCCCGACAGTGACGAATTAAGATGTTGGCTAAGCCAGTGGCTTGTGTACCCCAGTAGATATCATCCACCCCCACCCCCTCACACTGTAGATTATTAAGACAAAATCTCAGATGTTTGGTGAGAGTAACGCTGCATTCCTCACATTGTTAATGCCAACACCTTCCCTCGGCTGGATAATAACTGAGAAATGAATGGAGACAATTAAGCAGTGAGTCTCGTCCTCGGTTATTACGGCGCCATCCCCGAGTTCAGCTCTGCAAATTGCTGAGAACCAAACTGTCTAATCCGTGTCAACCATTTCCAGATCTTCTCTCTGCTGTAGATGCCCTTGTTTTACTGCCTCGTAACAAAAAATAAAAAAACCCTCAGATTTCTCCAGAAATGAAATCTTTTCAATTTACTTTCATATGTTTTCCCCCTCAGGGGAGACTCGTGTTTTCCAGCCGCTGCCTCCATGTATTATTCCATACCTGGAAATCAATTCTAATCTTAGAATGGTGAACGCATACAATTCGGATTCGTCCCCCGGAGGGACGTAGATGACAGCCAATCGGGACTCCCATCTCCCCCTACAGAAGGTATAATTACTAAGTAATTAAAGTTCACTTAATATAAATGCTTATCATTAAGGAGACAGACCTCGGGGTTCTTCCATGTGAGGCTATTAAATATTCAGGGCTTTTAGTCACACTAACAATCCTAAGGGGAGAGCTGCTTTCAGAAGCTTGGCGTGACGTGCGGTTAGTTATCGTTAAGACAGAACGCGCCTGTTCCCGTTCCGAGATCCATAGGAATTATTTTCTTGATGATATAAAGACCAACTACTAAAGTGCTGAATGGCCTATCAAAAAATTTTTTTTGACCCCAAATATGTTTTTTATTCTAAAAGCATTGGGCATGGGGTTGGACTCGCTCATCAAAGTACCAGGAGATCCTCCACTGGGACCAAGTCCCAAAGATCTAGCATTGGACGTTGGTGACCAGGGGCGGACTGAGAACTTAAAGTGGCCCTGGAAAAAATTCTAAAAGTGGCCCCATTTTGTAGTCGGGTCCAAATTGATGGAAGGCAGGGCCAGCAATACCATATTGTGCCACATTATACCGCCCCAACAGAGCCAAATACCACAGTCCATCACAAAATACATCCCCAAAAACTGGGCGGCTGTGAGGAGGGATCAGGAGGCCCCCTGGGCATCGGCCCACCGGGAAATTTCCCTGTAAGGTCCATGGCCAATCCGCCCCTGTTGGGGACTTAGGATCCATCACTAGGGTCTAACTCTTATGGGACGATCAGTAATAATCTATTAGATGTTACAGACGATACATTCTGTGTATACAATGTAACAATAGAGATTACAATGTAATTATAAGTGGACCTCAGTGTTCTGTATAGATGGAGAGTGGTCCTCAGGATCATCTCCTCTGGTAGGGTCAAGGAACCCCAGTCCAAAGATAGTTGTATACAGTAATTAAAGGGGTTTTACAGGATTTTACTACTGATGATCTATCCTCAGGATAGGTCATCAGTATCTGATCAGTGGGTGTCCGACACCCGGGACCCCCACGATCAGCTGTTTTAGAAGGTACCGGCGCTACCATGAGCGCCTCTACCTTCTCCCCGCTCACCAAGCACAGCACCGCACATTGTATAGTGGTTGTGCTTGGTATTGCGCTCAGCCCTATTCACTTGAATAGGGCTGAGCTGCTCCTAGGCCACGTGAACGATGAACGTGACATCACTGGCCTAGGAAAAGCTAAGAGAAGGCCGCGGCGCTCATGGGAGTGCCGGGGCCTTCTCAAACAGCTGATCGCCGGGGGTCCCGGGTGTCAGACCCCCACCGATCAGATACTCCTGAACTGCCCTGAGGATAGGTCATCAGTAGTACAATCCCAGAAAACCCCTTTAATACAGAGAGAATACATTTTACTGGAGAAGTATAGGGGAGTTGAGGGTTACGTTTGTCGGATGTAGCAGTGCTGAGTTGGTTATTCGACACCATTTCTGGAGATGTTACAGTTTACACTCTACGTTTATAGATGGCAGAGAAAGCTGTTAGAGTGTTATCACAATGAAGACCCAAATACTTAATGTAAATGCACCTCTATGCTGTATACATGCTTATAGATGAGTCTTACTTTAATACCCCACCCCACAAACCCCTAAATTAGTGTTCAGAGTGAAAATAATCCTACAAAATTAGAACTTGAAATTAAAGGAGGTTATCTAAACCCTATAATGACCCCCGCCCCACCCCACCCAATCCCCTGCCCTTTATATAGATTACACTTACCCCGCTCCTCCATACCCGTGTCGCTCCTGATGCCCACAAGGGCCCAGCTGTATCTCCCTCTTGCGCGGATCAAAACATCCGACAACGGGGGGAACAGCCAATAGCAGGCCGTGTGTGATGTTAGAGAGATGCAGCGGTGGCTGTGCAGGCATCAGAAGCAGCGTGGGTGCTGGGGAGCAGGGTGGCATTTGGGGGGGGGGTCATTGTAGGGGTTGGATAATCCATTTAAGATATAGAGAGCCAATTTGATTGTACTATCTATCTATTAACTATATATCTATTTATCTATCTACTATCTATCTATTATCTATAGCGTAGCTAGAACTGACTGGGCCCCACAGCAAATTTTTGTATGGGCGAGGGGGCGGGGCTATTGTAGCTCCGCCCACAACTGGCCATCCTGATGCTGGGTAGAGGCGGAGCAATGTCACTGATGTCAGGTCAGTGGTGAAAGTTCAGGACTCTGGATCTGGCGCAGGGGAAGTCAGCTGCTCTGAAAGGGGCCCGGTCTGACCAAGTACAGTGACTGCTCCCGGGCCCCTTCTGAGCTCGGGCCCCCAAAGCAGCTGCTTAACTGCGAGCTACGCCACTGCTATCTATCTATCTATCTATCTATCTATCTATCTATCTATCTATCTATCTCATATCTATATATCTATTATCTATCTATCTATTTATCTATTATCTATCTATCTATTATCTATCTGTCTGTCTATTTATCTAAACACAAAAGATAGTAGCACAGTAAATGACAAAAATTGTTAAAAATTGGCAGCATTCTCCAAAAACTAAATAAATAAAGTTTGTTTATTCACCCAAAAATGGTCAACCAATTTTGGGTCAATAAAAGAACTTTTTTTATTTTTAGATGTGCTGCCCTTTTTTAATTCTATCTATCTATCTATCTATCTATCTATCTATCTATCTATCTATCTCATATCTCCTATCATCTATCTATCTCATATCTATCTATTATCTATCTATCTATCATCTCATATCTATATATTATCTATCTATCTATCTCATATCTATCTATCTATCATCTCATATCTATCTATCTATCTATCTATCTATCTATCTATCTATCTATCTATCTCCTATTTATTATCTATCTATCTATCTCATATATATCTATCTATTATCTATCTCCTATCTATTATCAATTCAATTCAATAAAGCTTTATTGACACGTCCAAGTAAAACATTTAGCATTGCCAAAGCAAAAAGATATAATAGGTATTGTGGAGGGGGGTGTGATGTGGGAATTAGGGGGTGGATGTTGGGTTAAAGGGGCAGTATAGCAGTATAATAGTCCATGGTGTAGGGGCAGTATAGGGGTATAATAGTCCATGGTGTAGGGGCAGTATAGGGGTATAATAGTCCATGGTAGCTCATCTTCCTCTTAGTTGGTGGCAGGTGGAGACATATTGGGCAGCGATCTCCACAGTTGACTCCTCTTCCCCCAGTAGGATGTGGAGTTTTCTCCGCTCATCTATGGAGGTGAAGTCCGGGATGTGAGCGGAGAGTCTCTGGAAGTACGTGGCCCTCACGGGTGAGTATTTGCTGCAGTGTAGCAGGAAGTGGGCCTCGTCCTCCAAGGGCCCCCTGCTCGCAGTGCTGGCACTGTCTGCTCTCCCGCGGCTTGTTTATTATCTATCTCATATCTATCTATTATTTATATATCTATCTACCTATCTATCTACCTATCTGTCCATCCGTCTATCATATTATCCATATTTTACCCATGCTTGCATCTACTATATTTCGGAATATGAAGATTTCCATTCCTCTCTTATTCAGTACTAAAATCAAAGCAAAGGCTTAAAAAGCTTTTACTGTCGATCTCGCACTCGGGTCAAGAGGTTTATAGAAGAGGAATGAGTCTATTCAAGGAACAAAGCAGACACTTAATACCAATATGATTTTTCCCCTTAATGTATAATGAATCTATTTTAACTGTTTTCAAATCTTTACTTGCAAAATCCAAAAAAAAGTTAATGGTGTTTTTTTTTTCCGTTCTTCATTATAAAGGTTTAACCAGGACATCAGGAACGTACAAGGAATCTCATATCCGGGGAGAATATGGCACATCATGGAGGCACTGTATGGCAGCACACTGAATATAGGGTTATGTGTGCTGCTATAGAGAGCCGGTGAGCACAGCTTTGCAGTGTACATTAGTCTGAATACTTAATCATCCACTTTAGTTCATATTTGTTTTATTACTGAATCAACAGAGCAAAATCCCTCTGATATTATAACGGTGTAGGAACTGAATTTGCTCCTAATGTATTATCTGTGAGGTTATGGAGGACTATCAGGAAAACAATGATACTACTTATGATTACAGTCATTTTGATGTGTGATGTCCTCTGATGCTACAAATGATGTTCTCCTATCTTAATATGTCGATAAAATGACTTCACTCCGCCAAAAAGTTTATTTTCCTCAACCTAACCTGTGGTTAAAGACAACTGACTTAGGAGCTTGGAAGCAGGGAGGCTCCACCCATGAAATGATCAGAGAGGCTTAATCCATGAAGATAATTGATTAGGAAGGCTCCACCTATGCAAAGAACTGATCAGGAAGGTTCCACCCATAAAGAGAACTGATCAGGAAGGCTCCACCCATGAAGAGAACTCATCAAGAAGGCTCCACCCATTAAGAGAACTCATCAGGGAGTCTCCACCCATGAAGAGAACTCATCAGGAGGGCTCCACCTATGAAGAAAACTCATCAGAAAGGCTCCACCAATGAAGAGAACTCATCAGGAAGGCTCCACCCATGAAGAGAACTGATCAGAGAGGCCCCACCCATGAAGAGATCTGATCAGGGAGGCTGCACCCAGGAAGAAAACTCATCAGGAAGGCTACACCCATGAAGGGAACTGATCAGGGATGCTCCACTCATGAAGAGAACTGATTAGGAAGGCTCCATCCATGAAGAGAACTGATCAGGAAGGCTCCAGCCATGAAGAGAACTAATCGGGGGGCTCCACCCATGAAGAGAACTGATCAGGGATGCTCCACCTATGAAGAAAACTCATCAGGAAGGCTCCACCCATGAAGAAAACACATCAGGAAGGCTACACCCATGAAGAGAACTGATCAGAGGGCTCCACCTATGAAGAGAACTGATCAGAAAGGCTCCATCCATGAAGAGAACTAATCAGGGATGCTCCACCCATGAAGAAAACTCTTCACGATGGCTCTACCCATGAAGGGAACTGATCAGGGATGCTCCACCCATGAAGAGAACTGATCAGGAAGGCTCCATCCATGAAGAGAACTCATCAGGAAGGCTCCAGCCATGAAGAGAACTGATTAATGAGGGTTCACCCATTAAGAGAGCAGGCAGGAAGGACTCCACCGGTGTAGAGAACCTACCCATTAAGACAGTAGTCATGGAAGATGGCTTCCAGCTGCAGGCTAAGTTGTGTTGTAATAGCAAAATAAAGAGTTCGTAATATGATCATTTTAAATATTTATAACAATAAAAATATTTAACCAATAAACACATAACTAAAATAAATGTGTTTATTACGTTTTCATATTTACATTATATTTTATGTTATATATAAATATATATAACTTTTTTTTTACTTTTCCAAATTATATTTCATCTATTTTAAATTGCAATGTTTCTTATTTCTCCTTTTTTCTATTTTCTTTGGGCTTTATCCTCACTCTCATCTTCTAATTTTTTAATTTATTTTTTGTTCCATTTGTTTTTTTTTCTATTTTTGAATTATATATGTTTTTCTCATCTCTTTCAGTTTCAATCTCTTAATATATTCCCAGCCTATTACCTCCCTTCCGCTATCTTTGTTTTTGCACATTGCTCAATTTAAATGACTGTTGATATAATCTTGTATTCTCCCCCTTGGGGTTGATGTACTGTTTCTGCAGACAGAATAAGTATTCAAATGGTAGAAGTCATCTTTTCTTGATGTGAACGTCGGGGGCAGCCATCATCTCAGCTTGCTGGAGCCTTCAAGCTTGACTCCTTTTTGCATTTTCCAAATTAAGTAGAACCTTAGTAGTAAAGAAAATTGCGAAGCTGAAGAAACTGTGTAGTGGGGAATTCTTGACCTACAAGTGCCACCTCATCTCCATGTGTTTGAAGTGTAAGTAATGATATCGTAAACCCTCCTAGCATGGAACCACTCAACGTGCAAACAGGAAGGAAGATCAATATAATGCAAAAGGAATAATCAGCGCCGAAGAATCAGGCGTAAAATAATCTCAGTTCTGATGGGCTGAGCGCTACAAGGGAAGAAATCATATCTTTCGTACAATAGAAAAATAGACTTATTCAGTTAATTTTTTTAGATCAGAAATAACAATTGAACTAGGCTTAACATCCTCAAAATGCTCCATAAAAGATGTAGATCCATTTGAGTTAAACTTGAATTTTAATAGCTCAATGGGGAAACTCCAAAACTAGACCAATCCTGACCAATTTTGTATGTTCAACCTTAGGCTGACCAAAATACCAGTAGCAACTTTTAGCCAGGTATCCATAAATGTAATTCTTCCCAGTGGGCTTCCCTCTGCTTCCTCCCAAAATTAGAGATGAGTGAATCAATTATATAAATTTGACCCAAATTTTCCAAAAAGTTCTGATTTTAAAAAGACTCGAATTTTGTGTGATTCAATTAGGGAGAATTGAGTGAAGAGAAATTGCTCCAGGCAATTAGGACATTTCTTTCCTCAGAGTGGGCTTCCCTCTGCTTCCTTCCAAATTTAGAGATGAGCGACTCAATTCTAAAAATTTGGAAATTTGACCCAAATTTTCCCAAAAAGTTCTGATTTTAACAGACCTGAATTTTGTGCGATTCAATTAGGGATAATTGAGTGAAAAGAGATTGCTCCAGGCAATTGGGGCATTTCATTCCTCCCAGTGGGTTTCCCTCTGCTCCCTTCCAAAATTAGAGATGATCGAATCAATTCTAAAAATTTGGAAATTTGACCCAAATTTTCCAAAAAGTTCTGATCTTAACAGACCTGAATTCTGTGTGATTCAATTAGGTAGATTTGAGTGAAGCGAGATTGCTCCAGGTAATCGGGGCTTTTTATTCCTCCCAGTGGGCTTCCCTCTGCTTCCTCCCAAAATTAGAGATGAGTCAATCGATCCTAAAAAATTGTAAATTTGACCCAAATTTTCCAAAAAGTTCTGATTTTAACAGACCTGAATTTTGTGTGATTCAATTAGGGATAATTGAGTGAAAAGAGATTGCTCCAGGCAATTGGGGCATTTCATTCCTCCCAGTGGGTTTCTCTCTGCTCCCTTCCAAAATTAGAGATGATCGAATCAATTCTAAAAATTTGGAAATTTGACCCAAATTTTCCAAAAAGTTCTGATCTTAACAGACCTGAATCCTGTGTGATTCAATTAGGTAGATTTGAGTGAAGCGAGATTGCTCCAGGTAATTGGGGCATTTCATTCCTCCCAGTGGGCTTCCCTCTGCTTCCTCACAAAATTAGAGATGAGTCAATCGATCCTAAAAAAAATGTAAATTTGACCCAAATCTGATTTTCAACAGACTTGAATTCTGTGTGATTCAATTAGGGAGAATTGAGTGAAGATAGATGGCTCCAGGCAATTGGGGAACTTTTGATTCTGATTGCATTTTTTGGACCCGAATGGAATTGTTCACCGATTCAGCCAAATTGTACCCAAATGAAATTTTAAGAAATTCTCTAATTTCATGAAGTTTCATAACTTAAAACCTATAACCTCCACCAAAAAAGTGACTTACAAACCCCCAACTTTGTGCACAATACTAGTTAATCTACATACTATTTCCCAGTTCAAGCATGCGTCCTTTAAGCTTAGGCCAAAACTTTGAGCCCTTTTCCATAACTACCCTGGCTTGAGTTATGTCCTCTGGCTGTGTTCTCCTCATGGGTGGAGCCTTCCTACTATATTTGCTTCATGGGTGGAGACACTGTTTTCTCGTGAATAATTGACATTAGTGCTATAAATGATACTACGCATGGAGGTCCAAGAACCATATGTGGCTGGTGAAATATACTATTACCACAAGAAGTAAAAAATAATAAGTAGAAAAAAACAGTGATTACAAATACAATACAGCAATAAAAATGCCTATAATTAATTTCAAGAATTAAATAGATAATTTTAAGACCTTTCCAGTTGGCAGACCATTGTTTATTCACATTAATTGGATACAGTAAATCAATAAATTGCCTGAATACTAGATAATAAAAAAAAACCTGCAACTGAGGATTCAAACTAGAATCGGCGTATTTATCATCCTAACAAAGAGAAATAAAGTACTTTTCTTTCTAATGTATTGAGATTAAGATAACCAGTGGAAACATAAAGCTAATCAGTTTTCCTGGTGGTTGCCCTAAAGGGCAATGAGATGCAAAGTAGGGAATGAAGGACTGAGAAATGAGATTTCAGTTCCAGAAACGCTAATGCAGTAGCCACATCTACAAGACTTTTAAGTGTCATTATATTAATTGGCTATAGAGAAAAAACTGGACGTGATACAAAGTACAATTCAAAAGCATTTACCACATTGTCGCCTGGTCAGGACTGTCAAATGAACAGATATGGACAAAGGGTCTAAAGACCTGCTTGGATTTCCATGGGAAAATCTTAAAGGACTGTCCTAACTGGACAACTTCTGACCTTATGCCCTGGTATGACACACTGATGTAATAGAGAGTGTTGCCCTGCTTAAGACTTCCCTCTAAGAACCAGAATTGGAGAGTCTTACAAACTTTGTATGACTTGTCCGGTATATGTATTCAGATGGTGATCACCCTCTTGTTCTACAGTCTTCAGGATTCTTAGCCTTCCTCTAAATAAAATTTAGAACGTTGAGAGGCAGTGTACTGTAAAGCAGATTTCTGTGACTACTTGAGCTTATGTATCAACATGTTTTCATATGGTAGCTTCCCAGACAAGATATTAGGTGGTTACTGGACAATCGAAAATACTACAATCTTTACTGTTCCTAATATTCCTAAAGGTAAAGTCTGTGCAGCACTGAAAGACAGCATGCTGTATAGCAGAGCTTTATGCGGCCTTTGTAGTACTTGTAGCTGCATATGTTCAGATGGTGGTCACCTACACAGGAGATGAAGTCAATCTTAAGTAGTTCAATCTTCACAGTTCTTTGGAGGAAAGATCTGTGCAGCATAGAAAGACAGCGTACTGTAGGTTTGCATACAGTGGTCACTTCATTAGTTGTGAGGCCACCTGAAGTACTTAGGTCTTCACAGTTCTTTGAGAGAAAAGTCTGTGCAGCATAGAAAGACAGTACACTGTATAGAAGACAGAAATTTGTCTGACCCTTTTAGTAAATGTTACTGTAGATTTTTATATAGTGGTCACCTCATTAGTTAGTGGCCCCTGAAGTATTTAGGTCTTCAGACTTCTTTGAGTGGAAAGTCTGTGCAGCATAGAAAGACAGTGTACTGTATGGAAGACATACATTTGTCTGACCTTTTTAGCACATGTAGCTGTAGCTTTTCATATAGTAGTGACCTCATTATTTGTGAGGCCACCTAAAGTACTTAGATCTTCACAGTTCTTTGACAGGAAAGTCTGTACAGCATAGAAAGACAGTACACTATATAGCACATAAAACTTTGACCATGTTAGTACATGTAGCTGTAGGTTTTCATATAGTGGTCACCTCATTAGTTGGGAGACTACTTGAAGTACTTAGGTCTTCACAGTTCTTTGAGACAGTGCACTCTATAGCAGATATAACTTTGTCTGACCCTTTTAGTACATGTAGCTGTAGGTTTTCATACAGTGGTCACCCCATTAGTTTTGAGGCCACCTGAAGTACTTAGGTCTTCACAGTTCAATGTATAGCACATAGAACTGTGACCTTTTTAATACATGTAACTATAGGTTTCATGTAGTGGTCACCTCATTAGTTGTGAGGTCACCAAGTACTTAGGTCTTCACAGTTCTTTGAGAGGAAAGTCTGTGCAGCACAGAAAGACAGTGCACTGTATAGCACATAGAACTGTGACCTTTTAAATACATGTAGCTACACGTTTCATACGGTGGTCACCCCATTAGTTGTGAGGCCACCTGAAGTACTTAGATCTTTACAGTTCTTTGAGGAGGAAAGTCTGTGCAGCACAGAAAGACAGTGCACTATATAGAAGAAAGACATTTGTCTGACCCTTTTAGTACATGTAGCTGTAGGTTTTCATATAGTGGTCACCCCATTAGTTGTGAGGCCACCTGTAGTACTTAGGTCTTTACAGTTCTTTAAGATGATAGTCTGTGCAGCACAGAAAGACCATCTTTCGTATAGCAGATAGTACTGGTGTACAGGTTATATCAAGACATTTATCTAAATGCTAAGTTACAAGTCTTTTCTGAATAAGTCTCCTCAAGAGTTTAATTATTCCAATTATTCCAGTTTTATACTTTTTTACTCATCTACCGGTATACCTGCTGAAAGTATTTACAAGACTTATCTCTGAGTCCTGATCATTAGGGTGGAATGAAGATTGCCTCAACAATTTCGTGTGGCTCTTTGAAGGTTCTACATTAGTCTCTTAGATGGACCTTTCCTGCATAACATGATGCAGATCTTAGCCGGAACAAGCAACACAAAAATAGCTTGTTATTCTGCATGTGAAGCTAATGCTCAGTAATCATTCAAGCCCATACAAATGTTTCATCTTCACAGGCTCTTATGGAAGATATGTAAGAACTTAATTATCCTGTATATCAAAGAAATGTCGAGCTAGGAAGATTCAAACTGTGCACGGCTCCAATAATCTTAATATCTCTAAACATTTAGCTACATGACTCTTCCTGATATCTAACCATCCTTTTTTAGAAAAGGGCTTTATGGACACACAATGCTTTGAAAAGTAAAAAAGAATTTACTTGGATCGATGGAGAAAACTGAAAAATGATGATCACAGACTTCTAGTGGTTAATCTTGTTCCTTTCTATCATGGTTCACCATCCTGTCTACACGGAGATAAACCAATTAAAGGGTTGTCTCATGAAAATTATTCTCCAGCTTCAAACCAGAAGCTGGATCTGAATATTTTTGTAATTGCATGCAAAAATGTAGTATACCCACTGAGCTATTCAATAAAATGTATCTGTATAGCGCCACCTGCTGTTTGCCATTTTTCTAATTTCTCTGTCCACCTCCTGAGATGGATGCACATGATCAATTCCATCCTTCAACTGCCACCAGCTGCAGCAGAAAGAGGACACCTCTGACAAAGGACACACCCCCTGAGGTGCCATCTTGTAATAAATCTAGGAGTAACAAATGGAGAGATGTGAGGTACAGGGCTGGTTCTAGCTTTGTTAGAAAGAGATTGTCATGTCCTATATGATGTATGAAGATAATTTTTTTGCATTGATCATGGGATAACCCCTTTAATTCTTTTTTATTGGCTCATAGTGAAGTGCACACTAAAGGCTACATTATAAGGAAGTCAAATGTGAAAAAAGACCTGGAACCTCCACTAAATTCTTCAAGATTTGGTCAAGGCAAAACAGTTTATAGCAGGGATGGCCAACCTGAAGCTCTCCAGCTGTCGCAAAACTACAACTCCCACCATGCCCAGACTTCCTACAGCTATCAGCCTACAGTAGGGCATGGTGGGAGTTATAGTTTTACCACAGCTGGAGACCTGCAGGTTGGCCATGCATGGTTTATGGCACCTACACGTGGTCCCTCAAGTTACAATATCAATTGGTTCCAGGACGACCATTGTATGTTGAAACTATTGTAACTTGAGTAATCGGTTTCAAAGCCCCAAAATGTCATCCAAGATAAGAGAAAATGAAGATTTAAGAAAAATAAGCAGATAACTAAGACAGATAAAGAAAGTCCTTCCATATAACAGTCAGGAATAGCTTCTAGCTAGCACGTCATACAGCGAGGTGACCAGAGAAGTGACCTTGATTGGTTGGATCTGGGTCTGAGACATTGTATGTTGAGTCTGGTTTCAACTTACGATGGGTCAGAAAAGACCATTGTATTCTGGAAATATTGTATGATGAGGCCATTGTATCTTGAGGGATCACTGTATACAGGCTACAGGCTAGAATCTAGAAGATGATGGACTGGAGACATGTTTGCAACAAATACAATCCCATGTTGGAGGAGCAGGAAGTCATCCAGGTTGGAACTAGAAGAAGACAGGGCAGTGCTGTGGAGGTCTCCCATAGGTCTATCATGGACATTGGCCATTTAATGGCAGGTTGGTATGAAGAACATTGGGAAGTGTATAAGTGTGTAACAGAAAAAATATACCATCAGAACATAACGACTACCCTAGCATGGAAAAATCTGGGGCCGGCATGGCTTTTTAACAATAGTTGTCTCTGTCTATAGAATCCAGCCCACGTTCAATTGAGATTAAAATGAAAACATTTAAAACATCTTTAAAACCATATTAGACTCTTAACTCTTACATGTTTTGAACCAGAGTGGTTATTAGTCGTACCTAGTATTGGTCTGATGAAGAACCACTTATGTTTGAAACTCGTACATTCTTAGGATGTTCAACTTTATGGTTTTAAAGAAGTTTTAATAATCTTTTTTTTTTGCTTTTAAATTGAATCTCAATTGGGTGCTTCCTGGATACTCCAGACAGAGCCAAATGGATAAACATGGATAAAATCAAAATATCAGGTCACTACAGGGTTGACGTAAAGAATATCTACTGTATGTATGGATGACTGGGCAGCAAGTAAAGGGTTAACTATCTATCTCTGTGGCTAAACTTTCAGTAATTCAGAACATGTGAATTCATTGCTGGATTATTTAAATTTAACTCAGAAATTGCTTAGATGAGAATTCATTATCTTAGAAAAATGCTAAGCTTCCGTCTTCATACTTTTCATCAGGAAGGTGAAGTTACGGTCACATTTGTATTTGTTCACTTTTTTTGGATCGTAATTTAAGCCTAGTTTTTAGATTTTACCATCACTGTTTAATCAAGTCAAGTATTCTTGAAACCACTAAAGATCCAGCAGGTAGAGCGGATGAAGACATGGCAGTTCATGGCCGATCACAATCAGTCAGGAGACACATGACATGGAAGAGAAGGTACTTTAATATATCAAATATCATCAAAATTACTAAGTAAAAATCACAGAAGATCCAGAAGAAGAGAACCCAAAATATTCCTGTATGGGTTTTTTTTTCATTATCAGACTGAGAATGTGATGCAAAGGAAGATTTACCCTTCGTAGGTGGTCAACTGACTATGGTTTTTCCCAAGGACTTATGGAATTGGGCATGTTAGCACCAGATATGATTTAGAAGACACCACACAGAGGTATCTGAGGAGGTCAATGCAAGTTTAGCCATTTGTAGCATATCCATGGGACATGTTGTAAATGATTGATTATTGGGGTCCCACCTCTTTGAAGGCAATGAGGGTTCTCTTGACCTTCGATTCATCACAAAAGCTAAGCAGTGTTAGGTGCATCGAGCTAGAGAATGCATAGAGAGGTGACAAGCTTGTGAGGGGTTCATTCTATTCAAGTCTATGGGATTGGAACGTCCCATGAAGGCAGTGGGAAAAGTAGCTACCTGGAGGGGGGAGGGCTGCTTTAGATGTTGCTACCTCCTGAACGATAGCAGCTAGAAACATGCAACTGATCTTGTTTGAAAGCAGACATTCAAAGCTTTCAGACAATAATGTTCAGGACAGCGAAATATATCACTGATAGAAATCGGGATGCTGTGAATGCAGCTGAAAATGAAAATAAAAACAAGTTTCACTTGCGATTATTTCCAACTTGATTTCTAACAGTGATTTCTCCTCTGTTTCTTGGACTTTAGTTGCCATTTTGGTCTTGTATGAAAGCCTGGATTGTCAGCTTTTAGACAAGATCATGTTTCTAGCTGCTACCATTGAGGAGATATCACTATCTAAAGCAGCCCTCCCCCTCCAGTTAGCTACTTTTCACACTGCCCGAACTGGACTCGGGCAGAACAGCTATAAAGTGATAGCATATTCCTAGGGAATACCTTCACTTTATGGTTTGTCATAGTCCAACCTCAGGGGAACCCACTGATCCTGAGAAGAGGTTGCAATGCTGATTCAATGCTGTACCAATTTCACTGTTTTTCTGTGCATAGTGACGCCTTAGTGTAGGGGATGGCAGAACATCCTCATTTAACTGAATGTAGCTGGCAGCCCCTTTACACTCAGAAAGGAATGGTCACAGAAGTTGGGCCATACGGATGATAAATTGATGGCATATCCTAGTAATATGCCATTACTTCATAAGATGGAAATTAAGGTTGAGTGAATTTCTTAAAATTTGCTTCAATTCGCCAAAGAAAGTTGATCTAGGTATGAATCGATTCTACCCAAATCGAAAATCATTTTAATGGCTGCGGACAGAGAAAGAGATTTTCTCTTTATGGAGAGTGTCCAGTAGGTGTGAGAAGTTTTATAGAAAAAGACCTGCTGAAGGACTTGCCCTGAGAATGATGACATAATATCCCCCATAATAATATCCCCCAGATACCAACCAATTTCTTTTTAAACTTCGGCAAAGCTGCCGAATCGTATTTTTCAAAGCTTCGCTCATCTCTAGCATTATTCCTCCTAAAGGAGAGTGCCTAATCGGCGTAAGACGTCTTATAGGCCTCAGGGATTATGGCCACAACCGTTCCACCCTGCAAAGTTTTACCATCATTTTTTGCCAGACAAAAAAATTACAAAAATTTACTAGGTCATTTCCATTAGATAATAAACACTGTGATCTGATTGGTTACAATTTTTAATATCTTCCAAACTATTCATACCAACCTCTTAAAGGGGTTTTCCGACTTATATATATTGATGACCTATCCTCAGGATAGATCATCAATATCAGATCGGCAGGGGTCCGACACCCGGCACCCCCGCCGATCAGCTGTTTGAAGAGGAGGCGTGAGCCGTATCAGCGCTGCCTCCTCTTCACTGTTTACATCCTGGCTGTAACGGGGGTAGTGGTGAGTAGGTGTAATAACAACTAACTGCTCCATTCATTTCAATGGGAAGAATCGCTCCCATACAAGTCTATGGAAGCGATTCTTCCCATAGATATTAATGGGGCGGTGAGGTGTAATTACACCTACTCACCACTACCCCCATTACGGCCAGGATGTAAACAGTGAAGAGGAGGCAGTGCTGATACGGCTCACGCCTCCTCTTCAAACAGCTGATCTTGAGGATAGGTCATCAATATATATAACTCGGAGAACCCCTTTAATTTACCAAGAACAATGTTGTTTCCTCTTCTGTAGAAGGTTCACAGAGAACTGAACAACGTCATTGATCCGCATCTACTCTGCCTAATGTAGTCTTTTTAACGGACAGCGGACTCTATCGCTCCGATCTGAACTGGACTTTTTCCAGCGTGTCTTTCTGTTTAACCCAAGGATTTTACATTTACAACTATAGATGTAATGAACTTTAGCTGTCGGATTAGTCTGCCGCCTGATAATACCAGTCTCAATTTTCCGGCTTTATCTGGGAGAATAAGCACACAGCAAACCGGAAAAGATCGGAATCTTAAAAATTTCCATTTAAAACGCCAAAAAATTGAACTGCAATGTCACGTCTTAGAGTTGGAGTCTTAAATTGTCTGTCAAAGAAAAAGTAAAAAAAAAAAATAATAAAAAAAATAATACAGATTCTAACGCATCCCAACACTGCGATAGATCTCTATGCAAAGGGCTCATTAGAAGAACCGTGGAATAGAAGAACAAGTCACGAGGAAGCTTTTAATGAGATGACGGAGCAAATTGAATTGAAATGTTGATTCTCAATTAGGTAAACTTGAAAATAATTGCTTATTGTGTGGGCCGCTTCATACAACGTTTTTGGAGCTGTTTCATACATTTTCCGCATGGAATCTGCACAAAAAAAAATAGCATGGAAAAAAGAAGCGTGCGGTCTCTTGGCGTAAAATCTGTGCTGGTTCTCCCATGGAGGAATCGGAAGATGAAAAAACAAGTCAAAAACTGAACCAAAACCGTCCTTTTAGTTTGTTTTCCAAATCCGTTGTGTGAACATACAATTACCCGACAGGTTTTACAGAGTAAGGGCTCATGCACATGCAGGGGCGTAGCTATAGCCTCATGGGCCCTGGTGCAAGATTTTAGCTTGGGCCCCCCTTCCCTTAGTGCTTTGTGTGTCTTCTTATGTGGCACAAGGGTCTTTGGGCCCCCTTAGGCTCCTGGGCCCGGTAGCGAATGCTACCTCTGCACCCCCTATAGCTACGCCCCTGTGAAGGTTGTTTGGTTCCGCATCCAAGCTCAATTTACTTCAATGGAGCCAAAAAAGATGTCCTATTCTTGTCCGTTTTGCAGACAAGAACAGGCATTTCTATTATGGGCTGCCCATTCCATTCTGCAAATTGCGGAAGGTTTGGTAAACTTACTCCAGAGTCGCCTAGTAAAGGGGCAATAGACTGTACTGGATAAGCATTGCCCTTTGTTTTACCTGATTAAAAATACTTGAGCGCCAATACAAAATTCCAACAGATCCCACTGCCTACCATGTGCCACTTAACTAACAAGGCCTGGGTGTGGCTGTCACTTGTGCACCCCCTATGGCTATGCTCCGGCATCACTGATACTCCTGAACAGTTAAACAGTTATGCCCCTTTCACACGAGTGGGAGACTCGCATGTCTCCCGCAACGCATCTACAGGGCTGGACTCGGCACTGACAGGGATCGCAGAGCATTATATGCGATCCCAGTCAGTGCCGGAGTCCAGCCCTGTAGATGCGTTGTGGGAGACATGCGAGTCTCCCGCTCGTGTGAAAGGGGCATTAGAGGTAAGTTTAGTGTGGATGTTTAGTGTAGCTGGTACAATTAGATTTATGGTATCTAGCACATATCTGATGTGTCGGTATGCACTGATTTTTGCATTATATTCAGTTTTTTATTACGTTCTCTGAATACTGTATATTTACAAAAAATGGACAGAGTGTTTGAGAAACAGCAGTGCATAGCAAGAAGCCCAGACCAGCTACACTATTTGGATAGGATAGAGGAGGAATGGAGCTGTAACTGAATCATCACCCCTCACTCCTCCATGGCCCAACTGATGGTCTGACAGAGAGTGATAAGTGAGGCTCTCTTGCATGCTAACACTCCAAAGAGAAAATTAAAGACTGAAAATAGACTACATAGGGTGACTTAAATTATATTAAGAAAGCCACTGAGAATAATGGAGGAGAACGGAAGAGAGAGAGCAAAGAAAGAGAACATGAGAGGAGAGACAGAGAGAGAGAGAGGAAAGAGGTTAGAGAAAGAGATAGAGAAGAGAAAAAGGAAAGAGAAGAGGAGAGAGAGAGAGAGCAAAAAGAGAGAAGAAGAGGGAAAAGAAAGAAGGAGACAGAGGAAGATCAAAGAAAGAAAGGGAGTGTCAGGGCCGGCTGCAGGTCTAGCCGCCGTGCCTCGGCTGCCGGTCCCCCTGTGCCTGAACCGTTGCTAGGGACGCGGCGGGTTGCCGCACCCAACTCGCGTTCCTAGTTACGCACACTCTGATTTCAGTGCGCATGTCCCTTTAAACTGGCTTTGCTGTATTCACTGGCATCCACCCTGTTTTTACCAGGTGTTCTGTGATTGAGGCTAATCTTACTGACAGGTTCCCAGCCCCTATCAGGGGTTGGGGCGGGAGTCCAGTCTGTATTTAGGTTCCTTCCTGCTACACCTCATTGCCAGTGCTTGTTTGGTCTTCCAGCAGTCACAAGCCTTCCTTGAGCTCCTGTTGTTGGTATCCTATCGCAGCTGTGCTCCTGGATCTCGCTTTGTTCTCTGTGTTTATGCTATTTTGTCTCTCTGTGCTTTACCCCGGCTAGCTTCTTGGACATTCTTGTGGATTACGTTTTTGACCTGATACTTCTCTCTTGTTATCGACCTCGGACCGCCTGACCCTCCTCTGTGTTTCTCGTTGTTTGTCTGTCAGTCTGTCCTCATACCCGCCTCCCTAGCTAGGCAAGGGACTGTCGTCCAGTTGTCCCCCTAGGACCTTTAGCCTACGGTGAGGCAAGTAGGCAGGGACAGGGGTTGCGGGTCGAGCTAAGGGACCTCCCCTGACAGGGAGAGAAGAGAAAGGGAGAGGGAGAGAGAGAAGAAAGGAGAGAGAAAGAAGAGAGAGAGTGAAAAGAGATATGTAGATAGAGGAGAGGGAGAGAATGAGAAGAGATAGAGAAAGAAAATAGGAGAGCAACAGGGAGAGAGAAGATAGAGAGAATGAGAGGCAGAGAGAGGGAGAAAATGAGAAGAGACAGAGAAGAAAGAGAAGATCAAGATGGAGATAGAGGAGAGAGAGGCCAAGAGGAAGAGAGAGGAAAGAGATTACAAAGAGGAGAGACATAGAGAGGGAGAGAGATTGGGAAAGAGAAAGACTTTTCCAGGCAATTACAGTATTTTTGATTTGGGTCGAATTTATTTGGACTTGAATGGAATTGGATGTCCACCATGTACCAGAATCAGTTTAGCTGTTTATCTCTTGTAGCACAAGAGTCAATTCCCTGCCCTAGCACTGTGTCTTCCTGTCCTCCCCCCGAAACCCATGACCATTGCCCTGCTAGGCCCTCTCCATGGTACAGTATTTGTCCATCCACTGGTTGAAAATCTTGTTCCACCCTCACCCTCAATGTCCAACGTCAACCATGGATGACCCGTTTTATGGGAAAAACAACTTTCTACACAGTAAATGAGTAATTATGGAAAAGGGTTAATGAAATATGTTAAAAAAATTCAGAATACGGCGTATAGGTTGGTAATTAGAGCGGCTGAGTCTTCTGGATGAAAAAGTCTGCGTCTGGGTCGTAGAAAGAACGACGATAATTAAAGATTGATTTAAAAGCACCACACAGACAAATTACCTTCCAAACCCAAGCAACATCCCTCATCCATGACATGGAGGCTCACTCCGACAGTGTCATTTACTCGGTGACTGGCGGTGATTTTACCGCTGCCGAGATCTCCGTGTCTCTCAATCACCATCAATGTAAATATAACGTACACATCAGACATTTACATGCGCCAACCTGCAAGGAGGCATCTGATTAAAAGCGCAGTCATTCTGCCTCCATTAGTAATCAGACGTTCGTTACGTCTTTCAGTAATTAATGGAAGGCAGTTTTGCAATCACAGGTGGAAAAGAAATACGACGGAATAATCTTTAAGCAATAAAAATGTGGGCCATTACATCTGTGCATACAACGGAATAGGATTAAACACAAAAAGAAACAGAAGAACGCAGCAACGGAAGGAAATGAATGAAAAAACGGACACAGGAAGGCAATTAGCAAATATGGTACAAAGAAAAGAACAAACAGCAAGGCATCTCAATGCCAGAGAGCAGCCGTGAAAGCACACAAGATATTAGGCTGCATAGAAATTGGACATAAAAGTGGCTATTTAAGTAAAATATAACCCGTAGGACCAGTGGCGTACATAGAGAAGTAAGGGCCCCATAGCAAGGATCAGACCAGGCCCCCCACACAGGACAGAAGGGTTTCTGCCTAAACGCCTTTCAATGACCCTTGGGCCATTTTTCCACTGCCTCATTTGCTAAAAGTTGTTCCTTTAGAGGGTAGAGTCCTGACCAAGTTTTCACCTCCAGTAGAAGAGGAGATGATCCCAACTAAGACTGGGCCCCCTCTTGTCCTGGGCCCCATAGCAGTTGCATTGTCTGCCGCTATGGTAGTTACAGCCCCTGCCATGCCACATGATACATATTACACATGTATACAATAAATCATGATGGCTTCGTAAGGGAATATGGTGCTAAATTGAGTAACAAACCTCTAGAGTTTTTGAAACTTTCATGACAGAAAATTGATTGATTTAATAATTGATCTGTCACCTTTCCTGTCTGTTTTAGTAACTACTTGCATTTCCAATTTAATTAAAATTCTGGAGCATTTTTTCATATGACTCTATGTTGTGCAGATCCTTTTATCTTATTATTCCTACAAAAAATGTATAAATGACTCCCCAGCTGTCTGAAATAAAGGCCCATCAGGGTGTTACCAGTTGGGGGGTGTCCCTTCATAGTCTATCCAATCAGTGCATCTGCTGTCAGACTCTGCAAAGACAAACCTCCAACTGGTAACATCCAGTTTGACCTTTACTGTAGACTGCCTCTTTAAAGGGGAACTAAAGCCAGAATTCAAACATTAAAAAGAACAGCCAATAAAACTTAAAGGAGTATTCCTGTAAAGTAACGTAATTTTTGAAAAACTGCATTTATGCTGCAATCAGTGACCCAACCAGCACCCATACCTATACATATAACCAGAGCTTAAATTTACCCCACAATCCATTTGTCTAGCTCCTGTGTGAGCCTGCAACACACTGACAGTATCATGGCTCCTGATCGTCCCTCACAAAATTACAATCCCCACAATGCCTAGCTTTCCTGCTGTGAGTGTTGATGATTACTGATTGGCTGCCTGATATCACAGCCCAGTCACGCCCCCTCTACTCAGTAATCAGCAGCACACTAGCATTTAGCTAGAGAACTGATAGCAACACACTGAGCATGCTCGACCTAACAAAGGCTCACAATTAAAGGTTGATGCCATGGTAACTATGAGGAAACACAATGGGTAGCAGAGGAGAAAAACTACATTTATTACTACTGAAGGTAAATATGTGAAATTTACATTATATTAGGTAATTATTGATGATGAATTAGTCTAAAACATAAGTTATATTTACGGTACCCCTTTAACAAAATCTCCTTTAACAAAATGTGTCTTTGTTATTTGCGTTTTTTCTCTCAGATATGACAATTACGTACCATGAAAAAAAAAACTATAAAAGCAGTGCACTGTTCTTTCAGGCTGCAGCCATGTCTTCTTCTCCCCCCTCCCCCCTTCATGGTAGTGCACATAAGGCAGGACATTTAGGTGGAGGGGTCTGGGTTTAGTCTGGATAATTTTTGTCTACACAGCAAAAGTGACCATTTTATTGGAAATAATCTCTCAGTTACTAATAGTACAGAATAAATTTGGTTCTAATCACGAGGAGCTGTAATAGACTGTAGAATATTACATCTACCTAGATACTCCTAAATAATGCCATAGTGAGACAGATTTGCCTTTCAGGGTCCTGGGAAAGCTGGTTTACCACCATGTGGAGCTGCAATAGACTGCAGAATACTAAATCTATCTAGAAAATCCCCCTCCCCAGTCAAATATATAAAAATATAACCCAGACGGTTTGTATCATAGTTAGTGAGGAAAAAAATGCCTGTTGTGATGGTGTTCACATCACATTTTTTGTGCCTTCACATTTTTCTCCAACCTTTAAAGGAGTTTTCCAAACCTTTACTACTGCTGACCTATCCTCTGGATGACTGATGACCACCCCCTCGGTGGGGTTCGACACCCGGGACCCCCGCCCATCAGCTGTCTGAGAAGGCACCAACGCTCGCAGTAGCACCTCAATCATCTCACAGCTTTGTCTAGGCCATGGGACATCATGTTCATCGGTCACGTGGCCTCAGGGGTGCACCTAGCCTTTCTGCTGCCTGAGGTGAAAACTAAAACGGTGCCCCCCACCATGCCAATTTCTTAACCTAACCCCTTTGCCACAATGAAAGCGCTCATAGCCCATGGCCCTTCCGCTGCCCCCCTCTTGCCCCTACCTGGTGCTGCCTGAGGCGATCGCCTCACCTGGCCTCATTGGTGGTGCACCCCTGCGTGGCCTAGGCGCAGGGTCTGAGCTGCGATATTAAGCATGGCAAGTGTACAACGTACTGCATTGAGCTGAGAGAAGGCTGCTGCGCTACTGCGAGCACCACTGTCTTCTTAAACAGCTGATCCGTGGGGGTCCCAGGTGTCAGACCTCCACCGATGAGATACTGATAAACTACAGTATCTTGAGGATAGTCTCGAAAAACCCCTTTAACCCATACAGATGATATGTGATATCCTCCATGTGCAAAAAAAAAGCCTCTCACTTTGCAAATGGATGACCTTGCACCTTGTCTTCAATCCGCCACCTTTTCTGTTGTTATTTTTTGGCGCTTGCCTCTTTACCCGTCTTCTCCAATGGAACAAAGTACTATATCTACATTGAAGCCGCCATAAATGTCATAGGATGAGGTTAATTGTTTACATTGAGGTGCCTTTCTGCGATTTTCCATCTGCAGAACTGAAGGCTCGGTGAGCCGCCCTGATGCTTGATTGGTGCTGCTCAATCTCATTTAGACACATAAGGAAATTGCTTTCTCTCCTGTCATTACATAAATGACATTCAAAAGTGCATGTCTAATCCTGTAATAAGCATACATCCTGTGAATTAGGTAATATGCATCTGAGCCATAGATACCATCCTGCCATGTCCATTGCATCCAATTAGCTTCAGCCAGACTCCTGTCGTGTTGATTAAAGTCATCACTTGTAGTGATAAAATCACTGCATCTAGAATATAAAATTATCACACAGCCAGCAGAGAGGCTTAATCTGGACCAAAAGAGGATGCCCCTCCCCCAAAGACTAATAAATTACTGGTGAACTGTAAAGGATTCTTTCTCGTCAAGTTGATCATCTATTGAGTCTTTCCTCATACTTATGTTCCTAATAAAGGTGATTTAAGACCAAAATGGCTGCCATTCTAACTCTACAGGAGGTTTTCAGCACTAAAAGACTTTTCTGTTTTTATATAAACTTCAAGTAATGCAACAATGAAACATTCTATAACTTTCCAACATATTTTGCAATTCAATTCCTCAATATTTGCAAGTTATTAGTTTGCTGTCAGTAAATGAGAGCATTATACTGTTAGGGGTAGTATTATAGTAGTTATGGTCCAGAATATAACTGCTATAATACTGCCTACTATGTACAAGAATATAACTACTATAATACTGCTCCTATGTACAAGAATATAACTACTATAATACTGCTCCTATGTACAAGAATATGACTACTATAATACTGCCTCCTATGTACAAGAATATAACTACTATAATACTGCTCCTATGTACAAGAACATAACTACTATGTTACTGCTTCCTATGTACAAGAATATAACTACTATAATACTGCCTCCTATGTACAAGAATATAACTACTATAATACTGCTCCTGTGTACAAGAATATAACTACTATAATACTGCTCCTATGTACAAGAATATAACTACTGTAATACTGCTCCTATGTACAAGAATATAACTACTATAATACTGCCTCTATGTACAAGATATAACTACTATAATACTGCTGCTATTCAGATACTACTATAATACTGCTCCTATGTACAAGAATATAACTACTATAATACTGCTCCTATGTACAAGAATATAACTACTATAATACTGCTCCTATATATAAGAATATATCTACAATAATACTACCTCCTATGTACAAGAATATAACTACTATAATACTGCCTCCTATGTACAAGAATATAACTGCTATAATACTGCTCCTGTGTACAACAATATAACTACTATGTTACTGCTTCCTACGTACAAGAATATAACTACTATAATACTGCCTCCTATGTACAAGAATATAACTACTATAATACTGCTCCTGTGTACAAGAATATAACTACTATAATACTGCTCCTATGTACAAGAATATAACTACAGTAATACTGCTCCTATGTACAAGAATATAACTACTATAATACTGCCTGCTATGTACAAGAATATAACTACTATAATACTGCCTCCTATGTACAAGAATATAACTGCTATAATACTGCTCCTATGTACAAGAATATAACTACTATAATACTGCTCCTATGTACAAAAATATAACTACTATAATGCTGCTCCTATGTACAAGAATATAACAACTATAATACTGCTCCTATGTACAAGAATATAACTACTATAATGCTGCTCCTATGTACAAGAATATAACTACTATAATACTGCTCCTATATATAAGAATATATCTACAATAATACTACCTCATATGTACAAGAATATAACTACTATAATACTGCCTCCTATGTACAAGAATATAACTGCTATAATACTGCTCCTATGTACAAGAATATAACTACTATAATACTGCTCCTATGTACAAGAATATAACTACTATAATACTGCTTCTATGTACAAGAATATAACTACTATAATACTGCCTCCTATGTACAAGAATATAACTACTATAATACTGCTCCTATGTACAAGAATATAAACTACTATAATACTGCTCCTATGTACAAGAATATAACTACTATAAAACTGTTTTTATGTACAAGAATATAACTACTATAATACTGCTCCTATGTACAAGAATATAACTACTATAATACTGCCTCCTATGTACAAGAATATAACTACTATATACTAGCTTTTATGTACAAGAATATAACTACTATAATACTGCCTACCTATTACAAGAATATAACTACTATAATACTGCTCCTATGTACAAGAATATAACTACTATAATACTGCTCCTATGTACAAGAATATAACTATATAATACTGGCCTATGTACAAGAATATAACTACTATAATACTGCCTCCTATGTACAGAATATAACTACTATAATACTGCTCCTATGTACAAGAAATAACTACTATAATACTGCTCCTATGTACAAGAATATAACCTACTCATAAACTACTGCTCCTATGTACCAGAGATAATATCTAACTATAATACTGCCTCCTATGTACAAGAATAAAACCTGATATAATATGGCTCCTATGTACAAGAATATAACTACTATAATACTGCTCCTGTGTCACAAGAATATAACTTAACTATAATACTGCTCCTAATGTACAAGAATATAACTACTATAATACTGCCTCCTATGTACAAGAATATAACTGATATAATACGGCCTCCTATGTACAAGATATAACTACTATAATACTGCTCCTATGTGCAAGAATATAATACTATAATACTGCTCTATGTACAAGAATATAACTACTATAATACTGCTCCTATGTACAAGAATATAACTACATAATTAACTGCTCCCTATGTACAAGAATATATACTACTATAATACTGCCTCCTATGTACAAGAATATAACTGATATAATATGGCTCCTATGTACAAAATATAACTACTATAATACTGCTCCTGTGTACAAGAATATAACTACTATAATACTGCTCCTATGTACAAGAATATAACTACTATAATACTGCCTCCTATGTACAAGAATATAACTGATATAATACGGCCTCCTATGTACAAAAATATAACTACTATAATACTGCTCCTATGTACAAGAATATATCTACTATAATACTGCCTCCTATGTACAAGAATATAACTGATATAATATGGCTCCTATGTACAAGAATATAACTACTATAATACTGCTCCTGTGTACAAGAATATAACTACTATAATACTGCTCCTATGTACAAGAATATAACTACTATAATACTGCCTCCTATGTACAAGAATATAACTATTATAATACTGCTCCTATGTACAAGAATATAACTACTATAATACTGCTCCTATGTACAAGAATATAACTACTATAATACTGCTCCTATGTACAAGAATATAACTACTATAATACTATTCTTATGTCCAAGAGTATAACAACTATAATATATACTACCTTGGTTCAAGATTACATAAACTATAATACTGCCTCTTATGTTCAGGAATATAACTCCTATATTACTTCTCTCTATCTACAAGAACATAACATAAGTACTATAATACTGCATCTACGTGTTACGGCAGTGAGTGTGGAGCCACTTAGTTAACCAAAAATATTGACTTTGGGCTAATCCTAACATCCTGGCAGTTCTCTGGTTTTCACCCTTTAACCATAAACAGGGATCTGGAGTTTACTGCAGGGGAGACACCAGGCCGCTACTTCCTGGAGTAGTTGGCATTCCTTTGTGGTTAGCATCAGACCCATGAGGTTCAGAGACAGCAGTAAGGAGCACTGAAGGGTCAGGCAAAACCATAGGGACAGGCTGGAGTCAGGCCAGGGAGGAAGGGGTCAATACAGTGAACAGACCCAGGTCAGGCAGTGGAGAGTCAAAATCAGGAAAAAGGCAGAGGCTAACAGAGACTAGAAAGCTAGACAAACATATTGCCCATGCACCCTCACACTAGAGAAGGTGCCTAAAGTACCCCAGGGTTTCCAACCATTGACTGGTGAACACCAGGATGCACATACGCTGGCTCTTTGAGAGCCGTAGGGAGCGTGCACTCTATGGGTACAGAAAGAGGCCGGCCACAGCCTGAGAAAGGGAACAGAGTAGAACCATCAGCCGGGCCCACCTGGGGAAGGACAGCTGTAGGCGGGTCCTGCACACTGGATAAAAGACGGGGAAGAGCCACCTTAACTTTGCGTACACATATAGCAATCCTTGCTCTTAATAGGTTAAGGGAACAATGGAAACAAAATGTTAATTGACTTTTTCCAATGACTTTCGATGGCTTTTCTCACGAGTTATCACAGTCCAGGTTAGTTCTGCCACATCCATACAAGAATATAACTCCTAGCCCACTGCATAAACCGATTTATAAATGATAGACTTGTGGCTTCTTGCAGCCACCACTAGGGGGAGCTCAAGAGCTTAGTGCATACTGAGCTATGATTGAGCTCTTGGGCTCCCTCTAATGGTGGATGAAGGCAGTAAAAATATTTTCACAAAATTCTAAATTGCATCTGCAGGGGATTTAGAGTTCTGTGCAACAAAATAGAGCCCTGACCTGTATACAGCACAGGATTTTCAAACTATTTTAAAAAAGAACAACATTGTATTCAGGTATCCACTTTTGCTTAGTTAACAGCCTTTAAGCACACAATGAATAAAAGATTTTAAAATTCCGTATCCTCAGCCTCCTGCACCTTCACGCATTCTGTCAGATCCCTTTCTTTGTGTGAGCTAATGATTGTAATGTAAGGGAAATAAAAACAACAATAATAACCTTCTCTTTCCAACGAAAAGCAGCACAAAAAGTCAAATGAATGCATTAAATTCAGTGTTAACCTCGCCTATCAGAGCCGGTGTTGGCACAATGTCCCTTTGTGAAATGCCCCTTTGATGTAGAAGGCCGCGTTGGATTTGTAGGTGATGTCGGAAACATTCCGGTCAGGTTTTATTGGGATGTTTATGCTGTTTTATGCAGGTCACAGGACAATAATGTGCTCTCATAATGCGCTTTTTTTAACACGTGTAACAGAAAAGCGTTGATTTGACGTGGCGCTGGTCGCTTATGGAAGGCTGAGCTTTCTTGTAAGATAAATGTTACATACGTGACATAAATCCTGTGTAACATTGCTCAGTTAACACCTGAATTATGCAACATGAAACTTTGAATGCTAAAAAAAGTATAAAGTATTAGTATATAGTAAAGGATGATTGAGGATGGTTAAAGCCCTTAGAGATTGAGAGTAATGTTTAAAGGGGTTCTCCAGGAAGTGAGAAAATGAAAATACTTAAATATAACTTTATTACAAATATATTCCCAAATAAACTTCCATTAGATATAATGGCTCGATTTGTCTGGGGAGAAACCATCAAGGGAAATAAAATGGCTGCCGTCCTATTAGTGCACGCAAAACCTGTCCTAATCACACAGGAGGACAAGTTACTTCACAACACTGAGGTAAAGAGCGGCCTCATCCTCCTCTCTGCTCTTCTTGTCAGGGATTATGTATCCTGAATAAAGATGATAAGAACTTCAGATGAATATCTGTAGGAATGGAGTTCATGAGGAGACATGAAGTACAGAGAGGACGGACAGGACAGACTGTGGTAATGGAGACTGCATACAAGTGCTGCTGATTATATCCAACCCCACCTCCTCTCTGTACTTCATGTCTCCTCATGGACTTCATTCCTACAGATATTCATCTGAAGTTCTTATCATCTTTATTCAGGATCATAATCCCCTTGACAAGTAGAGCAGAGAGGAGGATGAGGCAGCTCTTTACCTCAGCGTTGTGAAGTAACTTGTCCTCCTGTGTGATTAGGACAGGTTTTGTGTGTACTAATAGGATGGCGGCCATTTTATTTCTCCTAATGATTGCTCCCCAGACAAAATGAGCCATTATAACCATAGCCATTAATGAAAGGTATTTGGGAATATATTTATAATAAAGTAATATTTAAGTATTTTAATCTTCTTAATTCCCGGAGACCCCTTCAAAAAGTTGCATCGTATATGAACGTGTTATTTTCAGAATGTAACTATTTACGTGAATGAGAGCAGAGCTGCAGTAACCAGGTACGGGCCACTACACAGTAGATGACGCTGTGCTGTTCTGGGGCAGAGCAGCTGATCTGTGAGGGTGCAAGAAGTAGGAACCTGCCGCTCTGATATTGATGACTGGTCCTAAAGATAGGTCCTGAAAAATCCCCTTAATAATGATAATGTGAAATGTCGCAAAGAAGGAAGAGGGGGAAGGAAAAAAAATTGGAGAAGAAAGAAACATAATTTAAGATAAAATAGTAGAAGTCAAATCTAGTCCTCCTAATGTTAGTGACATCATCTGTAATTATCATTATACAGCCCAATAGACTCCTTAGTTAATTGCAGAAGTAAGAAAAGTATTCATCCTAGTAACAGTAGTAATAAGTTAACAACAGCAGCAGCAGCAATAGCATTAATAGCTGACACTTTAGCAGTAGTAGTAGTAGAAGTAACAGCAATGATAGTAGTAACTGTAGCAGCAGGACTAGTAGTAGTAGTAATAACAGGGGCAAAATAGTAGTAATAGTATTAATAGTATTAATATAGAAATGTACAGTAGTAGTAGTAGTAGTAGTAATAGTATTGATACCGCAGCAACAGTAGTAATAAAAGTAATAATAATAAAATTAACAATAATAGAGCAACATTATTAGTAACAGTAGTTAAATAGCAATGATGGTAGTTGTAGTAGCACAGTATTGCTATACAGTGAGGTTGCTGGGCAGTGTCATGTGTACTGTGAGTCTTAAAGCGGATCTTTATGCACTCACTACGGTATGCCGTAACTGGCCGATCAGCTGCCGGGGACCATTACCACCAGTAATACTATTAGTGTATTAATAATATGCATAATACAACTTCTCAGCCTGTTCACAGTTCTCTGCTCAATGCCTGGTAGAAAACAGGACAATGTAAAGTACTGCTGTGCCTCTGGTCTCTTTGTTATAGAGAAGTCCCAGTAGTCTGACCCCCAACCGATAAGTAAGTTATGGCAACCACCACTAAGGCTACTTTCACACTTGCGTTTTATAATTTCGGTATTGAGTTCTGTCATAGGGGCTCAATACCGGAATAAAACGCTTCAGTTTTGTCCCCATTCATTGTCAATGGGGACAAAACTGAACTGAAGACAATGGAATGCTCCTAGAAGCATTCCGTTCCGTCTTCAGACTGGAGAGCAAACCGCAACATGCTGCGATTTGCTCTCCGTACTGTTTATCTGCACCAAGACGGATCCGGAATGACCCCCAAGTCAATGGGGACGGATCCGTTTGGTGTGACACACTCAGTAAACGGATCCGTCCTCAATGGAGTTCATGACGGATCCGTCTACAGTACGCCACACATGACAGACACACACACACACAGACATACACACAGACATACACACAGACACATACATACAGACATACACACATACACACAGACACATACATACAGACATACACATAGACATACACACAGACATACACACAGACATACACACAGACATACACACAGACACATACATACAGACATACACACAGACATACACTCAGACATACACACAGACACATACATACAGACATACACACAGACACATACACACAGACACATACACACAGACATACTTACATCTTCCCAGCAGCTCCGCACGTGACAGGAGGAGGAGGATGGCGTGCACATAGGAAGATTCTCCCTCCAGCAGAGGGCGCTGTGGGGAATCGTCCTATGTGCGCGCCGTCCTCCTCCTCCTGTGCTGTCCGGAGCTGATGGGAGCATGTAAGTATGTATGTGTATGTCTGTGTGTGTGTGTGTGTGTATGTGACACGTGTGGGGCCGGAGCACTGCTCCGGCTCCTCACGTGTACCTGCAGCAGCACGGATCCGGCGGATGCCGCTAATGTGAAAGTGGCCTTAAACAACCACAATGTACAAGACACAGAACTTTGTGAACATCACAAAATCGATTGCTGGAAACAAAAACCCTAAATCAATAAAAAAGGATTTTGGGTACTGTGAAAATTCATTTCCACAAAAATTTAAAAATCGTGTCCAATTTGGTGGAAGATGGGATATTCCTCCTGCGTGTAATTTATCAATTGTATTTATTTAGTCACAAAAAAACACAAATGAAATCCCAACGTTCAGGCCCACAGGTCGGACCCGTCAGCTTCCCATGTTGAACGGCTCATTTTGTCCCTATTTTCTGCCTTTTTCCGTCTCTGACTCCAATTATTTTCTCTAATGCTTCGCCTTTTTGACAAATGTTGCGCTTATTATTTTCTCCCGCCAAGTTAACTGTTGAGTATGAATATTTTTCGAGAATGCCGGCTCTCTACATGCTGATTATTGTGCGACTAAAACGCTTCGAACAGTCTAAAGTCATCTTCTCAGCATGGAACTTTCTGCAATAATAATAGTAACAAAGTTTCAAATTGGAAGAAAAAAAATTGTATTTTTTTTTTTTTACTTTTTGAACCTTTTGTAGCAATTGAAAAAAATCTCCGCGGTCTACGTGCAGAATTCTTGACCGTAACATTTACTGTAGGTTGATGCATAATTTCCCTCGGTGTAGGAATACAAGCCGGGGCTTTCTCTCTCTCTTTTGGTTTTCTAAGCCATCAGCACAGCTTCGGATTACTATTTCCTGCATTCATCTACATGCACAATGGATGACGCTTTATTTTCACCAGTTCGCAACGGCTCAAAGAACAAAAAGTTTCAACGCTCTACTTAAAGGCTCCACGGGGATTATTCCATTAAGAGCCAAAGATGACAAGTTACATGAGATGTCAAGAAATCACTAGAATTAGGTTCTTAATATGCAAAAAAAAAAAAAAAAATTTTTACTTAGCAACAGAAGAAAAATACTCCGGTATATATTCCTATCTCAGTCCTATCGATATGTCAGGTGCTGGTCCAACATCTAAGACCTAATCCTATCTCCAGAACAGGGCCACCATGTGCAATGTACTCTGCATTCATCGCTAGGGGAGTTCCAAAAATAGCTGATCAAGTCCACTCAGTTTTCTAAAGTCCCATAATGCAAGCCAGCGCAATATTCTGGGATTTCCAAAAATATCCGAGCCAATGCAATATTCTGGAGATAGGAGCAGATTCCAGAGGTGGGACTAGCACCTATGTGGGATTGATGGCATATTCTAGCAATATGCCATCAATGTCTGAGATGGTCCAACCCCTTGAAATCCGGATCTGACCCATTCTGTGTATATCATCTAGTTCAGTGTTCTTCATTTCCAATCCTCAGGGTCCGCCTCTTGGTCATGATTTGAGAAGATCCCACAGAATGAATACCTGGGGTAAGTCCTGATCCACTAACCCTAATTATTTCACCTGCTCAATACTCAAGAAATCCTGAAAACATGACTGGTAGATGGGCCCTGAGGACTGGAGTTGAGGAACACCGATCTAGTTCATATGTAGCACACTAGGACCAGATTTTTTTAATTGATTTTTGCACATTAAATATTTATACGTGGGGGAAAAAATCAACAACCATCTATAAATTCAATATAAAAAAAAAAAAATTCAGCACCATGAAAAACTTTAAGTAGCAAGGTCAAATTTCCATCCAGGATATTTGGACTTTATTGCTCTCAATTCTATGTAGATGAAAAGAAATTAGGAAGGATCTTGGAAGATATCATGACTAGGGCATCAACAGACGGCCATATTATACTCATAGGACTTAATGCCAGGATCTATCGAGCTTCTACTGAATCAAAGATAGATCACCATACAGTTCTATGGTGATCTAAATTGAAGAGGTTCTCCACTTTGGACAATCCCTACTTGTTAAAAAGTGTCCTCTTGATGGATCACCTGTGATCTGTAGGGAAACTTGGCGGTAAGTGTTTAATTTTCCTGCAGTGCCGCCACATGGGGAAATACAGTATTACACAGTGTCCATAAAAATCAATGGGTTGGCTGTGGAATGAAGGAAGGACAGGTTCTCCAGAGTGGTCCTTTCTTCAGGATGAAGTTCCTGAACAGAGATCTCCCCTGGGTTCTCTACCAGGTTGTATGAAAATGGGTTTTCAATTTTAGACAAACCCTTTGACCCCTAGATACTCTGTTTTTCTGTTAAACCAAAATTAAATTAAATGGATTATCAGCTTTGGAAACCCCTAGTTATTAGGAGGAACCCTTGACAATAAGCTGATCATAAAGTGTCTTCCTGCAGGGACACCTAGTGATCACCATTTCAAATGGCAACCATGAGTAATGCAAAAACAAAATCATGTAGTACATGACAATCTCTTTCTAAGAAACCAGTCATGTTCCTCACATGGATCCAGAGATCTCCACATTCACTGCTCCAAGTGCTCTGCTAGATTTATTTCAAGATGGCAGCTTAGGGGGCACACACCTCCTCAGGTGGAGTATCCTTTCTGATGCAACTGGTAGCAGTTGAAGGATGGAACTGAGCATGTCCGTCCACCTCAGCAATCTGGACAATACTTGAATACCATGACACATAGCGCTCTACAAATAGCCTGATTTGCACTAGAAGACATTGCTGGTGAGAGTTGGATTTCCATGGCTGATATTTGAGAGCAACAAAGTTGCAGGAGGGTGGAAATGAGATGCCTCAAAGATAGAGATGAGCGAATCTATTCGCCGCTTCGTAGATTCGATACGAATCTTGGAATTTTTCAGCTGCAAAGTGAATCAGAATTTTTTGAGATTCGCTCCGTTAGAATAGAAAATGTACTTAAGGCTTTCTACGCATTCGCTACGTACTTGTCCAACAAATTGTACGCTAAAGCTATGTATAACTTACTCTATACGCTGTTGCATACAAATTCAATTAATTAGCGAATTTTTACTGTTCATTATTCGTTCTGCAAAAGCCCGGGAAGAAAGCGGTCACCTGACCTAGTGGGCAGGGCTTCCTCTGATTGGCTCAGGCTCGGTAAGCCAGTGACGCATCACTTCTGATGCGACTGCTGAGACGAGCAGAAGCACTGTGTGTGAAGTTCTGAGACTCTGAGACATGTTTTGTGAAAATTGGGGTGTAATTGTTCTGGGAATCCATATTACACATATCAGGGATACTGCAGGGCAAGTGCAGGGCAAGTGCAGGGCTAGTAAGTAATCAGGCAGGGAGAGAGAGACAGGGAGAGAAAGGAAGAGAGACAGGGAGATACAGAGACAAAGACCAGCTGCAGGGCCACAGTCAAGTGAAAATGTCTGGAATAGATAAGCAAAAGGGGTCCAGTTCCAGCCAGACCTCGAGCTCTAAAAATAAGGAGAAGGTGGCAGAGGGCAGCAGCGCCAAAGGACCTGTAGCCGGAGCTTCTACTTGTAGTATTCGCAATACTTGGCCGTTGTTCCACCAGGATAACCAACCGAAGGCGCAAAATTGTAGTGGAGGAGAAAGTGGATGAGGTAGTGGAGTGGATGCACGCTCATCTCAGTCTCAGCCGGATGATCTGCTGTCATCTACTGATACAGTATCCATATGTAGCCAGGGGTCAGACTCAGAGCGTTCCTCCTGCTCCACCATTCCTCTCCAGCAAAGCCCGTCATTTTCTTACGCACTTTGTATGCTTATGCGTACGTGTTCAAAGAAGTTGCGTACCTTTTAAAACTGAACATTCGTTGTTAGTGCGCGAATGTTCGCAAAACACCACATAATATCGTATGATTTGTACGCAGATTCGCCTAATATACGAATCTTATGAAAAGTTTGACGAATATTCGGCGAATTTGGATGATTCACTCATCTCTGCTCAAAGATTGGAAGAAAAGTAAAAAGTAAAGGCAAATACACTATATAAAATTTAAAAAAAAAAATTAAAAACTAGCTGCCTAGGCAGGATCGGTCTTAAATACAACTTACTCAGCCAAAATATAGAATGAAATGAGGGGAGCGGGAGATGGTGATTATAATTGAAGACTGATTTTTTATTTTTTATATTTAGAATTTATCTCACTCGGTAATGTGTTTGTTTTCTCGATCCTACTACAAGAAGAATCCAATTACCTCTTAATGAGATTTAGAATATTGCAAATTCATCAGAAGCAAAGAGGACGGTGTGACTGGTATTAAGTAAAACTGATTTATAGTGAGCATTAAAAAATGAATATCATTAGCAGATATAAAATGGAATCTTAAAATACCTTCTCCCGCGTCTCATTTCGAGGAGAACCAACATGAGAAGTCTCCATTTAGACACATGTATCACAGTAATGTTCCAGGTCTGTTCCCGTAGAAGGTCCATTTATTGGTCCAGTGACTCCAATATCTCAACACCTCAACAAGTTTCTGCTTCTAATAAAAATCATTGCAGGGGGAAATGATGGTCCTATATAACTAAGGACGGGGGTAATTATGTGAAAATGACATAAAATAAAAATCGGCGCCATGTGTTACTTTGACGGATAATGATTTCATGAAAGGTTCTTATGATAAGAACGATATGAAGATATTCAGGACCCTCATACAAGGCCTTCATGATGTAGCTGAAGTAGAGACTGGTTACGAAGAGTATATCTCTCTCTGGAGGACCCAGCACACACAAGCATTACATAGTTGGCCCATTGAGTTCAATGGTCATCATGCAATTCCCCATTTCCCCTGCGGGGGTGCTGTTGGAAAATAAAGCACTTGCCACTAGCTCCCCTACAGTTTATAAATAACCCCTATGATCTTGAAAAACTGTGCTAAGTGTGTTTATCTGATCTTTGGACAATCTGGTAATGAAAATGGAGAACCAGCAGCAAGTTTATGCACTTCCCATTGATTTTAATTGGCATTATGTAATGCTATTTTTCACCTGTTGGGGCGCTGCAGTGAAACTGCAAACTTGCACTTGGTTTTCTGCTACTAAAAAGCAGACAACTCATTTCTCCTGTTGTGGCTCTAAACTTGAAGTCAAGGAAAAAAAGGAGAACTGCAGCCTTCTCCACCTCGTGGCAGCTGTCAGTAGTTTTTTTTGTCGAAAGATTGAAGCTCCTCTGGGAGATCTTCCCAATTTTGGGACAATCAGCTATTCAGTAGCCTGCGTCTTCATGATGCTCAGACTTGTTTTGGATACATTTTATTCAAAGAACAGGACTGGGGATTGTCCTCCTGTATTAAACTAAGGTGAACATATTTTGGGTAGATGGACAGATATGAGATAGATGAAAGAAAGAAAGAGAAAAAAAAATGAAAGAAAGAAAGAATATAGGTAGATACTTAGGTAAATACGAGATAGATAGATAGATAGATAGATAGATAGATAGATAGATAGATAGATAGATAGATTAGATAGCAGATACAAGATAGATGAAAGAAAGAATAGAGATAGATAGATAGATAGATAGATAGATAGATAGATAGATAGATAGATAGATAGAAGATGAAGAGAAAGAAAGAAAGAAAGATAAGAAAGAAAGAAAGAAGAAAGAAAAGAAAGAAAAGAAAGATATAGATAGAATAGATAGATAGATAGTAGACAAGAGATATGAAAGGAAAGGAAAGAAAGAAAGAAAGAAAGAAAAGAAAGAAAGAAGAAAGAAAGAAAGAAGAAAGAAAGAAGAAGAAAGAAAGAGAAAGAAAGAAAGAAGAAAGAAAGAGGATATAGATAGATAGATAGATATAGATAGATAGATAGATAGATAGATAGATAGATGAGATCCTTGAAAGAAAAGGAAGAAAAGAAAGAAAGAAAGAAAGAAAGAAAGAAAGAAAGAAAGAAAGAAAGAAAGAAAGGAGATAGATAGATAGATAATAGACAGATAGAAGAAAGAAAGAAAGAAAGAAAGAAAGAAAGAAAGAAAGAAAGAAAGAAAGAATAGAATAGATAGAATAGATAGATAGTATAGATAGATATGAGATAGATAGATAGATAGATAGATAGATAGATAGATAGATAGATAGATACTGTACTGAGAGCTAGATAGAAAGAAAGAAAGAAAGAAAGGATAGATAGATAGATAGATAGATAGATAGATAGATAGATAATAGACAGAAAGAAAGAAATAAAGAAAGAAAGAATAGAAGATAGATAGATAGATAGATAGATAGATAGATAATAGATAGATATGAGATAGATAGATACTGTAGCTGACAGACAGATCCTATAACGTTTTTTCCACACTGTATGACCTTTATATAATATTAGAACAGACATGTGCAGACTTTTGCAGTTCTCGCTGACCAGGGAACGCTGCCATCTTGTCAGACCATCATTTTATCATCTGCCAATGATTCTAATGTCTGATGTGCAGATAAGCTCATGATTACACCGTTCTCCCAATCTCAGGTCTCCCCCATATACCTCCTTACAGATGGCGGAGGACGCAGACTGCATGCGATGATCTGACACCATGGAAACAATTTTTAGATCGCGGCGGAATATATTTTACCAAATAAATATGTGATATGTCTTCTTAAGTAGATGGTAATTGCTGCATTAAGTCTGAATGGGAAGGGGGGACGTACTGTAGTCTCTCTCATTGTATATGCAGGATTTGTAGGCGACATAAAGCCAGCAATTTTATTCCAATTATTGTTATGTTCTCCATAAGATCTCTTCATTTTATTGTTATTTTTCTGTCTTTGTATTTCAGGTTGGTAATAAGTTTCATCAGACTAAGCAACATTAAAATAGATCAGTCATCAGGACAGTAGAGGGGAGCACATAACTGGGTTCTTGGGTAATCCCGATCTGTTAGATGGGTCCCTTGATAATAAACTGATCACAACGATTACAGTAGAAAGATACATAGATAGATAGATAGATAGATAGATAGATAGATAGATAGATAGATAGATAGATAGAAGATAGATAGATATTAGATAGATAGATAGATAGATAGATAGATAGATAGATAGATAGACACATAGGGGTCATTTATTGAGACCGGCATTTTAGACGCTGGTCTTAATAACCCCTATATGTGACAGTGGATCCTACAAAGCTATGAAGACGCGCTGGCCTCTCCATAATTTCGGGGGAACCAAGGGGCAGTCTAAATTCAAACCATATTCTACACCTAAACCAGGTGTAGAAAATGATGAATGAGACGGGCCTGCTGGCCCCTCCCCTTCCCACGTAACGCCCACTTTGTTAGACCAGGCGTGATCGGGAAAAGTCACAGATTGCGGCGCAGCTAACCACAGTGCCAAATATAAGCATATTTCAGAATAATAAATGACCCCCATTGATCTGACACAGATAAATAGAAATACGATAAAAATATGATAGATATGAGATAGATAGATAGATAGATAGATAGATAGATAGATAGATAGATAGATAGATAGATATGAGATAGAGGAGATCGCTTCATTATACAGGCAGCCAACAGATTTCTATGGGAATTATGTAATACTTCATTTCCCCTGTGGGGGCACTGCAGAGAAGAGTACAGACTTTAGCTGATGGTTGAGGATTACCTTGGAAGTTGTGGCTCCATTCTTACATCAGACTGCAGGAGGCTTCCTATATAAACTTTTTTCTCTCTATAGACCTGTTTAGATAAAATATTAGGGGTCGTGCATTTCATCTGTACTAGAATATTTACATGGAAAGAAAGGAATGAGTTGTATTAGTATGGAGCAGAACTTTGCATTGTGGGTGAACGAAGGTTTATTAAGTAATAACGCAGAGCATTAGTGACCATGGCAACGGCAAAACGACGTGCTGTAATCTAGGGAAATTAAGGATGAAGGTGCATGAATGTCTGTGTTAAGGACAATCTTACTTTATAGAATTGATCTTCATGGACTGCAAAGGTCCCAGGAGCCAAATAAAGTACATAATATAGAAAAATACAGATATAGCAGAGTTGAGTGTGTCATAATAACACAATGTATAGAAAGAAAGAAAGAAGGAAAGAAAGAAAGAGAGAAAGAAAGAAGAAGAAAGAAAGAAAGAAAGAAAGAAAGAAAGAAAGAAAGAAAGAAAGAAAGAAAGAAAGAAAGAAAGAAAGAAAGAAAGAAAGAAAGAAAGAAAGACGCAATGATTAATCTGTAGGTTTATATGGAACTGTAGGTAAATGTGATAGAACAGATGATGAGATATTATATTTTCCATGTTTCTTTCATAGATTTCTATAGAAAATCTAATATATAAAGCTGAGTGTATGTGTGTATGTATGTATGTCTGCCAAAGGAATCTGCACCATCACATTTGCAATCACGAAATTTGGCACACAGGTACATCAGGAGTCCGGAAAGGTTTTAGAACGGGTCTCAGCTCTCCAGGACGTATCGTTTCTGAGATATTCCCAAAAAATGCATTAGCCAATAGAAGCCTGATCACATGACCCTTATCAGCCAATAGAAGCAGACAGGCCCTTACTCTCCACACACACAGTTTCACACCAGGTTCCCATAACAACCCAGCCATTTTTCTTCACTGCTGTAGGTCAGCTTCAAAGGGGCAGAGCGCTGTGGATGACACTGTTAAAGGGGGTATTCTAGTTACCATAAATATAACATGTTTTAAACTCATCATCAATCATTACCTAATATAATGTAAATTTCACATATTTACCATTCAGTAGTAATAAAAGATGTTTTCTTCCGCTGCTACCCACTGTGTTTCCTCAAATAAATAATTACCATGGCATCGACCTGTAATTCAGGACACCCTCAAAAGAAGGACTTAAAAGCCCCACCCCATGTCCAGCTAAGCCACATCCCGACCCAGTTAGGCCACACCCTCTCACACTCTGCAGCTGACGCAGATTGAAAAAATTAACATAAAAATCAACTGTCAGCTGCAGGGGTGGGAGGGAGAGTGACTTTCTCGCTGCAGCTCATGATCAGACTGCACAGTGCTGTTGTCTGAGAGTGAGCTGTTAAAAAGGACGTCCGTGTGTCCATCCAGGTCCTTCGCCGGACGGAGGACAGGGAGTTTGAAAGCAAGACTGTCTGGCCTAAAACCGGACCTCTGGCCAGCCTAGGGGCAGGCTGCTGTGGAGGTCACAGTTAAAGGGGGCCAGGAATGGTGGAGGTCAGTTAAGGTGAATGTAACCTATGGTCAGTGTTAAGGGGTGGGCGCTGTAGAGGTCACTGCTAAGGGGGCGGGCCCCTGTGGAGGTCACTGTCAAGAGGGTGAGGTGCTGTGGAACTCACTGTTAAAGGGACAGGCTGCTGTGAAGGTCAAAGTTAAGGGGGCGGACTGCTGTGGAAGTCCCATTTTGGGGAGACAGGGCACTGTAGGGGGGGGTAGATAGATAGATAGATAGATAGATAGATAGATAGATAGATAGAATTTGTAAAGTTCACAGCAGTTCTCTGGGATATGTATGACTTTTGTCAGAAGTCTTCCGGAGGCAGCAGGTAGGACCAGCAGTGGAACTAACCCTGTATGACTGATTTTAATGAAATGTCTGATGTTTGGGAACGAAATAGAAATATTTCCCGGTCCTTCCATGGCCGGAGGTGAAAATACATTATTTCCGGCTCTTTCTTCTGCTGCTTGTGTTAACATTTTGCATTCTTTCTCGGTGGCATTTTAAATGTCTAAATAGATTTGGAGCCATTTTCCTGCTGCCCTAAAAGCCTGAGAGATAACAGGAAATCATAGGCTTACGGATTAAGCCGCCTGTTCAATTGAGACCTGGATTTCTCTGTTTGATTTCTTCCCTAGAGTTACAGCTTATCTGTCAGTTGTCCCGAGGTGCCGTTTGTGGAGCTGGCCTCGCTTTGTGGCCGGTTGGGACTATCAGGCGGATCATGCTGGTTTCTATTTTCTTATGAGAATAGTGATAACCTGTAAGCCGTCCTCCGATGATTGCTCTTCTCTAGATTTATTGTTTGCATGAACTGTTTTCTCTCACATAACGGTCATATTGGTGCTAGAGGAGCACAGACTCACTTATTCCTCCGTCCTGGACTTAATGATAACTCCAAAGTTAAAATTTCCCATGTGTTCAACTAATTTCACTGCCAAAGAAGTATGTGCAATGTTTTATACCTTGACCCTGGCAGTTCTATATTCAGCAACTTTTCTTCATGGCATCACCTCTCTCACCAACCACAGCCTATTACTGTCTCTAGTAACCATGTGTAGAAGAGAAACAAGAACTTTTCTTCATGGTATCACCTCTCTCACCAACCACAGCCTATTACTGTCTCTAGTAACCATGTGTAGAAGAGAAACAAGAACTTTTCTTCATGGTATCACCTCTCTCACCAACCACAGCCTATTACTGTCTCCAGTAACCATGTGGAGAAGAGAAACAGGAACTTTTCTTCATGGTATCACCTCTCTCACCAACCACAGCCTATTACTGTCTATAGTAACCATGTGTAGAAGAGATACAAGAACTTTTCTTCATGGTATCACCTCTCTCACCAACCACAGCCTATTACTGTCTCCAGTAACCATGAGGAGAAAGGATACAGGAACTTTTCTTCATGTTATCACCTCCCTTATAAATCACAGCCTTCTAATATCATCTATCCCTTATAAAATCTCCGATGACCAGGGGATTGGGGGATATACAGGAATTTTTCTTCATGGTATCACCCCTCTCGCCAACCAAAACCTATTACTGTCTCTGGTAACCATGTGGAGAAGAGATACATGAACTTTTCTTCATGTTATCGCCTCCCTTATATATCACAACCTACTAATATCATCTATCTGTTCTAAAGCCTCCGATGACCAGAGGGTTGGAAGATATACAGGAATTTTTACTCATGGTATCACCCCTCTTACCAAACACAGCCCATTGCTGTCTCTAGTGGATGGATAGTCACATGGATAAGAGATACTGGAACTTTTCTTCATCACATCACTTTTTTATCACAACCTGCTAGCAACATCTATCCTTTATAAAGCCTCCTATGCCCAGGGGGTTGGGGGACATACAGGAACTTTTCTTCATGTTGTCACCTCCCTTATATATCACAACCTACTATTATAATCTATCTATTCTAAAGGTTCCATTGACCAGAGGGCTGGAAGATATATGGGAATTTTTCTTCACAGTATCACCCCTCTTACCAACCATAGCCCATTACAGTCTCTGGTAACCACGTGGGGAAGACATACAGGAACTTTTCTTCATGTTATCACCCCTCTAATGAAAAGGGGACTGGGGGATATACAGGAATTTTTCTTCATGGTATCACCCCTCTTACGGTCTTACCAACCACATCCCATTACTGTCTCTAGTAACCACGTGGAGAAGAGATACAGGAACTTTCCTTCATGTTATCACCTCCCTTATATGTCACAATCTACTAATATCATCTCTTATGAAGTCTCTGATGACCAGGGGGTTGGGGGATGTATCTAATCATGTGAAGAAGAGACACGGGAACTTTCTTCATGTTATCACCTCCCTTATATATAACAATCTACTAATATCATCTATCCCTTATAAAGCCTCTAATGACCAGGGGGTTGGGGGATGTACAGGAACTTTTCTCCATGGTATCATCCCTCTTACTAATCACAGAATTACAGCCTATTACTGTTATCAACTCCTGCAGAAACTCTTGGGAGGTGGAATATTACAGTTGCTTTTATTCATGCTGTCACCATGTTTGCCAACCAGGGGTGATATGTGTTCTCTGGATGTCAGTTGAGTGAATTGATTCCAAAATTTCAAAATTCAATGCAATCTTTTTTTAAAATTTTGATTCTAACAAATGCAAATGTTGTTTGATTTGATTAGGGACAATTAAAGGGAGAGAGAGGGGAAAAGACAGACATTTCCAGGCGACTACAGTTGAGTGAATTGAATTTGAAATTTCAAAATTCAATTTACATTTTTTTTTATTCTGATTCTTACAAATACCAATGTTGTGTGATTCAATTAGGAACAATTAAAGGGAGAAAGGGGAGGAGAGAGAGAGAGAGAGAGAGAAAGACATTTCCAGGCAATTGGGAGAATTTCCCATGCTGGTAGAAATTATTCAGACCCAAACCGAGTCACTTGCCTTATTTGGCTGAATTGGATTCCAAGTCAAATTTTAAGAAATTTTAAGAAATTTGCTTATCTCTATTTGGCACATTTATGGTAGACTTTTCTTACTACTAAGAAATGAGAAGATGAGTTGTTGCATACCTAATGACCCTAGGTCCCTAATCAGGACATTTTTTGAATCTGGAACACAATTATTTACAGATATGTTGGAATGTCGGTCTCTTCAGTTCTGGTTAACATGTGATGATCTTATATGTAGATCCTTGTATATGGCACAAGTAGCATCTATAAGTTCTGCATCCTGAGCTTTTATTTTAAGAAGTTGTCATCTGGCTCAGACTCTGCTTGGGTCAGACTTTAAGTCCAAATAAGATTTTTTTTTTTATTATTTTTTTACAATTGAATGAAGGCCCATGATGTGATGGGCAGAATTTTTACCACCTGCCAGCCCCATTTCTTACTTTTTAGGACTTGTCGTAATAGTATGTTAGGTGGGGATTCAGTCTCCAAGACAAAGGTCTTCTTAAAAAAGAACTCCCGTAAAAACTTTTATTCTCTGACCTGTTAGAAAGGTGCATGATATAATCTGTAGTGAATGCAATCTTCTCATCAGAGACTGTAATTCTAAGTTATCCCCTCTCTTCTTATTGTAGATGGGTCACGTGACCAACTCCCTGACCTCCAACTGACCCTGGACAGGAAGCCAGTCACTGCTCTATTCATTCCTATAAGACTCACAGTGAGGCTCCCATAGGAATACATAGAGAATTAGACTTCCTGTCCACACATAAGATGCCGTGTCAGTTGGTGAGGCTGATTGCTGGTCACATGACACAGATGAGAAGCATCAGGGAGATATAACTCACAAATACAGCCACTGGTAAGACAATGACATTCACTACAGATTACATCATGTACATTTCTAGCAGGACATAGAATAAAATTTTTGCGGGAGTTTTTCTTTAACCTCTGCAATGGTGGTAGCTCCAGGTTTTGAAGGTCAATGTAAGACTTTTGAAAGAAAAAATATTTATACAATGTCCCTTTAAGGAGTAAAAAAAAACAGTTTCAATATTTTCATATTTTTGCAGGCAGAGGAGCCGGTGTCAGGTTCACAGATTCCTTCTTGGTATAAGGTGCACAACTCAACAGGGTTTTGTTTGTTTGTCATTCCAAGGCTTTAGGGAAATCTGCTCCCCGGAGACCCTTTTCTTCCCCTGCAGTCTTTTCAAAATCAAATAAGGCAATCGCAGGCAGCATTCAATCTGGAATTATTTTATGCATCTCCATAAACTTGCAGTAAGAAGCTACTGCAGAGCCAAAAGTATCAGATGTAGCAGAGCAGAATTTCTGTAATCTATTGGAAAGCATGTTAAATCATACTACGCTAACAATTCAGCTCTGCTATTCCGGTAATTTTTTTTTTTTTACTTTATCTTTTCATTGTTAAGTACAACCTACAATCTTCAATTAAGATAAGCAAATCTAAAGTTTGTTTGGGAATGAAGAACCCAAATCTGAATTGCAGTGCATGGATTCTCCATCAACTCTGCAGTTTTACATATACCTCACAAAGCTCTAGTGCGGTCTAATTAGTTGATCAGCCGAGCACCTGTACCTTGCAGCTGTCTGAGCAGATTCAGATTTTCTTGCTCTGCTTTTTCTACATTTAAGAAGAGAAAAAAGATTTTGGAATTTTTGTTTTGTATTATGGAAGGTTTGGAGGAGTGATGCTTATCTGATCATTATCGATCACGTATTGTGCCACATCATGTATCACATATCTTTTCCTACATTATATCTTATGTCAGATATACAATATGAATGCAGTTGTAAAAGTTGTGTATTGTTTAAAAACTTTGCACAGTCCGTCTAGTTAAAGGAAGATGAAGAAATGAACTACATCCATCTGCTAAAACACCCACTAACTACTTATAATACCGCACAGTCGTGTGAGGCACGTGTGGTCATAGGCAGTGTAGAACTTTTGAGTTTTTGATTTCCACGTTGCTTTTGTAACCAGACAATAGTCCATAATAATAAGAGCTTATATTAATGAATGTCTGGGACAGCAAAAGTTGTCTTGGTCTTCCTATTACATACAGGAAGCTGGGGCTCCAGAGACTTGTGCAACTCCTCTCCAGGCTCTATCCTGTACTGATCCTGAGTTACATCCTGTATTATACTCCAGAGCTGCACTCACTATTCTGCTGGTGAAGTCACTGTGTACATTATATTACTTATCCTGCACTGATTCTGAGTTACATCCTGTATTATACTCCAGAGCTGCACTCACTATTCTGCTGGTGCAGTCACTATGTGCATACATTACATGACTTATCCTGCACTGATCCTGAGTTACATCCTGTATTATACTCCAGAGCGGCACTCACTATTCTGCTGGTGGAGTCACTGTGTACATACATTACTTGTCCTGTACTGATCCTGAGTTACATATTGTATTATACTCCAGAGCTGTGCTCACTATTCTGCTGGTGGAGTCACTGTGTCCTGTACTGATCCTGTACTGATCCTGAGTTACATCCTGTATTATACTCCAGAGCTGCACTCACTATTCTGCTGGTGGAGTCACTGTGTACATACATTACTTATCCTGTACTGATCCTGAGTTACATCCTGTATTATACTTCAGAGCTGCACTCGCTATTCTGCTGGTGGAGTCACTGTGTACATACATTACTTATCCTGTACTGATCCTGAGTTACACCTGTATTATACTCCAGAGCTGCACTCACTATTCTGCTGGTGAAGTCACTGTGTACATACATTACATTACTTATCCTGTACTGATCCTGAGTTACATCCTGTATTATACTTCAGAGCTGCACTCGCTATTCTGCTGGTGGAGTCACTGTGTACATACATTACTTATCCTGTACTGATCCTGAGTTACATCCTGTATTATACTCCAGAGCTGCACTCACTATTCTGCTGGTGCAGTCACTGTGTACATACATTACATTACTTATCCTGTACTGATCCTGAGTTACATCCTGTATTATACTCCAGTGCTGCACTCACTATTCTGCTGGTGCAGTCACTGTGTACATACATTACTTATCCTGTACTGATCCTGAGTTACATCCTGTATTATACTCCAGAGCTGCACTCACTATTCTGCTATTGGAGTCACTGTGGTATAATACATGCTTTAATTTAGGATCCGGACAAGATAAATAATGTATTGTACAATATGTTAGGAAAAGACTATGGAATAGACAATAGTGAATATGACTGCAGGATTAGACCGCACAGTGTTTGTTTGTAGTCTGTTACCATGGCAATGCATAGATGTGTATAGAAGCTGCAGGCATATAACAGCAGGACATTTTGAATGAAGTCAGTCTGCAAAGTTGCCTTTATATTTCAAATGCTCTGAAAACAATAAACGCCATTGATTTTTAAGGTAGATTTAGTCTCTGAGCTGAAAATATCAACTAAAATAACAATTTCTTCGCTTGGACTGCTGCTTTTGACCCTCAGGCCACCAGTGGGAACGGTTATGATAGAGACAGCTATACACTGGTTCCTAGACGGGACTTGTTTCCTTCCTAATTCAGATTCCAGAAGATGTGTAGTCTGGAGGTCTGGAGCAGCAGGGACATGCATGAGCCATGTGCGGCTATACTGTACATTGTCTTCAATGTGACTCTTGCGCTTTTACACATCATGTCCTGCAATTAAAATTGATCCATGTGTCTGACCTCCAGTGCTGGCGGATGTGAACGGAGTCTCTCACTCCACAGTCTGAAGGTCAGCCTGTTCTGCAGATAGACAAGTAAGATATGCTTCATCATCTCCTGCGGGTCAAATTGATCAAAATTCATCATTTGATCTCCATCTAGTGCAGTCTCTCTGCATTTCACATTGAAGTTTATTATCGATTCCGGTGGCCAGACAGTTATAGTAGACAGGCCTGCAAGGTCTGGGCTGTGCTTCAGCGTAGTGGTACTAGGTGGCAGCATAATGGGGTTCATGTATAAATCCTCAAGCCCCAAAAAATTGTCAACTTTTTGTAAGTTCAGGGAGTTCTGCTCTGGTGTGCAGAAGTTTATTTTCTTTTTTAAATATTCTCCTTTCTATAGGCCTCTCCATACTCTAATCTTCTTGAATCATGAGCAGCACACCAGATGCCCCATCTGCCAACACAAACCCTGTTTAGGCCCCAGACACATAAATCCCATGCTGAGGAGACCACCCACATTTTTATTTTTTTTTGCAGACCCATCAGTCAGACCTCAGATGAGAACTGGCTGTGCATGACATATCCATACTTCCTAACTATCCCAGATCCAGCAGGACAGTCCCAGATTGCAGTGGCTGTCCCGCTGTCCCAGTACGGTGGAGGTATGTCCCGCTTTCTGTTACCTTTCCCAGCCTCCTCAGGAAGCAGAGACAGTTGCCATAATGAAGCAGAGAGGCAGCATCACCTCCCTGCTTCATTATTCCTCTTCCTTGCCGGCTCTCCACGCCTCTGGTCTGTGCGGGCGGTGGAGCAGGATGACAGTCAGCCTAAGCTCCGCCCCTTCCACAGACTAGAGCAGCCAGTGTCCTGCTGCTTTTAGGAAGAAGGTAAGTATATAGTGTTTTTTTTAACTTTCTGTTTGTGGCACAATGTGAGCCTATTACTGGGGGGCACAGCTGGGCATATTACTGGGGGGCACAGCTGGGCATATTACTGGGGGACACAATGTGGGCATATTACTGGGGGACACAGCTGGGCATATTGCTGGGGGCACAATGTGGTATATTACTGGGGGCACGATGTGGGCATATTAATGGGGGCACATAACTGGGGAATAATTATTTGTCGGGGAAGTAAGGGGACTGGGTGGGATTAGGTGTATTGTTATGTTTTGGGCGGAGTTAGAGGCATGGCCTAGTGCTGAACTATGTTCATTTCCAAAGTTGGGAGGTATGCATACCTGTAAACACAATGTTCTGCCACCACAGCTAAATATATGCCAACAGAATGTGAGTCTTCATGCTGGGGAGCAGGTTTATGAAGCTCTCTGAGGGAGTCAGGAACCCACTAATCTGATATTCAAAGAGAATTCAAATGAAAGGGAGCAGAGTTGCAGTAACCAGGCACGACCACTACTCAATGTATGGAGCTGTGTAGTTCTGGTGCCACAACTGATTGGTGGGGGTGGCAGGAGTCAGACCTGCACCATTTTGATATTGATGACCTATCCTGAGTCCTCGTGGAATAGACTGATCTTAAAGTGTCCACAGCTCTGCTCACGCATGGACTATTGAGATGGTGGTCAACTGCCCTAATATTGTGAAGGCCTCAAAAGTGACTCTTGACTCCATCAAAAGGGGACACGAGAAGGGGTCAAGGGATAGAAACACACATAAGTATGAATCCAGATATAGAAAACACCTTTAAAAGATGGGTAGGTACCACAGTGTCCCCATAACAGGCGAGAATACAGAAGAATTCTTCAGTTCTCTATGGTTAAGAAAAGCATATAAATTTGCTTTACCATAGCATACTTATTGATATTCTGGTAGATTTGAGGCATTCAAAGGGGTTGTTCACCTTTATTACCTTTTGCACAGACCCTACAGTATGGGCAGGCCCATGCTAGTACAAATGGATGACATGTCACCACTGTGAGCAGTCATTGGCTTCAGCGGTCATGTGTCCCATGTCAAACTAGATGTTGACATGGGCAGACCCAGCTCCTGTACAGCCGACGGGTAAACAATGGTGCCAGAACCCAGAAGTGGGGATCAGGTAGGTATGATTACCACAGCGGGTTTGGTCACACTGTGGGATCTGTACAAACAGTAATAAAGATGGACAACCCCTTTAAAACTTGTCCCTAGGAACACCTGGAGTCCAGATAGGAATGCCTTCTACAAATGTCCGGCCTGTTTTCTGCCCGGGATTGCCCAAATTTCCTAAATTGTTTTTTAAAATTCAGGACTTTTGCCAAACTATGTCATAATGTCAGCCCATGTGACCATTTGGACATCACTGGCTTGGCAGAAGAATAGCAGAATGTGGTCCAAATGTAGACATGTTGGATTTTGTAATTGTATGAATCTGTGAGATACTGTAAGCGGGGGCAGACGAGGAAACTGAAATTGGCCCTGGAAAACCTGCTGTAGGTGGGTCCAAACTGACAGAATTTGGGGCCAACATAAGTTGGTGTGGTCATAAATACCACAGTGCAGCACAGTATACTGCTCCAGAAGCTGTCCATCAGTAGTGGCCATTAATGGCTGCTATGTTCTGTCCTCCTCCAAGTGTCTCTTATTAAGATATGGAGCAGAGGACTTAGGTGGAGAGATGTGGACCACAGCACTGAGCAAGTCCTTCCTTCAGCATGACGCCTGGCGTTCCTCTAGTAATGGACTCTATAGTGCACCAGTAGTATGCTCCTCAAGCGGCCAAGAAAAGAAAAAATATAATACCTCTTCCAAGCTACCATCTTCAGTGTAGGCCAAAGGCCTTTGTCCCTGTCACCTACTGTATGTCCTTGCTCTACTCTATAACCATCCTGAGTTCAGGAGGACATCTGCAGCCATAGGCCAGGTACATGAGTAACTGATGCTCCCAGTGTTAAGCGCATCAGATCTTTATGTACTGTATCTGGCCAGTGGCAATGATGAAGGCTTGGATGGCCTCCTGGGCATTGGTCCACTAGGAAATTTCTAGAGTCTATGGCCATTCTGCTCCCAGGAATAAGCTTAGACAAAGTTGTAAGCTGAAGCCAGGGGCGGACTCGGAACTTAAAGTGGCCCTGGAAAAAATACTAAAAGTGGCCCCGTTTTGTAGTCGGGTCAAAATTGATGGAAGGCAGGGCCAACAATACCATATTGCGGCACATTATACCACACCAAAAGTGCCAAATACCACAGTGCATCACAAAATACTGCCCCAGTAGCACAAAATAGATCCCCAAAAGCTTTCACTGGCCAGCTGTGAGGAGGGCTCAGGCGGCCCCCTGTGCTTCGGCCCACCGGGAAATTTCTCTGTAAGGTCTATGGTCAATTCACCCCTGGCTGAAACTCAAGAGCCCCAATGCAAAACCTGTAGCAGGGCCAGTCATGATACTGGTGCCTCTTATAGCATTTGGAAGAGGGATCTTTGAGAGCAAATGCTTCCCCTGGAACCTCGACAGCTATGCCCATGGGGTTAGTTAAAGGGGTTGTCCGAGATATGAAAAAAAAATATAGCACTGTAAATCTGATGGGCAGCAATATATAACTAACTTAAGCAAGTTTTAGGCAACAAAAATCTAGATTTCCTCATTTCCCTGGTTCTCTTCTGGCCTTTGCAGTAATAACAATCCCTGCCCCTCCCCCTTTCTGCTCTGCAAAGGGAGTGAATACAAGAGCTGCCCTGAGTGACATGTCTGCTGGAATACTCAGCAGGTTGTTGTATGTGTAGGACTACAAGTCCCAGCTGTACAATGACAATGCTGATACACACAGGAACTTCCCCCTACCTGTTCTTGTGCAATACAATTCATCTGTCAGCTCCTGTGCCCAGCATTTGTCTCTTCACTGTCTGCAGTGTAAATACTGATGTAAAGCCTTGAGCCTTCAGTGTGTTCTGGCTGAAGGGGTTAATGTTTTATCTGAAGGAATCCAGGGAGAGAGCAGCTAGCAGCCGGCAAAGAAAGGGGGCGTGGCCAGTGACGTCTCGTGTACAGACTGCTATCTGATCTCTGAGGCTTGTGCACGAAACATCACAGAGCAGGGAGATAAGGTGACATCACAGGTCATGTGACCCTCAGTGAAATCTGAGAAAACAGCAGCTTTTGAAGCACAAAGTATATGGGAAAGTTGTTATACCTGACAAGTTAGTAACATACAAAGAACAAAAAAATAACTCGGACAACCCCTTTAAAACAACTCAACAGCATAGGGTCGATGACACCGAATGAAGAGCCTCTGGTTCATTCTTAGTCATGTGTTTTCTCTTTTTTAATGGAAAAAATTCCCCTCACATTCTATTTCTAGAGTTTATAGTGTAGAGAAAAAAAACGTAGATATAAAAGTCTGAGTTATGGAGATCACGGTCAATAACTTCAATGAGTTATGTTATTTAAATATCTGCATCCGAGTTCTTACTTGCGCACATTACCGCCTCTCTTCACCGAAATAGTCAACGACATGAAGACAAACTTGTCATTGTCAGCAGTATTTATATTTGCAGAACAGATGCAGAATGTGTGTATCCTGTCAGATCCGAGATTTATTTCTCTTCTGCATATGAAAAGATATGATAATGTTAATCTCCAAAATGATGGAGCTTTTCGCTTTTATTGTGGTTTGTGGGCATCAGTGGAAAAAAATTTACTTATTTACTTCACGGTAGCATCAAACGGGCATCACGTCTCCGCTCGAAGCTGCCTCAGGTCAACAAAGTTGCTGTTTTTGCAAAAAAAAAAATAATAAAATAAAATAGAAAAGTGTAACAAAAAATTCTAAAAATTCTGAAAATGTATTTTGTACCACAGTGGATTTGAGTTGACTTTACAGACTTAAAAGATGATTCAATCACAAAAATAGTTTAGGATCGTCTTGGTGATGGCTAGAGATGGTTTTCAAAAACATGAAGAATAAGTCCAGAGCTATAACTGAAAGCTCCTGGAGCCCAGGGCAAAATTTATTTAAAGAAAAACTCCCGCAAAAATTTTTATTCCATGTCCTGCTAGAAATGTACATGATGTAATCTGTAGTGAATGTCATTTTCTTGCCAGTTTCTGTATTTATGAGTAATATCTCCCTGATGTTTCTCATCTGTGTCATGTGACCAGCAATCAGACTCACCAGATAACACAGCATCTTATGTGTGGACAGGAAGTCTAATTCTCTATGTATTCCTATGAGAGCCTCAGTCTCATAGGAAGGAATAGAGAAGTAATTGGCTTCCTGTCCTGGGTCAGTTGGAGGTCAGGGAGTTGGTCACATGACTCAGCTACAATTAGAAGAGAGGGGATAACTCAGAAATACAGTCTCTGATAAGAAGATTGCATTCACTATAGAAGAGAGAGAATAAAGACGAGAGAGAGAATAAACATTTTTCCGGGAATTCTTCTTTAAAGTCCCAAAACTATGACATGTCAGTTCTATTACTGGCTGGCTGAGGTCTCCACATATGGGAGTACCAGTCCAAAATGCAATGGTCAGGATCCGTCCAAAACGCAGACTTTATAAACGGATTCTGCTCCATAGAGATGAATGGATCTTGGAACAGGATCCGTTTCTCTGCAATTTGGAAGCGCAAAAATGCTACAACCCTAAGATGTGTCTCCGCATGTTCATGTAATGTGCGTTCACAATACAGCAGTTACCTCAGAGCAGGTTTGAACAAGAGCAAGACGGCCACCACTACTACATGGCTGCGGTGGTCGTAACCAGGGGCAACGGCCTGACTGATGTGTATGGGACAATGGTTATACAAATAGGCAAATCTTCTAAACGGTACATTTTATATAAATACATTCTATTAGTAATAATATTGGTATGGCTATATCTAACTATACAAACTATATTTGTGAGATGGGAATACCCCTTTAAGCGCTATGGTGCTGGTCATTGGAGTAAGAGTGGGTCCTCCTTACCATGACCACTAGAGATGAGCGAAGCGAATCCCACGCAGTGGAATTCGATCCGAATTTCAGGATAAATTCTATTCGCCTCGAAGCCGAATTTCCTTGTGCTTCGTGTCGGCGAATCGATTTATCCTGAAATAGTGTAAAAAAACAAAAAATCCATACTTACCTCCTCCATTTGCTCGCGACGGGCCGCCAGCCGCCATCTTAAGTGAAGATCCCGGGCGAAATCCCGCACGTAGTGACGTATGACGTCACCACGCTGGCCGGCGTGATGACGTAATCTCGCACCGCGCGAGATTTCGCTCCAGATCTTCAAGCAAGATGGCGGCGGCCGGCCCGTCGCGAGCGAATGGAGGAGGTAAGTTTGATTTAATGTATTTTTAAATGTCTATTTTACACTGTTTTTACACTCAGACGCCGCGATCATGTATGAACGCGGCATCTGAGGGGTACAATGACGGGGGCGGCGCTATCACAGCTCCCTGTCATTGCACCCAATACGTACAAAAAAATGCGCTTGTGGCGAAGTAATTCGTAATGAAGCAAATTTTTTTGTAAGATTCGGCGAATCAGCCGAATCGAATTTCCAAGAAATTCGCTCATCTCTAATGACCACCTTCAGAAGAAAGTGAGATTAGGAAGTGATAAGTTTTTGACTTTGATGGTAATAGGTGGATGTGTCCTCTTTAGCTTTTGGGTTCCTTAGAAGTTGCTGTGCTTGCCACCCTAGTAGAAAGTCCCATGGTGGGTTTTTGGGGGTCTTGGATTGGTATTTCATAGCTGCTGAATGACAAAAAGGGCTCCTCATAGAGAGTCTTCATACAGGCTCTAAAGGTGACCATGCTCACTAGATGACCATTGGCCGAACCCATCAATTTTGACAGGGTGAGATAACAGTCTAATGCATATAGGGGTTTCCTAAAGATTGAGAAAGGTATCAGACATGTATGATATCAACATGGCCCTTGTTTTAAGTAGAGATACAGTAAAACACTGCCACCAGATATGTCTTATATTCTCCCCTCTTTTGAGAACACTAAGGGTACAGCAGTCAATAGAGATGAGAGAATCAATTTGTATCAACATTTTTCAAAACTCAGTCTTCTTCAGCTGTAAGGAGGTGGCCCTGCTGCTCAAGAGACTCCAAAAACATCTGGCTTGGCCCCTTGCAGTGCAGGTGCAGAAGCTTTGCTGCTACTTGAGCAGTACAGATGCAGAATGTGCATGCAAAGCCCAAGTCTAGGTACATCCAGAACTGTAACTACGCCTGCACAGTAGGCATCTCAGGTAGCAATAGCAGGGCCACTTGTGCCACTACTCGGAGTAACAGCGGGAGGCCAGGCAGGATTTATGACCCTGTCAATCAAGGAGGAGGAGGAGGGAGTCTACTGAGCAATGGGGCCAGGCTTGAAATTTGTAACCGGTCCGGGTTTTGGCCTGGCATGGTCTCCGCTGCTGACAAAGCAGCAAAGTAGCCTCAGCCTTCCCCCTTATCTTTACCTCACCTTTAAGATACTGAATATGTAGTGTAGACTTTATACACAGATTACATAAAATATCAAGTTTGCGCAGTGTATAAATTCCAACTTTGAAATGTCAACTTTTGTAGGTCAACTTGGAGATAGAACTATTCGAGAAAGAAGCGGCCAGTTAACATAAAGTCCAAGGCTGCGAGCCGAGCGCTCTCCATAAACATGAGCTACGCCACGGAGTCCGCAAGGTCATTATCTTCCGTTTCTTCAGCACCGTAAGTTCAAAAAATAAAAAAAAGATCTCAGGTTCTTTAGTGTTCTGCGTCAGCACAGAATGTACTTTCCGGTGGAGACAGTTGAGCAGCGGTCATGAGTGACCCTTTAATTAAAGTCTCCGAAGAGCAGAAAGTTGGACGCGGCCTCTTAGAAGGATCATTTTCCAAACTTGATGCTCTGCTTTCTACCAGCAAATCTCCTTAATATTCCCCGAGTTGTTTTCAGAGGTCGGCAAGTTTGTGTTGTAAACAGCCTGCCGTCCTATTAACTCCAACCTCGGTCACTGGTATGGATTTCAAGTAAGAAAGGTCGGAGGACCAGAGCGGGCTAAATTGCTTATAAAATCGGAAAGAATAGAAAAGTGGGGCCATTATGCTGCCTAAATAGCGGCTGTTAGTAAATGGACTAAATGACTCCTTTCTGCACCACAATATTGAGAGCCTAATAGGATTATCGAGCTCTGGGGAAATCAACAACCTACGAGAGCCCTCGTACTGATCTGAATGTATGCTAAAAACGTAACTCGGGCCTTTAAAGGGGACCCGTCAGTTCTGCCGACATATCTGATTTAAAGAGGTTATCCGGGAATTGATAATGAGGTCATCTTTATCACATCAGTGAGGGGGTTCCAAGTCCTGGCGCCCCTGACGATCGGCTATTTTAGGGACCTTTCCAATCACAACACCGTATATTGTATAGTGGCAGTGCTTGGTATTGCAGGTCAGCCCCATTGACTTGAATGGAGCTGAGCTGCAACTAGGTCACATGACTGATGTACAGTGATGTCACTGGTCTAGGAAGAGACTGCAGCGCTCAAAGCATCTTCTAACAGCTGATGATGTGGGGTCCGGGGTGTCGCTCCCCTGCAGATCTGATACTGATGACCAATCTTGAGGATAAGTCATAAATGTCTTTTCCTAGATAACCCCTTTAAGCACATACTACATTATTTTTTAGACCTCTGTTACTTCTCCTGTAAGTGTATGATCACATTGCCCAGTGGGTGACACCATTCTTCTTGAAGGTCCCTAATCACATAGTGAGCCCTGATTGGGCTAGTGTTACCTATCTCTGTCTCATATCTATCTATCTATCTATCTATCTATCTATCTATCTATCTATCTATCTATCTATCCATCTATCTATCCACCAAGTATTCATCCATCTATCCACCCACCAATCTATTATTTATCTGTATATTATATATCCATCCATCCACCTATTATCTATCTATCTATCTATCTATCTATCTATCTATCTATCTATCTATCTATCTATCTATCTATCTATCTATCCATATATCCACCAAATATCCATCCATCTATCCACCTACCAATCTATTATTTATCTATTATATATCCATCCATCTATCTATCCACCTATTATCTATCTATCTATCTATCTATATATCTATCTATCTATTTATCATTGTTTGCAGATGACACTAAGCTTTGTAGTAGAGTCCAGTCTATGGAAGATGTGCAGAAGTTACAAGCTGACTTGGACACACTGAGTGTTTGGGCATCCTCTTGGCAGATGAGGTTCAATGTGGATAAATGTAAAGTTATGCATCTGGGTACTAACAACTTGCATGCCTCCTATGTCCTAGGGGGAGTAACACTGGGAGAGTCACTTGTAGAGAAGGATCTGGGTGTCCTTGTAGACCATAGACTGCAGAATAGCATGCAATGTCAATCGGCTGCTTCTAAGGCCAGCAGAATATTGTCATGTATTAAAAGAGGCATGGACTGGCGGGACAGGGATGTCATATTACCACTGTATAAAGCATTAGTGCGGCCTCATCTGGAATATGCTGTTCAGTTCTGGGCTCCGGTTTATAGGAAGGATGTCCTGGAGCTGGAAAGGGTGTAGAAACGGGCAACTAAACTGATAAGGGGCAGAGAGCATCTTAGCTATGAAGAAAGATGGAAGGAGTTAAACTTGTTTAGTCTGGAGAAGAGACGTATAAGGGGGGACATGATCAACCTGTATAAGTATGTAAATGGCCCATACAAAAAATATGGTGAAAAACTGTTCCAGGTAAAATCCCCTCAAAAGACAAGGGGGCACTGCCTCCGCCTGGAGAAGCAAAGGTTCAGACTCCAGGGGCGACAAGCCTTCTTTACTATAAGAACTGTGAATCTGTGGAACAGCCTACCGCAGGAGCTGGTCACAGCAAAGACAGCTGAGGGCTTCAAAACAGGCTTAGATAAATTCTTAGAGAAAAAGAAGGTCACCACATATTAAGAAATGTAGAGTCATGTCTTAAGGTTACCCGTCCCCCTCCCCTTCATCACTCCTACCCCCTCCCTTGGTTGAACTTGATGGACATCAGGGGTGCAGCTAAAGGCTCATAGGCCCTGGTGCAAGAGTTCAGCTTGGGCCCCCCTTCCCTCAGTGCTTTGTGTGTCTTCTTATGCGGCACAAGGGTCTTTGGGCCCCCTAAGGCTTCTGGGCCCGGTAGCGACTGCTACCTCTGCACCCCCTATAGATACACCCCTGATGGACATGTGTCTTTTTTCAACCGTATTAACTATGTAACTATGTAACTATCTATCTATCTATCTATCTATCTATCTATCTATCTATCTAGACTAAGACCTGTGATGACTATAATTTCCCTTATAATTGACACATCAGAAGGCAGCGATGACCTCTTTCCCTGTGAAGGTGACATACACGTTTCTTGTTTTCTACCCTTTCCGTCTTATTTATGAAATGCTTACATAAGACGTTTGCCGCCGTCACATTTATCAGAAGAATAAAGCTGGAGCGTCGCAATTTCCAAAGCTAAACACTTAAAGGCGTTTAATTAGTTCTGTGGGAGGCCCTGCCAGCCCGGATTGAGATGTTTAACTATCGGATCTGTCATGGCGTTCCTTTACTGTCAGCTTTCTCACGCTGAAACCACATCACAGAAAACAAATAAAAAAAATGACAATTTATTTTTAACACATTTTCACAATCTGTGAGGCAGTAAAAATAAAGCCGGGATCGTGAAATAAGACTTCAAGTATAAAACCCACAAGGGAGCGCATAGCACAGAGGCGGACCGTATAGATACCAAGGGGCCCCTGGAGAAAAGGCAAGGCTATGGCAAGTCCCACAATGGCCAAGGTTTCACCATTCTTAAGACAATCCGATGTATAAAGCATTCGGGATTACAGACTGATACATTGTAGCAAAGTATCAGGGAGACGGCAGAGCTTTGTGCTGAGCTCAGAGAAATGTCCAGCCTTAGAATCAATGGGGGAGATTTATCAAAATCCAACCAATCAGATCGCACCTCTTATTTTTCAGAGCTCCTTTGGAAAATGATAGGTAGAATCTGATTGGTTGCTATGGGCAACTAAGTCAGTTTTTCTTTATACCAGTTTTTGATAACTCTCTCCCATTATTCCTATTTTAAGATTTGGAAGTGAAGTACTTTGGAAAATTGTATAACTTGTCATTATAGGATTATTAAAGGGATAGTAAAACATTTATGGTAGAGCCACAGGATATGTCATAAAAGTCGTATTAGTGTCCATCCCATACCTGAACGCTAACTCAGTTGTTCCCATAGTCACGACCACCTCTGACAGCTAAAGCCACAGTAATTAAAGTGTAGCTCCAGCTTCCGCATTAAAATAGAAAAATATGGCCATTTTATTGTGAAACATTTGAAAACAGGATGTGTGCTTGTGCGTTCTGACCTATGACATACTTAAAACCTTACATTCTTGATGGTTTCATCTCTGGCTGGTGCACTACATGCATGGAGCCTGTCTTTTCTGTTCTCTTCATGGATGGAGTCTCCCTGCCCTTCATGGGATGAGCTCTCCTATCTGTTATCTTCATGGGTGAAGTCTCTCTGCCCTTCATGGGATGAGCTTTCCTGTCCTGTTATCTTCATGGGTGAAGCCTCCCTACCCTTCACGGGATGAGCTCTCCTATCCTGTTCTCTTTATGAGTGATGTCTCCCTGCCCTTCATGGTATAAGCTCTCCTATCCTGTTATCTTCATGGGTGAAGTCTCCCTGCCCTTCATAGGATGAGCACTCCTATCCTGTTATCTTCATGGGTGAAGTCTCCCTGCCCTTCATGGGATGAGCTTTTCTGTCCTGTTATCTTCATGGGTGAAGTCTCCCGACCCTTCATGGGATGAGCTCTCCTATCCTGTTCTCTTCACGGGTGGAGTCTCCCTGCCCATCATGGGATGAGCTCTTCCATCCTGTTCTCTTCATGGGTGGAGTCTCCTTGCCCTTCATGGGATGAGCTCTCCAATCCTGTTCTTTTCATGGGTATAGTCTCCCCGACCCTATATGGGATGAGCTCTCCTATCCTCTTCTCTTCATGGGTGAAATCTCCCTGCCCTTCATGGTATGAGGTCTCCTATCCAGTTATCTTCATGGATGAAATCTCCTTGCCATTCATGGGATGAGCGCTCCTATACTTTTATCTTCATGAGTGAAGTCTCCCTGCCCTTCATGGGATAACCTTTTCTATCCTATTCTCTTCATTGGCGGAATCTCCATATACTGTTCTATTCATGAGTTTGGTCTTTCTGCCATGTTCTCTTAATGGATGGAGCCTTCCTGTCCTTTTCTTTTCATGGGTGGAAACTTCATGATCTATTCTCATAAAAGATAGAGCCTTTCCAGCCTGTTCTCTTCATGAGTGGAACCTCTCTTTCCAGGGTGAAGTCTGCCTACCCTTCATGGGATGAGCTCTCCTATCCTGTTCTCTTCATGGGTGAAGTCTCCCTGCCCTTCATGGGATGAGCTTTCCTATCCTGTTCTCTTCATTGGTGGAGCCTCCATATACTGTTCTATTCATGAGTTTGGTCTTTCTGCCCTGTTCTATTAATGTGTGGAACCTCTCTGCCATGTTCTCTTCATGTATGGAGCCTTCCTGTTCTTTTCTTTTCATGGGTGGACCTCTCTGTCCTATTCTGTTCATGGGTGGAAACTTCATGATCTATTCTCATAAAAGATAGAGCCTTTCTGGCCTTTCTGGCCTGTGGAACCCTTCTTTCCTGATCTCTTTAAAGGTGGATCCCCCTTTTGTGTTATCTTCACAGATGGTGCCTCCCTTTTCTGTTCTATTTATAGATGAAACCTCCTTTTCGTAGGTGAATCCTCATTGCCTTATTCTCTTCATGAGTGGAGCCTCCCTGTCCTGTTCTCTTCATGGGTGGAGTCTCCCTGTCCTGTTCTCTTCATGGGTGGAAACCTTCTGCCCTTTTCTATTCATGGGTAGACTCTTCATGCCTTATTCTCATAAAGGGTGAAGAGATTGCTCTCATCTCTTCCAGGACTCTGTGTGATATATTATTTTTTACCACAACAGTTAGGCCTGTCAGAAGACTAGTCTCCATGGTCACTGAGACAGAGGCACAGTGTAGCATTGGCAATATTATATCTATGGTCAGATTGTTTGTCTATCCTTCAACTCAATCACTTCCACTAAATAAAGGAAGTGATGCCAATAAGAGAATAACATTTTTGAATTGTTATTTAAGCAACTCCCTTACATTCAGTACTTTGCAATAATAGGTTCACATTTGGTTTACTGAGCATAGACCTATACTTATAGCAGTCCACCTGTGCAATACATAGGGATACCCTCCTTCTTCTAAACCCTTGAAGTCGCGCACGGTTCCGATTCCTCAGACTGTTCTACGACTGAAGGATTTTCTTAAGTTTTGAGCCGCAGATTGAGGAGAACCCCCAGTAGAATGTGACTTACTTACTGACAAGATATCTGCTTGAAATTTCGGAAACACAGCTGTGCTCGTGTCAGTCCCAGCAGATCTATCCAGAGACGTTCCCCGGCATTGTTGTACGTCGGGGTAATTAAGAATTTAAATCACTTTATATTCCTGGCGCTTTTTATTATTGAAAATTTGCTGGAATGAAATGTTTTTGTAGTACTACACTGTAATAACGTCTGATTCAATTACAACGCAGACTAAATCACAAGGCGCCAAACCAGATATTTCACAAAGCGTTACACCGGGGACAGTTATTGAAGCTCCTGCCTCGGTAGAAATAGACGAGCGGATTTCAGTAGGTGCTTTCAGATTTGTATATTGTGGACTTGACTATTTTGGGTAAAAAATATCCCATGGAGATCTATGATCGGTTCCTTAGAGCCACGGGAGGTCTGAACCTGACAGGAAGGCAGGGGGAATCCAGTCAACGTGATCTTCTGAGATGTAGATCTTAGAAGACCATATGGGTGATCACCACTGATTTCCTGTAGGAACGAGTTCCATAAAGTGATCTAACCCATTTCGAACTACTTGGAGAAATGAAGCCAGCTGAAATGAATGGCGTTCATTTTGTCAGTTATGGTCTGAGGTCAGAGACATCACCAATGACATCTGTATTTAGGTCTACAGTATATCAGAAGATCTTTTGAACTGGATTTCCCCTTCAAGAAGTGGTGTAACCATCATAGATGCTGCTTAAAGTTTAATTAACCATATACAGCATTTCTATCATTGGCTTGGGGAGCTACTGGGCCAGTTCCACCATTCCAGGTCCTCTGATGCATATTTCAGCCTACATTATCTTATATAAGGGAGATATGGCACGGTAAAAAGAGATGTGCCCATCGAGAAAACAGATTTGTACATTTTTATGAATGAGGTGCAACCAGAAGGCAACATCAAAGAACATCAGCCACCCCTTACTGGAGTGGACATCACAAATGACCATTGTTGCCATTTGCTTTTCTTTCTAGTACAAGGCACTGATTATTATTTCTAGTCAAAGTCTATCAACATTAACAACAAGAAGAAATGCACAAATGGAGTCTTACCGGCTACCAGTACTTTAGCCGTTCGACTGATAATTGCCCCAACCCCATCCAACGATGCTTCGCACTGATAGGAGCCTTCATCTGGCCGGTGATGCCGCGAATGTACCACAGTTTGTATTATCAAGGATCCATTGGGCTGCTGTTGTCTTCTGTCGTCTATTGCTAAATTGAGGTAAACTCCATCCTTTTTCCACTTGATGATTGGTGATCCTCGATCTGAGCCAGCAGAGCAGTTTAAGACTACATAACTCCCTCTCATGGTGACTACATCTAAGGGCTCGGAGATAAACCACAGTGACGTGAAACTCGTGACTTGTGAGCCTGAAACAAAAAAAGAACATAACAAAATCAGATCCTGTTTCATTCCAATAAAATCGACTCAGTATCTCCTCAGCAAGTTTCTTAAATGATCTACCAAAACACATAAAAACAGTGAGAGTTAGCCCTTTTAGATGTATCAATCTACAAAAGGTGAATAGTCAATGGAACATAGAGTCCATCCTTTATAATCCTTCCTTGCAGAGTCTACTCTGTAGAGTCCACATGATAGAGTCCATCCTTTATAATCCTTCCTTGTAGAGTCTACTCTGTAGAGTCCACATGATAGAGTTTATCCTTGTAGTTCACCCAAGTAGAAGCCACCATTGCAGAGTCCATCCTTGTAGAGTCTACCCTTAGAGAGTCCATCTGTTGGAGTTTATTCTTGCAGTACACTCTTGCAAAGGCCACCCTTACAGAGTCCATTCTTAGAGAGTCCATCCTTGTAGAGTCTACCCTTTTAGAATCTATCATTGTAGTTAACCCTTATAAGCCAAAAACACTAATAGTTTGCAAGAAATCTACAGTCTAAGCTTACAAAGTAAACACCTACCATTTTGAGTATACAGTACCTATGCAGACCCATGTGTCTATGTCTTTACAGACTATAAACCATCCAGGTGTGTAGTCTATTATTCCAGTCAAGTGTTTCATCTATGCCTTACTAACCAACAAACTGTACAACAGGAGACAGGCAGAAAGTGGTAAGACCTGACTACAGGACCTGACTACACAGGTTTGTTTGTAGTCTGTTGCCATAGAGACAGTACTCTACCCAGGATCTGCAAACATAACATTTTTTTTTTATAAATCAAGGCTATGGCAATGTTGTTGATTTTTTTTTTTTTACATTACATGTATCTAGGGCAATAACAAAAATTGGTTTCAAAGCTGGACTTTTCGTAATGGCTAGCTTTTCCATTATTCACCATTCCAATTAGTTCCTCTCCAAAAGGAAGAAAACTGTATGTCTCCTCTTTTTGGAGGAGAGCTAATTAAAATGTTTTTTTTTCACAAGGAGCATTCCCCGAAAGACTCCCCCAGAAGATAGAAATATGCTTCTCTTTTTTCTGGACAAGAGTTATTTGCATATATTTTTCCCTTCCCTTGACCATTGCCTATAAGACTCCATAAGTCATCTGGATCTCTTCAATGAGAACCAATAATCCTCACGACTTTCCAAAAGAGTAAGCCTACAGTGGTGGTCTCCATCCAGTGGCTTCTGAAACACTAGACCTGCAGACATCAGGACCTAGTGGGGGATGTAGTGTTCCTCAGACTGGCCCACCAGCCCGTAAGTTTTCTTTGCTACCAGGGGCGGACTGAGAACTTAAAGGGGTATTCCCATCTCACAAATGTAGTTTGTATAGTTAGATATAGCCATACCAATATTATTACTAAAAGAATGTATTTATATAACATGTACCGTTTAGAAGATTTGTCTATTTGTATTTCCATTGTCCCACACACATCAGTCAGGCCGTTGCCCCTGGTTACGACCACCGCGGCCATGTAGTAGTGGTGGTCAGCTTGCTCTTGTTCAAACCCGCTCTGATGTAACTGCTGTATTGTGAATGCACATTGCATGAGCATGCGAAGACACATCTTAGGGTAGTTTCACATCTGCGTTTTGGATGCTACCAGTCCAAAAGGCAATGGTCAGGATCCGTCCAAAACACAGACTTTATAAACGGATCCTGCTCCATAGAGATGAATTGATCTTGGAAGAGGATCCGTTTCTCTGAGTTTTGGAAGCGCAGACAAAAATGCTACAACAGAGCGGGTTTGAACAAGAGCAAGCTGGCCACCACTACTACATGGCTGCGGTGGCCGTAACCAGGGGCAACGGCCTGACTGATGTGTGTGGGACAATGGATATACAAATAGGGAAATCTTCTAAACGGTACATTTTATATAAATACATTCTATTAGTAATAATATTGGTATGGCTATATCTAACTATACCAACTACATTTGTGAGATGGGAATACCGCTTTAAAGTGGCCCTGGAAAAAATACTAAAAGTGGCCCCATTTTGTAGTCAAGTCCAAATTGATGGAAGGCAGGGCCAGCAATACTATATTGTGGCACATTATATCACCCCAACAGAGCCAAATACCACAGTCCATGACAAAATACTGCCAGCAGCACAAAATACATCCCCAAAATCTTCCACTGGCCAGCGGTGAGGAGGGCTCAGGCGGCCCCCTGGGCATCGGCCCACTGGGAAATTTCCCTGTAAGGTCTATGGCCAATCCGCCTCTGTCTGCTACACACAGAATATGTAGAAGAACTTATAGGCCTACCAAATGCCAACCACTGTTGATATAATCACGTCTGAGGGTGCTTCTTAACATATTACAACCGTAAGAGGTACATAAACATGTATAATTGCCTCTCCGAGCGCCTTTAAGTGCCGCACACACACACGAGATGGGAACATTTAATATCCTACAATGGGGCTGTTTGTATCATGTACGCAGGACACCTGCTTCCTAGGAGGCTATTTAGCAATGTAATAAACTAATTTGTACTTTAGACTAACACTTTCATCTTTTTATTGTTCTCTGAACTCCCAACCAACAGAACACTTTTAACATTTGCATGTATTAGCATAATGACACAATAATTAAACACTGTTTTTTTAGCGGACAAAGAAAGCACTTCAATCAATCCTAATCATCCACAGCAGGAATGTGAAAAATAAAAAACCCTCACTGCCTGTACTTATGGGGAAATCTTAATAGATACAAACACGTCCACCGCGCCGCAGCATATGTGATGTAAACCTATGATCAAGGGGACGAAAGCCTCGAATTACAAACAGACAAATACGTAAATATCAATTATCCCGTAAGTTAGATGCACAATGGGACATTCTGTTGGAAGAGGAGAAGCGCTGTATATTCTTGTACATAGGAGCAGTATTATAGTAGTTATATTCTTGTACATAGGAGGTAGTATTATAGTAGTTATATTCTTGTACACAGGAGCAGTATTATAGTAGTTATATTCTTGTACATGGGAGGCAGTATTATAGTAGTTATATTCTTGTACATAGGAGCAGTATTATAGTAGTTATATTCTTGTACATAGGAGGTAGTATTATAGTAGTTATATTCTTGTACATAGGAGCAGTATTATAGTAGTTATATTCTTGTACATAGGAGCAGTATTATAGTAGTTATATTCTTGTACATAGGAGCAGTATTATAGTAGTTATATTCTTGTACATGGGAGGCAGTATTATAGTAGTTATATTCTTGTACATAGAAGCAGTATTATAGTAGTTATATTCTTGTACATAGGAGCAATATTATAGTAGTTATATTCTTATACATAGGAGCAGTATTATAGTAGTTATATTCTTGTACATAGGAGCAGTATTATAGTAGTTATATTCTTGTACATAGGAGCAGTATTATAGTAGTTATATTCTTGTACATAGGAGCAGTATTATAGTAGTTATATTCTTGTACATAGGAGGCAGTATTATAGTAGTTATATTCTTGTATATAGGAGGCAGTATTATAGTAGTTATATTCTTGTACATAGGAGCAGTATTATAGTAGTTATATTCTTGTACATAGGAGGCAGTATTATAGTAGTTATATTCTTGTACATAGAAGGCAGTATTATAGTAGTTATATTCTTGTACATAGGAGCAGTATTATAGTAGTTATATTCTTGAACATAGGAGCAGTATTATAGTAGTTATATTCTTGTACATAAGAGCAGTATTATAGTAGTTATATTCTTGTACATAGGAGGCAGTATTATAGTAGTTGTATTCTTGTACATTGGAGCAGTATTATAGTAGTTATATTCTTGTACATAGGAGCAATATTATAGTAGTTATATTCTTATACATAGGAGGCAGTATTATAGTAGTTGTATTCTTGTACATTGGAGCAGTATTATAGTAGTTATATTTTTGTATATAGGAGCAGTATTATAGTAGTTATATTCTTGTACATAAGAGCAGTATTATAGTAGTTATATTCTTATACATAGGAGGCAGTATTATAGTAGTTGTATTCTTGTACATTGGAGCAGTATTATAGTAGTTATATTTTTGTATATAGGAGCAGTATTATAGTAGTTATATTCTTGTACATAGGAGCAGTATTATAGTAGTTATATTCTTTTACATTGTAGTGCATTACATTCCAGACATCTATTTAATGCATTCCATCTTTATTTTCAACCAAAGTAAACATGAGATTTCAGCTGGTTTTTACCAAGGTTCCTGCCTTGGGTTTATATCACCTCATATTTGCCTTTAAGCAGAGTCTATGGGGCATTTACACAACAAGGTAGTAGCTACTTCTCTTCCATAAATGAGGATGATGGGCAGGGACTGCTGGTTATGAAGATGTTGATTTACTGTACACAATTGCAAGGTTAATTAGAACAACGATCATTATCTCATTAATTGACATATGGCGATAATTCTGCTGCCTACCAGTCACCATATGTTTTGCCACTTGTGGCAGTGAAGCATCATGTATGTGGTTCCCGAAACTGCAAATACTGAAAACCGTACATCAATATGAATTGTTCTAAAGAAGAGCTACAAAAACATGGGGGTTCAAGCTTAAATGTATCATGCAGCTTATTAAGGGCAACATCTCTCCTCCAGATAACAATCCTAGAACTTAAAAATGTCAACTTTTTTTTTTTTTTTATAATTGTCACCTTCACCCACTCATGACTGCAATGGTAAGGTAGAGTGACCCACTCCTTCTTTCAGGTCGTTGCATTTGGCCCTTTTTAACCCCCCAATTGTCTTTATACAAAATGGTCTGTACATTACAGCCACCAAGAACTGGGATCATCTGACATATGATTCATAAAAGCAAGAAATGCATGTTAAACATATTTTTTCCCTCTAGGTTTCCATTTCGTAAGACTAGACCTATATTGAAGACTGGGGAAAATGTCTGAGCTTAATCTTCGTCAAGGTTTGGCAAAGGATATCCTAGCCATATTCTTGAAGATCTCTCTTTAAGGTTGCCAACCAATGTGGACTTTTTAAGGCTGTTCTCCACTGTAACCCAGTATCTCCTTCCTCCTGTTGACATGTTTGGCAAGATTTATTTAAGTGGTTCTTTAACTTTAATTCTCTATTGGTACCAGATACCAGGCCGAGTCCCTGAAGTCTGAGGTAACTGTACATGTTTGCATAATGAAGACCTTCAAGAGGGCCAGGGAGTTAGAAAACATCTAGGCATGTAATAATGAGGCACCATTGAGGAAATCATGAAGGTAAGATCATGCCTTTGATTATCACCTGGCCATGTTGGGAACTGGTTGATGGGGAGCTTGCTCTATGTTCATGTCACAAGGTGAATGTTACTTACTGTACTTTATTCGGTATGTTATATATATATATATATATATATATATATATATATATATATATATTATCATAGTTTAGTAAACTTTTTATGCACCTAAGCCGTGTTAAGCCTGTTTTATTGCCGTATCTCAGAATTCATGGTAATACAACATGCATACAAACCATTGATTACACAGAGCCAAGCATGATGATTTTTTCGCTGCCTGGCCCTGTCAATCAAAGTGCAGGATGTGGTAGTTACCGAGAGAGCTCATTTGCATATATTAAAACATCATTTTTCTCAGCAATGTGGGCAATATGGGGTCAAAACAGATGCCTTCTGCTGCCAAGTTCTAATGTCACAGGTCAGCTGGTTTCCTAAGTACAAATCTGCTGACCTTTAAATACCAGTGATGGAGGGTGAAAAGACAGCAGTTATACCTGGGCCCTGGTGTATTACCCTGTTTCCCCGAAAATAAGACCTATCCCGATAATAAGCCCTAGTGCTATTTTGCCCTGTTTTGGAGTAGGCTTAAAATATAAGCCCTACTCCAAAAATAAGCCCTAGGTACATTGAGGATACACTGAGAATAGGGTTATGGTTAGAGATGAGCGAACATGCTCGAAACGAGCACTGTACTGCTCGGCTCCCCCTCAGGAGGACGGAAGCGGCTGCCTGCGCCCACGTGAGCGCAGGGGAGCCGAGCGGTACAGTGCTCGTTTCGAGCATGTGAGCGCAGGGGAGCCGAGCGGTACAGTGCTCGTTTCGAGCACGTTCGCTCATCTCTAGTTATGGTCCGAGCCCCACACGTGATTTTAATGGCCAGTCAGGGCCTCTCTGCTGATGACGCTACCTGCGCAATGCTGCATACTATAGTACGCAGTGCTGCGCAGTTAGTTACCTCTATACACACACCGATACCCATACCCTATCCTGCAAGACATCTCCCCTGTGACGATCCCGCGAGATGTGACCTCAGCGCCGGATCTCGTCGGGATCACGCTGGTTGACGGGATGACACAGCACACGCTGGATGACAGGATTGGAAGAGAAGAAGAAGTTCGGAGCAGAGTGTAGGTATGCATATTTTTTGTCTGTGTGTGCACAGGGGCCCGGGGCAAAAAAAAATGACATACCGGTATATATTCAGAGAGGCCAAAAATGACATATATGGCAAAAATAAGACCTACTCCAATAATAAGCCCTAACACTTTTTCCAGAGAAAAAAAAGAAATAAGACACTGTCTTATTTTCGGGGAAACACGGTAGGAGGCCCATAAGACACAAAATCTGTTACAGATTTTGCATTGAGTTCCAGGAGCTACAAAATACTCCTTAAGGCACCAGCCCTAGCATTTCAATGCCTTGTGTTACTTGATATGAACCAATCTCATGCACACCAGATTTCTTGCAAACAGGACTTAAAGGGTTACTGTCAACCTGCAACGATAAACAAGTGATGCGAAATATATTAAACAGCGCAGACGCTCCCATAGCTATGGATCATGTAGTATTTAGGCGCGCAGCTCCCCAGCATGCCATCATTTATTGAAAACTGAGCGTAAAAGTGAATCACAACTTGTCCATAAATTTAAATCTTGGAAAAAAACAAGTAACGAAACTTGTATGTGATTTAATAAGCGATGTGTCCAATAAAAAAAATCTGCTGGTCTGGCGGTATTTTAATATGTGGTCGGTTTTAGGCTTCGCCATCATTTCTGCAGGCGATGTAATGGTCAGAGCTGTCTAAATAATATATCTCTGCACTATGGAGGAGAAAAGACTTGTTGTAGGCAGCCGGCTGGAGCTGTTAAATATGTCCTTCGAGGCATAACAAAGGGGAAAGATTAGCAGCCGGTTACTACCGTAGATCTGCGCCTTATTAACATTTTATTTATGTTTATAGAAACAGTAAATTTCTCCCGAACGAGAAGCTCGGAGTATTGAAAAAAAATGCATGCCTATAATCCCTTAAGTCATTAGTGGCTGTGTAAATTTACCGGGAGCAAAATGAGAGTTTAAAAAAACTGTACACAAATTTACCAAATTAGACAGAGAAGCGAAGGCAACAAAGTGACAAGGTAACGCCAGCAGTCGTTCCTAGAAGCAAAGACGAGTCACCTCCAGTTAGAGACGTCACGTAAATCTCCTGGTCCCCAGTGCAAAATCTGAAACAGAGCCCCCCCACGTACCAGGTGGCGTTTACAATGTTGGTGACTTTCTGGAGACACTAGAACACGACAGCGACTGCTGCACCACCCCAATAGCTAAGACACTGCCACTGTGGTACTGATGGCTGCGATCGGCATTTCAGCCCCCACTGTCTGATCTTGAGGATAGGTCACCAGTATCTGATCGATGGGGGTACGACTTCTCATACCCCTGCTGATCAGCTGTTTAACCACTTCCCATCCGGGCCATTTACCCCCTTCCAGACCAGGCCTAATTTTGCAAATCTGACATGTGTCACTTCATGTGGTAATAACTTTGGAACGCTTTTACTTATCCAAGCCATTCATAGATTGTTTTCCCATGACACATTGTACTTCATGTTAATGGTAAATTTGAGTCAATATATTTTACCTTTATTTATAAAAAATCTAAAATTTACTGAAAATTTTGAAAAAAATCACAATTTTTTAAATATTAATTACTCTGCTTTTAAGTTGCATAGGGATATCTAATAAAATTATTCACCATATGTCCACTTTATGTTGGCATAATTTTGGAAATGTAATTTTATTTTTTGAGGACGTTAGAAGGCTTCGAATTTTAGATGTAATTTTTAAGATTTTCATGAAAATTTCCAATAGTTAATTTTAAAGGACCTTTGCAGTTCTAAAGTGACTTTGAGGGGCTTAAATAATAGAAACCTCCCATAAATGAACATATTTTAGAAACTAAAGCCCCCAATGTAATCCAAACTGATTTTTACAAAGTTTGTTAACCCTTTAGATTTCCCACAAGAATTAAAACAGAAGGAAGGTGAAATTTAAAAATAAATATATTTTTTTTGCAGATTTTCAATTTTTAATTCATTTTTCCTATAAGATAGAAGGGTAAACCGCAAATCAAACCTGAATATTTATCTTCCTGCTTCCTTAAGTTTGCAGAAACATCCCATATGTGGTTGTAAACTGCTCTGTGACCGGCAGTAATGAGAGGGAGATAGTACAAGCATTTGTGATGGCTTTGACAGCTGGTCAGAGTGATCAAAAGCCTGGAGACCAGGAAAAAAGGTCTCAGGTTAAAGCTCCATGTTCTTGGCTGTCAGGAGGCAGCTGAGTCATGGAGCATCTTTGTACAGGTGCTGCACACAGGGGGCAAAGCTCAAGGACGTTTTAAAACGTCCATTCAGAGATAGAGATCCACTACCAGGACGTTTATAGTCAATGGGCAGACTGGAAGTGGTTAAAAAGACTGCAGCACTCCGGCAAGCATTGTGGTTTTTTCTAGGCCAGTGACATCATGCGATCGGTCACATGCCCTAGACGCAGCTCAGTTCCATACCCTATGGACATGCCTATGCTTAGTAAGCTACACGGACAAGGGCGGACTGGGAACTTAAAGTGGCCCTTGAAAAAATACTAAAAGTGGCCCCGTTCTGTAGTCGGCTCAAACTGATGTAAGGCAGGGCCAGCAATACTGTATTATGGCACATTATACTGCCCCAACAGAGCCATAGTCCATCACCAAATACATCCCCAAAAAGTTCCACTGGACTCCCACCCCCACTCTCCCCGGTCATTGGCTCACCGGGAAATTTTCCTGTAAGGGTCTATGGCAAATCCTCCCCTGCACACATAGGTTGTGGCACTCACCAGAGGAACACGGCCTCTTCAAACAGCTGAACAGTGGTGGTCCCTGGCTTTGGATCCCCACCGATTAGATACCAATGACCAATCCTGAGGATAGGTCTTCAGTATCAAACAGTTGGAAAATCTCTCTTTAATATAAAAAAGGCAGAGCTTAAAAATACAAGTCATCCCTCAAAAAACATAAAACAAAAAAAGTTATGGCTGCTGCAAAAAAACACGAACATGTTGCATCCTTAAAGAGGTTGTCTCATAAAGATAACACCGCTCGCTCGGCTCTCCCAGAAAAGATGAGTCCATCAGGAATGAAGGTGCACAGAGTCTAAGCCTTCAGACCTCGGCAGGCAAAAAATATGAATATTTTTTAAATGATAGTCACTCTAAAGGTTTAAGGTCCTCTATATTTAAACTAGTACTTTTTAATGGGTTACCTAATGACGGCAACTGGTGGCTGATTTGAGAATATGAACGTTAGGCCTCTTTCACAAGACAGTATTTTTTTGAAAATGCGGACCCATCATTTCTATGGTCCGCAAAAATACTGAGAACATACTGTGTGCTGTCCACATCCGTATGTCCGTTCCGTAGCCCCGACAAAAAAATAGAACATGTCCTATTCTTCTCCGCAAAACAGACAAGGATAGGCATTGTTATAATGGATCCGCAAAAAAAAACGGATGCCATACGGACGACATCCGTTTTTTTTGCGGATCCGCAATTTGAGGACCGCAAAACACAACGTTCGTGTGAAAGAGGCCTTATATGAAGCTATTATGAACCAGAGCAGAGAGCTAAGTAACCCATGTAGGGGGTCCAGGAAGCCTCTCCTGGTAATAGCAGCTGATGTCTAGGGGTCACACATCACAATCAATTGAGTTGACGACCCCTTTAAGGCTACTTTCACACTAGTGTTTCTAGTTTCCAGTATTGACATCCGTCATAGGGTCTTCATATCCGAGAAAAACGCTTCCGTTTTGTCCCCATTCATTGTCAACGGGGACAAAATGTAACTAAACTGAACAGAACGCAGCGCTCCAAAAAGGATCCGATCCCGTTCCGTTCTCATACCGGAGAGCAGCATGCTGCGGTTTTCTTTCCGTCCTGGGATGCCGAGCAAGGCGGATCCGTCATGACCCACAATGCAAGTCAATGGGGACGGATCCGTTTTCTCTGACACAATAGAAAACGGATCCGCCCCCCATTAACTTTCAATGGAGTTCATGACGGATCCGTCTTGGCTATGTTACAGATAATACAACCGGAACCGTTCATAACGGATGCAGACGGTTGCATTATCAGTAACGGAAGCGTTTTTGCTGAACCCTGCCGGATGCCCCAAAAACGCTCGTGTGAAAGTAGCATAATTTTAGTTCTACTATAAAAAAAAAAAATTGCAAAAAATTCCATGCAAAAATAAATCAATCACATTCTAAGAAAACTTCAGCAGAGAACATTCGCACCTTGGCAGAGCAGAACTGTAGATACAAATTGATACAAAAGTTTGAGAACACAAAAACAGATATAACAATGTATCAAATCTGACTTCATGCCATAGAAAACAGCAGCAAAGCACAATAAATAAAGCCTGAGCTGCCTCACCTCTCTACCCTAACGATAAAACGCCAAAAGCATGTCTGTGCGGTACAAAAGGATGAGTATAGTTAGAAGGGGTCATAAAATTATAATAATAATAATAATACTTTCAAAAATGTAATGTTTCGTATTAAAGAAATAAATAAAAAAAATCTAATAGATATCAAATAAATAAATCTAAAAGAAAATCCAATAAATATTTTTGAAAAACGTGTCTTATTAGACAGAACTACACTCAGGATCAATGTCTCAGGTCAGTGTAAGATAAATGACTGCACCGGGTTCATCTTTAATGATTACATACGGCTCTCGCTCATATGTCATATTAATGTCTCCCAGGACAGCGTATCATTATGTTTAATGGCTTAAATATGTCATGGAAACAAAGTGAATAATTCCTAGATTTATTGATTTTTTTTTTTTGTCCTATATAGTCACCCAATGAGTCAGGGGGTCAATGAGATCAAGCAGGGGTGCTAATACTTATGCAATGACTGTTTAAAATGCTACTCATAGCGATCCCTGGAGGAAGGTGAATCCATAAACTAATATTAACAGAGAGCGATACCCAAATGCTGAGAATAAGAGGTCATGCACATAGTCCTGTGTACCTATAGGATCCATATGATACAGATGTAGCAAGTGTTAACTTTACCCTGTATCCCTTTCAATACGCGATTATAGCAGAGCACAACACAAGTCATCAAATTAAAGTGTACTTTACATCAAATTAAGATGCACTTAACACATCAAGGGACAAGTTAACATTTACTACATCTGTATCTCCGTATGCCTCCAATTTCTTACAGTGATATCTGAAATCTAACAAAAACCATAGCATTCTGCACCGGACTCCATATGTACAGAGGTAGTGACCTCTATAAGCATTGCTTCTAGGGGAGAATACCACCCCAACACCCTGGAACAAAGCTTGGTGGGTCACTTTGTCAGCCTCCAAATTAATCTGTACACCCTATACCTGTGATGACTAACCTCCGACACTCCAGCTGTGGGAAAACCACAACTCCCAAGATGTAGACTTGCTTGGCTGTTCTCAGAACTGCATATAAATGAATGGAGCATGCTGGGAGTCGTAGTTTCACCACAGCTGGAGTGTGGAAGGTTAGCCATCACTGCCCTATACCCTTGTGCATACAGAGATTTGGTGCTGCTGGGTCATTAATCTGCTCTCCTCCACCTGCCCAAACAGCTTAGATCAGGGATCAGCAACCTTCGGCACTCCAGCTGTTGTGAAACTACGACTCCCAGCATGCTTCTTTAACTTCTGTGGCAGTTCAGAGAACAGCCAAGCAAGTGTGCATAATGGGAGATGTAGTTTCACAACACCTGGAGTGCCAGAGGTTTCTGACCCTTGACTTAGATCTTTGATGTTTCCACCACATACACCGTGACCACCAATGTTACTGCTAACATTGTTAGGTGGTTAGGTTGGCTTCTGGTCATACACCTTCAATAGCTGTTGGCTTTTTCGGCTGACAGCTACTCCGACCTCCCTCACCCCCCCCCCAGCAAACATGCATGCTCGGCCTAGTGTGCCAATGAATAGGGTGCAGTAATTTGCTTGTACAGGATAAGAAAGGATTAGACGTGGACATTCAACATGCTTGATCCTTCTTTCCTTCAACATCATATGTTCTGGACGGGTCAGCACGCCCCCAAACTGATAAGAAACTAGATTAGTCCTGCTGAAAATAGCCGAACCAGACCATTTTGCCCTTAAAAGGGTTGTCTCATCATAGACAAAGGGGAAATATCATTAGGATATGCCCCCATTGTCTTATAGGTGCAGGTCCCACCGCTGGGACTCCAACCTATATCGAGAACATAGCCCCGCAAAGTGGTGGCTGGAGGACTCCGGTCTAGCCACCACCAAGCCGGCTTCCCATGACCGGCCACCGCTCCCATTCACTTCTATGGGCTCGACGAAATAGCCAGTGCTCAGCTATTTTCGGTGGAAAATGAATGGAGGGGGTCTGAGTATGCGCAGTGTGCCCTCCTTCACATTTGGGGCTCCGTTCTGGATATCGGTGTGTGTCCCAGCGGTGGGACCCGCACCTATAAGACAATGGGGGCATATCCTAGGGATATACCCTCCATTGTCCATGATTAGAAAACCCCTTTAAATATATGGCCACTTTGACAGCAGTGCCTATTACTAATGTAAGTGTCATCCTGAGATTCACTGACCATCTGGAGGGCACCATCTACAGGGAGGTTCTGCGTTCTCCAAGCTGATACGTCTTCTCCAAGAAGAACCATATACGTTCTGCAAAAACCCACGAACATTGCCTTCAAATACCTAAATCTTCCCTTAGGTTCGTCGCCGAGCTGTTTGTTTCGATTTCAGCTCCGTCCTACGTAAACTGCCGGTATGATTACCGCTAATTTAATGCGAGAGACACAATGCAAAGAGTGAATTATTAATAACGGGAACTAATAAACACCTTGAGCTCTTTTACGTATTCTTTTCTCCGAACGGTTCGCGCCTTTGCCTGAGCAGAACGTATTTGTCTACTAATTGGATCGCATTATATGAATTCTAATGAACGAAACGTAAAAGACAAAGTAAAACAGGCGACGACCCAGGGCTGAACAAAAAAAAAGGGGGTTGGAAAAAGTGAAATTTGGGTAAAATTTTCACAGCTTTTTCAAATAAATACCATTTAGTCATTTCACTGTTAATCACCCAAGGAACATTAGCTCCCAAATGGCCCATTCCCACGAATTACGAGGCTTAATTAGAAAAAAAAAAAAAAAGATGCTCCGACGCACCCTCGGTTTTCAGATGTATAAATTGAAAGCCACTTAGACAGACGAGCGTTGTGGAGGAAAATTCCACCGACAGTCAATTAATGGCTTCACTTCCATTGGCGCTCTACATGATTGGCTCTCGGCAGGAAACCTCATCTAGAAAATTTACCTTGATAGTCGATGAAATGACAATCGTGCTATCATTTCACATGGCCATCAGGGTAAAGAAGATAATCTCAGTGTTATCACAGCAAAAAAAAAGCAAAAAATGCAATATAAACACTACAAGTCAGTAGATGTGGCAAATAGGTGGGGGACGAGATGTATGAATGTCACTTATTGATCTGGTTTACCTGAGAAGAGCCTTAGGTTAGTGACTATTACCACATTACACAGAGATCGTAGCTCAAAGATGGTTGTCACCTTGTAGTCACTTAGCCTCCAGCCCTACTAACTGCATATTGTTACATAAAAATAATAATTCACAGTAGGCATAATTCTTCATGGAGGAGAAAAAAGTTCATGTAGTACACATTAAACATCTGAAAACCATTTTTTAATATCTTATTTCTAGACTGAGATATAATAGTTTGAAGTTACAGGCCCATATCCTGGGGCTGCACTACTGAGAGTTTCCATTGACATATTTTCCTGTTCTGAATATTTGTCAGATACAGCATTGTTTTAGAGGCTGTGCATGAATCCCGTACATTATCTACAACTTACTTTGACTACACAACATTTCCAAAAGGGGGCGTGTTCTCTTCAGAATGTCCCAGTGGTGCAGCCTCAGTATTGGGACCTGTAACTTCAAATGCTCATATTTTTGATCACAAACAAGATACTAAAAAATGGTTTTTCGGATTTTTAATGTACACGATAAGACCCGTATTCAGGAATTAATGGGTGAACTACAAACATTTTCATGAGGTTTTCCTTAACTCAATCAGGTTAACCCCTTAGAGGCCGCCAATATTTTTTTTTTAAGGTGGACATTAATGTATTTTATTCTAGGCTGTCGTCTAGGGTAGGAGAACGGCTCTCATATGACAGAATGCTGATCCTGACCGTTTAACCCTTTAGGTGCTGCAGTCAATACCGACTGCAGCATCTAAGTGGTTTAGAGAAGGAGGGAGCTCTTTCTGTCAGGCATCGACACCCTGTGAATGAGATGGCAGGATGCCAGTGTCTATACAGATCTGCCCTATCAAGCTCTGTCAGAGGAGCCTGTCAGTATCCTATTGACAGAAAATATAGTAGACTGTACTACATAAGTAGTACAGTGTACTATGTGATCGATCAAAGTATGGTAAGTCAAAGTCAAGTGGTAAAAAAAAGAGTTGAATAAAGTTTTATTTAAAAAAAAAGGCTTAGAAAAATTTCACTGGAAAAAGTACAAAAAAAAAAAACCCTGCCTCATATTTGATATTGCTGTGTCCATAATGACCTGCACTATACAATTCACAATCATGTAACTTATCCCGTGCCATGAACGCCGTAAAAAAATGCTGATATTGCTGTTTTTTGTTTGTTTGCAAAAAAAAAAAAAAACGGAAATGACTCTGTGTGCATTCTATTTCCGTATGTCCGCATGGCCGTTCCGCAAAAAAGATAAAACATGTCCTATTCTTGCCCGTTTTGCAGACAAGGATAGGAATTGTTACATTGGATCAGCAAAAAAAACGGATGCAATATGGATGTCACAGGGACGTCATCCGCATTTTTTGCGGGAACGGAACAGCTTGGCCATAATAGAACAGTCCTATGCTTGCCCGTTATGCGGACAATAACAGGACATGTTCTATTTATTTTTTGCGGAACGGACATATGGACATACGGAAACGGAATGTACATGGAATTATTTCCTTTTTTTTTTATTTGCAGACCCATTGAAATGAATGGTTCCGTATACGGGCCGCAAAAACAGCAGAACGGACACAGAAACAAAATACATTCGTGTGCGTGAGCCCTTAATCTGTAAGTTATGTGCGCCCCAAAATGGCGCCATTAAAAAACGACATAAAACAAAAAAACAAGCCATCATACAGCTACATGGACGAAAAAATAAAAAAATTATAACTTTTGGAAGGCAACAATGAAAAAAAAGAAAAAAAAAAATCCTAGGCCCCAGACGCCTACAAGAGGGAAGACGTTAAATTGTATGTGCATAAGCGAGAACCCGGCGACTTTTCACAATGAATTCAAGGATTTCTCTTCAGCTATTGTCATCGCTCTTATTCTTCGCGCTGAGGACGGTGGGTTCATCTTACAAAAACAATGTATCAGCAGATAATACAAACCTGCAAATAAAGAAACATTTCAAATATTGTTCTCTGCCAGCCGGAAAAAAATGGCCGCTCTGTGTATTTATATAGTACAGCCAAGTGAGGGCAGAAAGGGGTATTCCCATCAGGGACATTGGTGGGAATTCCCATAGCGGTGAATGCTTCAAGGGCCCCGTTCTGGAGACAGGATGGGGTCCCAGAGACCTATCTGGCACTGATGACATAGCCTCGAGTAGGGTGTCAGCAACCTTCGGCACGCCAACTGTTGTGAAACTACAACTCCCAGCATGCAAACCTGCTTGGATGTTCTTGCAACTCCCATAGAAGTGAATGGAGCATGCTGGGAGTTGTAGTTTCAGAACAGCAGATCCCTGTCCCAACCCCTATAAGAACTACTCGTATACACTTGGACTTGCTGCATTTCTGACAGTGAGGTAGTAGTTAAAGGGGAACTCTAGCAAAAACAGCTTCCTATTGCAGTGATGCATGTAATGCCTATGCTTGCTAGGGAGCACTTGAATAAATTTGGGCAGTTGCTTAGCAGCAGACAGTGCAACGGTGAGCAATGCTTCTGCCGGAGATCAGACGATGCCACTCACCCCCCAGCAGAGCGGCACTTGCTGATTTTGATTTTTTAATGCTACAGTTTAGGAGACAATCCATTCATGACTCCAGCTTAGCTGCATTGCCTGTCGGAACACCACTATCTGCGTTAGTTATACTCTAAGGATGTCCATGAGACTGGTTATGCCCGGACTATTATAAAATACACAGGAGTATAACTAGGGGAGAAGCTACAAGGGCATGTCTACAGGGGGGATTGTAATTGAGTTGGGGGGTGAACTACCAAGAAGCCACTTGGGCAGAAAACTGAACCTTTATGCAGATATTATATATATATATATATATATATATATATATATATATATACATACACAAACAGGGCTACACCACCAATGAGGCCAGGTGAGTGCACCCCTGGATAGATAGATAGATAGATAGATAGATAGATAGATAGATAGATAGATAGATAGATAGAGATAGATAGATAGATAGATAGATAGATAGATAGATAGATAGATAGATAGATAGATAGGTCGAAGGATAGATCGAAGGATAGATAGATAGATAGATAGATAGATAGATAGATAGATAGATAGATAATAGATAGATAGATAAATAGATATGAGATAGATAGATAAGTCGAAGGATAGATAGATCGAAGGATAGATAGATAAATAAATAGTTAATGAGATAGATAGAAGATAGATAGATAGATAGATAGATAGATAGATAGATAGATAGATAGATAGATATAGATAAGTCGAAGGATAGATAGATCAAAGGATAGATAGACAGATAGATAGATAGATAGATAGATAGATAGATAGATAGACAGTTATGAGATAGATAGATAAGTCAAAGGATAGATAGATAGATATGACATAGATAGATAAAAATATATGATAGATAGATAAATAGATAGATAGATAGATAGATAGATAGATAGATAGATAGATAGATAGATACAGAACATTCGTCGAACTTTTCATAAGATTCGTATATTCGGCGAATCTGTGTACAAAATATACGTTATTATGCGGCGTTTATTGAACTTTTGCGCACTAATAACGAGCATTCAGTTTTAAAAGGTACGCAACTTCTTCGAACACTTACGCATAAGCGTACAAGGTGCGTACGAAAATGACGGACTTTGCTGGAGAGGAATGGTGGAGCAGGAGGAACGCTCTGAGTCTGACCCCTGGCTTCATATGGATACTGTATCAGCAGATGACAGCAGATCATCCGGCTGAGACTGAGATGAGCGTGCCATCCACTCCACTACCTCATCCACTTTCTCCTCCACTACAGTTTGCACCTTGGTGGGTTAGCCCGATGGAACAACGGCCAAGTATTGTGAATACTACAAGTAGAAGCTCCGGCTACAGGTCCTTTGGCACTGCTGCCCTGTGCCACCTTCTCCTTTTTTAGAGCTCGGGTCTGGCTGGAACTGGACCCCTTTTGCTTATCTATTCCAGACATTTTTCACTTCACTCTGTGTCCCTGCAGCTGGTCTTTGTCTTTGTCCCTGTCTCTCTCCCTCTCTCTCTATCTCCCTGCCTGATTAATTACTGGCCCTGCACTTGCCCTGCAGTATCCCTGATGTGTAATATGGATTCCCTGAACAATTACACCCCAATTTCAACAACACAGGTCTCAGAGTCTCAGAACTTCACACACAGTGCTTCTGCTTGTCTCAGCAGTCGCAGCAGAAGTGATGCGTCACTGGCTAACCGAGCCTGAGCCAATCAGAGCAAGCCCTGCCCACTAGGTCAGGTGACCGCTTTCTTCCCGGGCTTTTGCGCACGAATAACGAACTAACAGTAAAAGTTCGCTAATTATTTGAATTCATACACAACAGCGTATAGAGTAACTTATACGTGGCATTAGCATACAGTTTATCAGACAAGTATGTAGCGAATGCGTAGAAAGCCTTAGGAACATTTTCGAATCTTAACAGAGTGAATCACCTAATATTTGGATTCGCTTCACAGCTGAAAATTTCCAAGATTCAATACAAATCAACGAATCGACGAATAGATTCGCTCATCTCTAATAGATAGATATGAGATAGATATCCTTAAATATATAGATCCATTAAAAACTGCTTGTTGATGGTTTCCACTGAGAAGCAAGTTATTGATGTCTTCACTGCACACATTTTAACAAAATGAAATAAGATACTAAGAAGCGACAGTATGGTCTCCAGAAATTAAAGGGGCAGCTTGACTTTAGCTACAAAGTTGACTGTGCAGCCGCCCGCTCCCGCCGCTGACTACTGATGCCAGTTCTAACCTCAGATGATGACTCAATGCTGTCTATATAGGACACACAATCTAAATATAGAAAGTGACTGCAGAACTGGAGCGCATCAATAAACCGATGAGACATCTAATAATCTCATCCAGACGCCAGAGCTTCCTTCATGTCATGAAATAGTGGGGAGAATTTCCATGATTCAGCTCTTTGATCCGAATTTTAGGGAAAATTCAATTCGCAGCCAACCAAATTTCCTTCATGGTAACAAAGGAAATCGATTTCCCCAGAAATGGCGGTAAAAATCATACTCACCTCATCCATTTTATCGTGAAGAGGTCGCTGCGGTGGCCATCTTGTTTGAAGATCCCGAGCAAAATCTTGTGCCCGGTGACATAAGAAGTCGCCATGCTGGCCAACGTGATTAAGCCATTGCACACCGTGTGAGATTTCGCACTGGATCTTCAAGCAAGATGGCCGCCGCGGCCTCTTAGCGATCAAATGGATGAGGTAAGAACAATTAAAAATGCTTTAATATGGTTCTGAGAGGCTGCAATCAGCAGGGGTTCAATGACGGGGGCGGCGCAATCGTCATTCCCTGTCACTGCACCCGGAATTTACAAAAAAATCCCCCTCGTGATGAATTAATTCGCCACAAAGCGATTTTTTTTTTTTTAAATCGAATCAAATTTTAGAGAACGTCGCTCGTCTCTACTTGCAGTGCCGGCCACGTAAAGAAATCGTATTCCAGAAAATAAAAACACTATTGTAAGCGCCATTAGGCAGAAAAGCGTATTGTCAGTCCCCGCCGCAAACGGCAATGACGGAGTTACATGAAATCACGGTTTTACCTTCATCAATCATACGATATAAACACTAACATCCAGAGAGACGTATCTAATAGCACCGCACACGTGAACAGTACAATGGTGACCTATTCATGGTGCCGTATTAAGACAGCCCATCACTTTATCATCTGTCTATGAGAACCCCATTGAAGGGGCCACTTCCCAGATTCGGGCCTGCAGTCCCTTCACCATTGCTTCCTATAAGAGGCTGACGAGTACAACGCCGCGCAGCCATGAAGATGCGGCGATCATAGTCTCTGCCTAGAAGGGGGGTAAGCAACCTCCAGCACACCAGCCGTATTGAAACTGCAACTCCCAGCATGCATACTTCCAGCATGCTGGGAGTTGTAGTTTCATAATGGCCTAGAACAAGGGTCATATAAAAGGACATAATACAGATGTATCAAATGCTAACTTGGCAACATGGATTCACATTTGCAGCAAACTATAACTTGACCGTTGATGGCTTTTGTCGTGTTAAGAGTTAATTTAAAGTTTGCTTTTACAATGTATCTAATATGCTACTTGTCAAGTTAATGTTTGCTGCATCTGTATGAGTCTATGGGGCTCCGGGGTACATGCCCCTGAAATCATACAGAAGCACCCTATGGGAGCACACAGCTATGCAGTAATGACCCACAGGGACTCCATGTGCCTCGCTGTGGTGAGAGGAGTCCGGAGTCCTCAAGAGGACCCGCCCCCCGCCCCTCCTGACATCTCTGTTTTACTAACTGCTTGAATCCCCCCCAAGTAATAACAATTCTGGAGCATCTATTCTTATGACTCTAAGTTGTGCCATTCCTCTCTTATTCCTGCTAGAAGTTTACAAATGAATTGCTAGCAGTTTGCGATAAAGATCCAGATGGTTACCAGTTGGCACTGGCAGTATTGATGGTATAGTGTCAGACTGTACAAGGACACACCCTCAGCTGGTAACCCAGTGCAAACTGCTGGCAACTCATTAATAAATTATAGCAGGAATAATAGAGGACAACACAAAAAACAGATCCGCAAAATATACGGTTGACGTACGCGTGCATTCCGTATTTTTCGGAACGAAACAGCCGGCCCCTAATAGAACAGTCCTATCTTTGTCCGGAATGCGGACAATAACAGGACATGTAATATTTTATTGCGGAACGGACATACGGAAACGGAATGCACACGGAGTAACTTCTGTTTTTTGTTTTTTTTTGTGGACCCATTGAAGTCAATGGTTTCGCATACGGTCCACAAAAAAAAAAAAAAAAAAACGGACACGGAAAGAAAATACGTTCATGTGCATGAGCCCTAAGGCTGAGCTGTAATACTACACACCACCCATGGGTAGGTGCTGCACTGCTTTTTAAATTAAATGGGAACATTCTGCTTACCTGCAGTCACCACTAGGTGGAGCTTCAATGGGATTATCCAGGGACCTTCCCTTAGTGCTTGCTGTGGGCAAATCCAATTTTAAATCCATGTGCAAGAGACCTAACTTATACTATGCCTCTGCAGGAGGTGGAAAACTACAACTCCCAGGATGCTCGGATAGTTGGATACATTCACATGCACTGAGCTCCCCCTAGTGGTGGTCAATGAGCACTGATTTGTATACGTAATTTCTATCTGCAGCTCCTCAACTGTCGCCAAACTACAACTCCCTGCATGCCCTAACAGCTCTTTAAAAATTTAGATGAAATGAGCTCCCTCTAGTGGTGGCTACAGGAAGAGAGCATTATATAATCAGGCTTTACTTGTTTGATTTCTGGCCTGTGTCAAAAGTCTCTTCAGTAGTTTCTACAACTTCCAGCATGTCCATATGCAATGAGCTCCCCCTAGTGGTGAATGCAGACAGACAGAATATTACAATTCAGCTCTATGTAAGACCTGAACAGGTGGGGCAACATTACTCCTACCATGTCCTGACACCCTGCGACTGCCAAGCCTGCTGGGAGTTGTAGTTGAAGAGCCACAGATTAGAAATTACTATAAATTATAATAGCACTTATTTCACGTAGCTGAAGGCATTGAAACAAACAAAAAAAAAAGTGAGAAATCGGGAGAAAAAAAAATCCGGCATTAGGGAGAGTAATCCTATTAAATGCGATGTAATTGTTTACTGCTTAGACATCAGACACGGATAAAATGCAAATTCATTTTTGGGATTTAGTAAGAAGGATTTTCATTAGCCGGTGCCCTCCGTGTAGCAGTCGTGCCGCGCTGATTTTCTTTTATTTTTCTCTGTGTAATGTCTTTTAATAAATTCCCTAAGGAACTTACCCGATGACACTGAGCATTATATATGGGTGCGATATAAAGGAGGGAGTGCGGCGCGCACAGGACGACCGCCCTACAGACTCCACTTCTTTATATTGTGGATTTTAATATGAATTATAAGCTAATGCTGAAAAGTAATTATAGGAAAAAGGGCCCGGCCTCCGGTAGGTAGAGGTCTCAATGTAAAGAAAGTGATGAATGGCATACATACTATATAGGAAGACCACATCTAGGAGGCACATGACATGGCGCTACTGTCTGTCACAATGTCACTTTTAAACAATATAATACAATTTACCTGCAGCCACCACTAGGGGGAGATCACTGCATTCAACAAGTTCAATGGGAATTGTATAGAGATGCATACAGTGAGGGCCCCATAATGGCGTCTGTGGACAACAAGATGTATAGCGGTACAGTATGCACAGATTTTTACGAGGCCATGGTGTTTGCAAATAATGTACATTGTACATCCACTAGAATGCTAGTGGAACCTCAAAGTATGAACAAGACCTTATGCTGTATGTACTAACTTATATACAGGCACAATCATAGATAGATAGATAGATAGATAGATAGATAGATAGATAGATAGGTCGAAGGATAGATCGAAGGATAGATCGATAGATAGATAGATAGATAGATAGATAGATAGATAGATAGATCGAAGGATAGATCGAAGGATAGATCGAAGGATAGATCGAAGGATAGATAGATAGATCGAAGGATAGATAGATAGATAGATAGATCGAAGGATAGATCGAAGGATAGATCGAAGGATAGATAGATAGATAGATAGATAGATAGATAGATAGATAGATAGATAAGGGATGCTCAACCTGCACCCCTCCAGCTTTTGTAAACCTACAATTCCCACCATGCCCTGCTGTAGGCTGTCTGGGAATTATGGGAGTTGTAGCTTTGAAACAGCTCGAGGGCTGCAGGTTGGGCATGCCTGAGATAGATATGGGATAGATAGATAGATAGATAGATAGATAGATAGATAGAATAGATAGATAGATAGAGATAGATAGCGTCATCCTTTTCTCCAGCCACTAGGGGGCCTCTCTCTGAGCATCCTACATGTAAACCAGATGAAAGCCCCCTGTCATTTCCAGTCCTCCCATCCCCCGCAGTCTCTCACAATCCTGTATCCGCCTCGGGCCTCATAGGTGATGGATAATCCTGGAGGATAAGATTATTACGCGGCGTCTTCAGAACTTTCTATCTTTAGCTTCCTCACAATTATTCAGGAGCAATTGTTTAAACGTTCCTGGTTACTGCAGATGTGCCGTCATCTGGTTACTGCAGATCCCTGGAAACCCTTCAATCACCGCTTTACATATGGGCTAGTGATTGGTTTGCAGTACACAGGTGTAGCAGAGCTGAGTTGCCATTTGGCACAATTTATGACGATTCCACAATTTCTCAATAGTTTAGCTTCACACCAATCGACATTATCATCATGTAAAAATAAGACAGCCCAAAGGAGCTACATGGCAAATACAGCTCTGCTACATCCTAATGATCTGAACACTCAGTCAAAGGACTATGGATGACGATTGATGTGGTTAGCGGGTGATTTGTACCAGATATTATCCAACGAACCATGTGTCTAATTATTATGCTGTGTAGTATTTTTTGGCAGTTATATAGCAGAGTTATCTGACCAGAACAGATGAATCGAAGGATAGATAGACAGATAGAC